>SJYV01012394.1:686814-722093 GCA_006410875.1 Neotragus pygmaeus | reverse complement strand
TCATCACAGGAGTTGCCACTAGAAAGGATCTGTGAGGAGATTCTAAAAATGACTAGAGGGAAAGAGTCCAATTTAAACATTGACGAACCTCAGAGACCACAAAAATAATAAGTAACAAGTTCAAGTTCAGTACAGAAAATCCCTGTCTTCTGTTCTACTGCTATGTAAGAAGTTACCCTGAATTTACTGACTTAACACAACAGTAACTCTATTAAACTCAGAGATTCTGTCAGTTAGGAAGTCAAAGAGGGCACAGCAGGGGAGGCTTATTTCTGCTCCATGTTATCTGGACCTCAGCTAGGAAGATTCAAATGACTGGGGGTGTTTCAAACATCACTTCTGCTACACTCTCTTGACCAGGACAGTCACAGACCTACCAAGATCCTAAGGTATTACCTACGCACCCAATCTCAGAATGGGAAGAGTAGCAAAGAATTGGTGGCCACATTTTAAAACCAACACACTATTCTTTCCTCTTCTCTCTGTCCTTGCACTTAAGTCAGCGGGGATCTGAATCTTTACCTACTCAGCTGGGAAAAGAGAACAAGATGCCTTCTCTTCCTTTTGTAAGTGACCTGCTCATGTGGGTCTGCTCAGGAGTGTAAAAGGTTTGATTTTAAACAAGTTCAAGGTTTTGATTACTATCAAGAGCAGGACATTCTCATTTCTGACATGAGTGTAACTTAAAGAAATGGTAAAANCTTCCTTTTGTAAGTGACCTGCTCATGTGGGTCTGCTCAGGAGTGTAAAAGGTTTGATTTTAAACAAGTTCAAGGTTTTGATTACTATCAAGAGCAGGACATTCTCATTTCTGACATGAGTGTAACTTAAAGAAATGGTAAAAACTATTACCCTAGATAGACAAGTAGTCAGGGAACATCACCAAGTTTTCATCCAGAAATAAAACTTAAAGAAGTGAGGGATAAAAAATAGTCATTCTGAGATCGTATGCACAGTTAGGCTTTTCATCTAATTGTTTACATATATTATTACTACAGTAATATGTGTGTGTGTGCACGTGTGTGTGTATGTGTGTGTGCTGGGGCCTATGGACAACAAGTTGTAGAAGGGGTAGTGTTGAAAGTAGTTATGAACCTATGGAGCTTCCCTGGTGGCTCAGTGGTAAAGAATCTGCTTGCCAGTGCAGGAGACAGGGGTTCAATCCCTGATCCAGGAAGATCCCATATGCCGTGGAACAGCTAAGCCCATGTGCCACAACTACTACGCCTGTGCTTGAGAGCCACAACTACTAAAGCCTGTGCACCCTAGAGCTCAGGTTCCAAAACAAGAGAAGTCACCACAATGGGAACCCCATGCACAGCGACTAGAGAGGAGCCCACACAGCAAGGAATACCCAGCACAGACACAAATTCATTAATAAGAAGCTATGAGAGGGGTTCCAGTGGAAGATGATGGCAGCTGGATGGTGGCAATGGGCATAGTGAGAAGTAATGACTATGGAAACATCAAGTAGTCAGAATGTGGATATATGTTGAAGAGAAAGCTAAAGGACATGCTGGTTGATTACATAAATGGTGTGTTGTTTGTGACATTCTTCCAGAAAAAAAAATTCTATGTGGAATGACCAACAGGTATTACATTTCAGTGAGATGAGTCTAAGCACTAGCACAAGAGAAAATTCTTAGATAGACTAGTTGTGTTAATAACACTCATTATTATTATTGAGCAATGTTACAGTGACTTTGCATGTTAGAGCATCATTCCATAAATCCTTTCCCTTCACATCTGAAGTAACTCACTATGCTTCCCAGATGGCACAGTGGTAAAGAATCTGCCTGCCAGTGCCTGAGATTCAAGAGACCTGGACTCACTTCTGGGTTGGGAAGATCCCCTGAAGGAGGGCATGGCAACTCACTTCAGTATTCTTGCCTGGACAATCCCATGGACAATACCATGGCAGGCTATATTCCATGGGGTCACAAAGAGTCAAACACGACTGAGGCAACTTCATACACATACACACACACACACACACACACACACACATATACACACACCCCTATCATATCAAAATGTTTAAAAACTAAAGCATTTTGAACAGAATTTTTTTCTATAATAGAACATACTTTGAGTAGAATATAAGTTGATGTCAGTCCATGGGGTAGCAGAGTTGGACATGACTGCATATGCAGGCAGGCATGCTCATTAAGTTGATAACAAATAAATAAATTTTAATCTTGGACAGACAACACAGAGGCAGAGAAGGAATTAGAAAGTTCTGCTTTCTCTCTGCCCTCTTTTGACATTACATTATTTTCCTTGAGTTTGAATGTATCCCTTTCTTGTTTTTAGTTTGCTCCAAACATAGATTTCGGGACTTTTGTAGCCATTAGCATTTCTCACAAAGTCTTTCTGGACTCTAGCCTTCCTGACCCTGCTCTTTAGAAATGTGCCACTCTTTTGTGTTTGTCCTTGGCCATGTGCCTCTTTTATATATGATCGTTTTATGTCTGAGCTCAAAGACCTCTCTATGCAGACACATTGATCTCTTTCAGTGTTTCCTACACTTCCTTCCTGAGATTATCTGTGATTGTATAGTCAAAAAACCTTGTTTTAGAACCCTTCATTTCTATTTCTTATATCCTTCTATGGACATCTTCCAGTATTTTCTCCAAGTTTTTGGAAACTTTTTTCTTAAAGTTGTATTTTTTAGACTTGTTTATTCATTAATGAATTAAGTAAAATATTGTTAACTCTCAATTATAGTTCTGTAAGAAGACAACAAGAGTACCTTTATTAATTGCAAATTTTTTTAGTTTTTTTTATTGAAGTATAGTTGATTTACAATGCTTCAGGTCTGCAACAGAGTGATTCAGTTATATATATATATACACACACACACACATAGTTTTTCAGATTATTTTCCTTTATAGGTTATTATAAGATAGTGACTATAGTTCCCTCTGCTATATAGTAAGTTCGTGTGTATCTGTTATATATATAGTAGTGTATCTCTGTTCATTACAGATTCCTAATTTATTCCTCCCTTCTTCCCTTTGATGGAGAAGGAAAAGGCAACCCACTCCAGTGTTCTTGCCTGAAGAATNGGGGGGGGGGCGCGGAGCCTGGTGGGCTGTCGTCTATGGGGTCACATAGAGTCGGACACGACTGAAGCGACTTCGCAGCAGCAGCAGCTTCCCTTTGAACCAGAAGTTTGTTTGCTATGTCTGAATCTATTTTGGTTTTTATACAAATGTGTTTTATTTTCTATTTTACTTTGTTATGGTTACTAACGGGAGATTGATTTTATCTCCTATAAAGGCCTAAAAATGGATTTTAGTAATAACTGTCAGATTCCAATTTTGCTACTAGTATTGACACAATACATACACACACACATACACCACACACACCTCACACACACACACACACACACACACACACACACACATCACACATACACACACACACACAGAGTTTAAAGCAAAGACCTTAGAGAAATAGGACAGATTTTTTTCAAAAGAGAGCATTACTAATCAGGATAATATTTAAATATCTATAATATTTCTTTTCTCAGGTTTTATTTCTATGTAACAAAATTTGACTTTTTTTTTAATTTAAGCCATACTGAAGTGAGTGTTCTGCCACCAACAGAGTATTAAAAAGGATGTCTGTATCTTTAGATTTCAATCTCAGCTAACATCAACTTTTACCAAACTGATTCAACACTCAGTTTTTAAAGTTTTATTATGATCAGTTTTCATACCTCAAAACTCCAGGAGATCCTGTGATCAGTATTAATGGTGAAGGGCTCCAAAATTACATTATTACATTATGTAGCTCTGTTTCCTTTACCTTCTACTTAAACCACTTAAAACAGCATCATTACCAAGTGATGTGTTGCCAGGTTTTATCATTTATATTTGTGGTTTTTCTCTTCTTTTTAGACTTTGGTTCTTTTCTATCCTCTAGAAGAGTCATATGTGTCAATACCCATCTTTTATCTACAAGAAAGAATTTTCTAATTGATCCTATGAGTTCAAGAGCTTGCGATGTTAGACCAATAAAGCAACTGAGATATATTAACTTTTCATTTTTCCTTTTTTTATTTTCTTGAAAATATATAAAAGACAGTTATGTTTCTATATTTTCCTTAAGCAGAGCTCCAAAAGAGAAGAAAATCACCTCCAAACTATAGTTTTCAAAAACACAGTTTGATATGCTTTACATAGACGTATATGTGTATATACATATATCTAGCTTATTGAAGCTTCACGTTTCTAACATCTAGTACTAACACATTTTGCCATATTTTCATTTATTTTAAGATACAGTAAAAATAATTTGACAAAGAAACTAAATGCATTTAAAAAGAAAATAACCTTCTACTTTCACGGCTGCCTTGAAAATGGGCAGTTACATATAGGCAAAACTTAATAACCAATAACTCAAGATTTCTATTCTCTTTCTGAAGCACAACTGTCATAAAAATATACTTTACACTTAAGATTACCATGATTAATCTATTATAAATGGCAAAGAGGAAAATGAATATACTCCCTGGCCAAACATTTTCATCGTTATCAATAATAGAAATGTTGCTTCCAACAAGCCCTTGGGTACTGCTAGTACTCAGAACCCAAAAATAATTGCTTAAAGATGGGACTCGCCTGGCAGAAAAGCCTCTAGGTCTTTTTTTTCTTAAATAATGATTACATAAAAAGAGTTCAGCTATTCTTCAGTGAATCATTTGTGAAATACCAGGTATATGTCCTATTCAGAAGAAACTCCCTGAGAGAGATAAGCAGCTGTTTAAAGGAAAAATAAATAAATAACAGTCTCCTGTAGAAGTTCATGGTGCAAACTCCTTGGTTAGGAATCTCCCTAAAAAGATGGTACCTTAGACTTACTTACGTAGCTACTAATTAGCAATCTAACTTCTATACAGAGTTTTAACATTGAATCCACTCCTTATCTCTAACACAGGGGAGAGTTCGGGTGGGAGAAGAATCATACCCTCAAAAATTGCAAGGTGAGTTTCCAGCAAGTTCTATACCTAGAGATTTCATTTGCTAACCTGATCATGGCACACTGGTGAACTGCACTTTTTTACATTGAAATATAGTTCACTTATAATATTATATTAGTTTTGGGTATACAACATAGTGATTTGATATTTTTATATAATCCATGCAAGGTTATTATAAAATATTGGCTAAATTCCTTGTGCTGTATATCACATACTTGTAACCTATTTATTTTGTACCTAGTAGTTTGTACTTCTTAATCTCCTTCACCTTTCTTGCTACTCCCCTACCCCTTTCCCTTCTGGTAATCACTAGTTTGTTCTCTGTATGTGAGTTTTCCTTATTCGTTATATTCATTCATTTTATTTTCTAGATTCCACATATAAATGAAAACATACAATAATTGTCTTTCTCTATATGATTTATTATTTCACAAAACATAATACCCTCTAGATGCATCCGTGTTGTTACAAATGGCAAATGTTTATCCTATATTATGGTTGAGTAATATACCACTGTACATAACTTTTAAAAATGCAAAATCAAAGGCAATAAAGGTGATGTTATTTCTTCTCTAAATGACAACACAAGTAAAATGAAGGCTTGGAATAGGAATGTTGCTCTTATCTACTATGATTCCTCCACTTCATCTTTTTGTTCAAGACCTCTTTTATGCTCATAAACCATTGAACCCCAAAGAACTTTTGCTTATTGTGAGTTATATCTATGGATATCTACTGTGTTTAAAATTAAAATATATTATTTTAAATTATTTATTACAATAATAAATCCATCACATATCAATATAAATTTCATATTTTTATGAAAAATTAATTATGTGTTCACAAAAACAACTTAGTCAGAGAGTGTACTGGCTTCCATTGTTGCAGACATCTTCAACACCTGGCTTAAAAAAAGACAGATGGATCTTTACATCTGCTTCCATATTTATCAGTTGTTACATCCAACTGTATCATATATTCACAAGACAATGAGAGTGCAAAGAAGTATATAAGATTTTATTATTATTATAAAGATAGTTTTGACCTCACAAACCCCATAGGGATCTTTGGAACTCTTAAGTGTCACTGCAACACATTCTCAACACTTTACACAAAGCCCAGTACCATGGAAAAGAAGATTGAAAATTCAAATTGCTGTGGGAGAACAAGGATATCAGAGAAAAAGTATCTCTTTAGTTGGGTAAATAGGAGAAATAAAAAATGCCTACAGAAATAATACTTAACAAATAACATAACTTTCTTAAATGCACTGAATAATAGTCTATGGCTAACAAAGAACTGTAAGTTGAACTTCAGTAATAGTGGAAACTTACTTCAAATTATCAAACACAAGTTTCCACAAGCTTATTGGGAAACCAGTGATTCAGGATGTAAAACATAGTAAAACTCAAGGTACCAGGGCCCATAGAGTTCATCTTTCATCGTTTTTTGTTTTGTTTTGTTTTTTTAATTATAATAATATGAGACTCAATCAGACTAAGGACTTTAACAAGGCAACTAAATCCAATTTTCTTAGATCACAATTAATCACTCTTTATCCTTCACTATGCTACAGAACTGAAAAGTAACATTTCAGTTATATCATAAAATATATACAGTACTCACTAATCTAATTGTTAATAATATTGGGGAGAGGGATAATTAGTGACTTACTTGTACATTTAATGAAATCTAAGAATTCATTCACCAGAAAAATATATACAAGCACATACACGTATGTGTCTGAAGCCAAAGTATGAATCAACTTGGGCTCAGTGAAAGAACCTCTAGGTCAGATTAAAAACACACCCAGAATTCTAGGATATGTACATTTGAGAAGTGAAAAATTGGAAAGCAGAACAAAAGTTAAAGGAGCTAACATGATTTATGTTATTTATTGAATAAATCAAATTTCATTAACTTGATACAGAGTAATATAGTATCAAATAATAAGAATAAACCGCTTCCAAAATAGTATTCATTCATTCTAAACACTAGACATCTTGCTATGTTCTGAGGATCAAAGGTGAATATAACTGACATTCTTTGTCAGGATGGAGCTTTCAGTTTAGTGAGAGAACTAGATATTAAATAAGCACACAGCATATATCAAGAATAAAGGTATTAATCTTTTCCTACCTGGACTCTCAGTTTATCCCAAGTTACAGTCTCAGAAGCTCACATCATACCAGCATCACCTCAAATGCCATCCACCCCCAAGTCCAGAATCTGATTAAAACACTATTTTAGCCACTAGATGGTTGATGACACAAACAAAAACAGTGAAAATCCTTTTTTCTTTCAAATGGAATACTTTATTTTGTCATATAGTTTCTTCTTTGGAATGCTTTGCATTAAGACCGTCCTATGGATTTCTCCTCCTTCATGATAGAAACCCTTTCTAGAAGAAGTCTTTGAGTGGACAACTGAAGCCTCATGTAAATGAAGTTCATTTCCCTGACTCTCAGAATGGTCTCTCTACACTTCATCTTGTTGGTAGTAGCAAGGTCTTAAAGACCAAGATCAAGATGTCAGCCAAAATAGGGCTGCACAAGAGAACCTTCCACAATGATAGAAATGCCAGGTACAATAGCAACTAGACCTAAGTGGCTAAAAAAGTATTGTAAATATGCTGAGAAATTGAATTTAAATGTAAATTTATTTAATTTTAAAAATTAAATTTTATTTAGTTTTAAAAATATTTAGTTTAAAACTGAACCTTAATTTTAAAACTAAATTGTATTTAATTTTAAAAAATTAAATATCCATATCTGGCTAGTGGCTATCATATTTTAGAATATTAAAATAGTTATCCCATTCCGTTTGTTGATTTGGGAACTCGTGCTTTCAAGTACACTTCTTTTTTTAATCAATTNAAACTAAATTGTATTTAATTTTAAAAAATTAAATATCCATATCTGGCTAGTGGCTATCATATTTTAGAATATTAAAATAGTTATCCCATTCCGTTTGTTGATTTGGGAACTCGTGCTTTCAAGTACACTTCTTTTTTTAATCAATTAATTCTTTAAAATTTTGGTTGCACTGGGTCTTTTTTGCTGTGCACAGGCTTTCTCTAGCTGCAGCAAGCAGGGGCCAGCCACTGTTGTGGTGCTCAGGCTTCTCATTGCATTGGCTCCTGTTGTTGTGAAGCATGGGCTCCAGGTGTGCAGGTTTCAGTAGTTTTGCTGCAGGGCATAATTGCTCTGAAACATGTGCCATCTTCCTGGACCAGGAATTGAACCCACGTCCTCTGTATTGGTAGGTGGATTCTTATCCACTGAGCCACCAGGGAAGTCCTCAAGTACACTTCTTAAATGAACAACCTTGTCTAACTGAAATGTTCCCTATAATGGCCGTTGTAATTCTAGGTTGTCTTAATAATATTTCACCATTTTTATAGATATTACAGTTTCTGGTACCACAGATCTTAGACATAAAATAAATAATTATGCAGAAGGTGGCACACACAATTCTTTGAAAGCTGAGGATCCTTTTTTTTTTTTTTTTAAAGCTAAGTTCAGTTTCTTGGAATCAAATTAATTCCTAAAAGGGGTGTGCTGATAGATTTAGGATTTTGTGGTGTTTTACAGAGTACTTCCTTGCATGGAAATTTTCTTGAGGTTGGCAGATGATCTAATGTCAATCTAACCAACTCCATGACCAACTTAGCTTAACATAAGAGAACAGCACTCAAGTATTTGATTCATGCCCACCAGTTTTGCAGCTTTGACTTCCAAGATTGCCATTAACCATAGATCTTTTCCTCTTTCATGAGATGATTTCTATGTAGTGGCATATGTTCTAATAGCCTGACTTATGCTTTATGCCTACTTAGATTTTTATTTCAAGAGTCAAAAAAGTACGAATTTGTTGTCAGTTTATTTTCCTAAGTCCCCTAGTGATTTACACTGTAAACTTACCTTGATGTTTGGTGAGCTCCCTAACAACTGCTACCTGTTGTTGACCTCTAATAAAACTACTCTGGCAACTTTCTAGAAGCAGTAATACATAAAATAATAACAACATTTTAATACTGACTTTTTGGATTGGAGAGCTACACGCAAGGGAATGGAGCTCAAATCCAAGAGTGACTTACCCATGGCCCTTGGTAATGCTGAGAGGATCTGTGAATTGGAAGGGTTCAGTGGACACCTGGTCTGAGTGTCTCCTTGTCCCATAGGCCATTAGCAATCAGCTTCAGATCTCATTCCTTGTTACTAAAACCTGTTACAAATTTATCAAAGAAAACAATTTAGGTAATACAAACAAACCTTAATTAACACTTCATGAAAATATACAGTCGTCTTCTTTCAGAGAACTGCAAAATCGAGCAGAAGACAGATCTTACAAGTTAAAGTGTAAGAAACAAGGGATAGAAAAATAGAAAATATTTGACTGACTGAAGCCACACAGTCAACCTTATTTGGGATGAGAAGGAATGATAAAGTAGGTATAGAGTCCAAAGTTGATTTGGGGGTGTTTGGGGATTGGCCAACTGGATACACTGAATTTCTGGTCAAGCAGAGCATTCACAGGGAAATGAAAGTTATCTAAGCTGTGGTTCACTACATAAGATAATGAAAGTGTATTAGTCTAGACAGATGATGGCTTTAGCCTCAGCAATTCCATCCATTGGGTGTATTCTCTCTGTTTCAAAATAATTCAATTCAGTAGATGCTTATAGAGTTTGCATTGTGTGCAAGGCACACACTCCAGTGAAAGAATTTCTTTTGAATCACAATATTTAAGATGTCATTTAATTCAAGCCTTCTTTTATAGAAGAGGAAATAGAAACAAGTGATATTTTGCAGGAGGTCTGCCTAATTTACTAAAACTCGGTGGCAACACCATAAAGAAAACGAGGCCAAGTGTTCTCATCATTGTGCATGTCTGCCAATATCTTTTGCACTTTCTGGGAAATTTTCCCTGACTGTTCGAGAAATCTGATAATTTATCCTCTCTGCCACAATTGGGCCAAATATATAGATCTATCATTCAATTAATCATAGTATTATAATTATTTATACCCATTCCCATTTGTCTGCTGCAGAGATTAAGAGAGTATGGACAGTGAAGCTCTAATCCCAACCACTAACAAGTTGTGTGTTACCTGGGAGAAGTATCTTTACCTCGCCATGTTTTTAGGGAGAGAATATTGGTACCCAAATTCAGAAGGCTATCAATTATATTTAAATGAGAAAATCCATATAAAGGACTTAGCACAGTGCCTATCACATAGTAAGTGCTAAAAAAAAAAAATATTAGTTGTTGTTATTTTATTGTTATTATTTTAAAAATTAGTTATTGAATGTCAACAATATTTCTAGTGCCAGAGATAATTTGGTTGTTCAATTTTTAAAAAATTGAGTGCCTAATAAATTCCAAGTGCTATTTCCAAGCACTGAACTTACAGATATTAGTAAAATAAGAAAAATTAGTAATATACAGTAATCATTGTGATAATTACAACAAATTGATTGAAGTCATAATGGTAAACACAAATGAAAGAGTAGTTCATGCAGCCAGGGGCAGTGGAAGGTGAAGACAAGCTTCACAGGGAAGGAGAAACTTCCTGTAATACCTTGCCTTTCTTCTTCATTTCTTTTTATTGTGTCAGGGAAAATTTTCCCTATACCTCTATAAAGGCTGGAGAGAAATACGAGGCAAAGAAAAGCCATTTGGGCCTAGTAGTATGTGCTGTCAGCTAATGTATATGAGTTTGGTAATGTAATACAGAACGAGAAGGGTCAAATTCACTATTAACATAAGGTCAGGAATATTGTTTATAAAGAAAAGGGCCCAGGTCAGTTAAATAGAAGAACATAAACTACATAGATGAGAGAGAAGAGTTTTCCTTATTTAGTTTCAGCACTATATAAAACCCACTGTAAAGGCCCACCATTTTCCTTCCCTCCACACATACCTACTTCCCATCTACAGATCAGAGAGCTTCCTTCTCTTTGCCCCAGGTACTCCATCTCCCAAAGCCATCAGACAGTGCCACCATAAGTGAATCTTCCCTCAGCCACCTAGGTTACATTACTATTAAAACATAACTTCTATGCAAAAAAAAGATTTTCATGACTCAGATAATCATGATGGTGTGATCACTCACCTAGAGCCAAATATCCTGGAATGCAAAGTCAAGCAGGCCTAAGGAAGCATCACTAAGAACAAAGCTCTTGGAGGTGATGGAATTCCAATTGAGCTATTTCAAATCCTAAAAGATGATGCTATGAAAGTGCTGCACTCAATATGCCAGCAAATTTGGAAACTCAGCAGTGGCCATGGGACTGGAAAAGGTCAGTTTTCATTCCAATCCCAATGAAAGGATGTTCAAACTACTGCACAATTGCATTCATCTCACACGCTAGCAAAGAAATGCTCAAAATTCTCCAAGCCAGATTTCAACAGTATGTGAACTGTGAACTTCCAGATGTTCAAGCTGGATTTAGAAAAGGCAGAGGAACCAGAGATCAAATTGCCAACATCCAGTGGATCGTGGAAAAAGCAAGAGAGTTCCAGAAAAACATCTATTTCTGCTTCATTGACTATACCAAAGCCTTTGACTATGTGGAACACAACAAACTGTGGAAAATTCTTCAATGATGGGAATGCCAGACAACCTGACCCACCTCCTGGGAAGTCTGTATGCAGGTCAAGAAGCAATAGTTAGAGCTGGANGATTGAAGATAAGAGGAGAAGGGGCCTACAGAGGACGAGATGGCTGGATGGCATCACCAATGTAGTCGACATGAGTTTGAGCAAATTTTGGTAGTAGGTAATGGACAGGGAAGCCTGGTATGCTGTATTCCATGGGGTCGCAAAGAGTTGGACACAACTAAGAGACTGAACTGACTGACTGTACCCCAGTAAGCCAGAGCACTTATCATCTATACCACGAATCAGCAAATTACAGCCCACATACAAAATCTGGCCCATGTGGTTTTGTACAACATGCAAGCCAAGAATAGGTTTTATGTTTTAAATTGTTGAAAAGAATCAAATGAAGATTAGTATGTCACAATACATGAACATTATATGAATTACAAATTCCAATGTCCACAAATAAAGTTTTATTGGAACACATCACACTCATTCATTTACTTTTAGCTGTTTTTATGCCACAACAACAGAGTTAAATAGCTACAACAGAGACCTAATGCCAACAATCCTAAAATATTTACTATCTGAGCCTTAAAAAAATTGATTACCTTATTTTCATTTTTTAATTGAAATATAGTTGATTGTGCTAATTTCTGCTATACTGCAAAGTGATTCCGTTTGCATATGCATACATATTTAATATTCTTTTCTGTTATGGGTTATCCCAGGAAATTGGATATAGTTTCATGTGCTATAGAGTAAGAACCTAGTTGTTCATCCGTTATGTTGTTGTTTATCCATTATGTATAACATTTTGTATCTACTAACTCCAGTTTATACTATGAATTAACCCATATTACTTAGTATTAATATTTATGCTTTTAAATATTTCCTATTTCCCCAACTTCTTTTCAAGGTCCTCAAGAATAGAAATCTTTGTGACTTTCTAATATTCTGGCCTAGCACATGTATTTTACCTGGCTGATTCTCAATAGATGCTTGTTAATGATTCTGATGCAACTTCTACAAATAGGTATAGATTAGCACACAGATTCTCCTGAACCAACTGGAGAAAAAAACAGCAGGTTATATTAACTATAGTCTTAACTGTAGCATTGGTTGCTCCCTCATTTTAAAAACTAATTGGCCATCTATGAATACCTATTTGAGTCTTTCCTCGAAGTGCCTTCCCATCTCTCTTGTGCCCTTGCACTTAGAGATACCACAGTGCCATCATGACATCCTGGTTTCTATGTCCAAAACTCTTTACTGCATTTTTATTTTGGCCCAACTATTCTTAACCAAAAGCTGTAAACCTGGGACATAGTTCTTTGAATGGTGAGATTATCAGACCCAAATTACTTCCTGGAAAATAACATGATGTTCTTCGATAACAGCAAAATAACTGGCCAATTATATTGGTTCAGTTCAATAGCACAGAGTTGAAAAGCAAAACTCATCACCTTATTAATTTATTAAAAACTTTACCTGCTAGCACTGTGTAGAAAGTATATATCCTGATTATCCCAATATTAAGGCTCCTCCATTACATACAATATATGTGTACATATGTATCTAATGCATGTGTATCCTACTTAGAATAACTGAATAAAGAGCAACATTTAATCTGAAATATTAACATGAAATATATTGCACATTTCTGGACCCATGCAGATTTTGCCAATGTTTTTCTAATCTTTATTCCCTTTGAGTCTGTAAAACCTGTCAGAACTGTCAACAATGTTATGTCAATTGTTTACAAAATAGATCTCATTCACAGAGGAGATAGAAGCCTACCCAGTTCTCAGAGAAGCTGAGAAAGAAAGAAAAAAAAAAGGATGAAACACTGACAGCAGCAGAGTTTTATTTGAAGTAGTAAAACTGTAAGAATAAATAGGATGTCAGCCGAATCTATGATTTCTTTTTTTGGCCATAGACTTGTACTAAGAAATAATGTCACAATAGTCTTTAGACAGGAGAAAAAATTTTAATAACAGGATTATTAGGATAAGACAAAATTGATACATAATGGATTATATTACTTCAGCATCTACTGAAATTTCTCTTTGTTTTCTTCATTGAATTCTCTTATCTTTTCTGTATTTCTCAAAATTTTGCTAGCAATTTTAATGTGTTAAGATTATGTACAGTCATACAAAATATTTAACAAGTTTCAGTTGATCTCTGTTAGTCTTTTCATGTTAGCTGTAAAAAGAGGTATAAACACACACTTGCAACAGTTATTTGGAGTACATTACATACATAATGTTTGATGATTGCATTGTCATCAGTAAATCTAGTATAGACTTGAGCTGTACAATGAAATATGTTATAATTAGAAAGAAAAAAAATGTTTTCAAATGAGGAGCAAGTTGATAGAAACTTTTTTTTATTATACAACTTCACTACTCAGGTATCTTGGTCCTGTGAAATATGTATTAAGTCTATCTGTAAACATACTTTCAGGAGAAAGAACTACAGGGTCAGAGCAGATAACTACTGCTTCTGAATCTCCAGAATCCATTTATTTCACTTGGCTAGCAGCATGTCAACCTTCATACAGGAACTCAGCCTTTCTTTATTTGCAGACAACATGGTTCTTGTAAAGCTAGGTTTACTTTCAGTTTCTAGAATCATATGATCTCAGCCTGGTTAATTTGATTACCTCTTCCCCTCAGTGTCAGGCATTTGGTTCAGTCATGAGCAATGGTTCAAGCTGAATCAGTTAGATTCAAACAGGGTTAGTCTCAGAACTTTAACCTCACTATGGGACACTTGAATTCACACTTGACTCTAGTAAGGTGTAAGGCTAATGTGCACCTGGTCAGTTGTGTCTGACTCTTGTGACCTCATGGACTGTAGCCCCACCAGGATTCTCTGTTCCGGGCAAGTATACTTGAATTGGTTGCCATTTCCTCTTCTGAGGGATCTTCTCAACCCAGGGATCAAACCTGCACCTTCGGCACCTCCTGCAGTGCAGGTGGATTCTTTATCATGGAGCTACCTGGGAAGCACACATTAGTGAAAAAAGCCAATACCATAAAGCTTACATGACAAATTAAGAGACAGAATCTGGTCCTGGTGAAAATAAATTCATTGCTGACTTTCAAAAACAACCTTATTCTCAGGTTTTTAATTTTTATAACAACAAATATCTCAAATCAGTTTGAATTGGGCATTCTACTACTTGCTATTAAAAAAAAATCCTGATACAAAAAATTAGTGACCCTTGCTTGACTCTGTATTCCTAACAGGCACAAAGAGGGTAAAAATCCATGCTTTGTTACACTTCCATCTAGAAATCTCAAGCCTCCATTCCCATAGTACAGTAAGCTTCCAAAAACAGATTAAAGCAGAGGCCTCCATTCCTGAAATAGCTCTGACCAGTTTTCTTCCATCACTTTCTCTTAGGTTCATCAACCTTCAGGAAGATATAAGGAACACTGCTGGTTCTCTCAAAAGACATATTCTTCAAGGTCAGCCATTGTGTGGGAAGAGTAGGAAGACACAAAAATGAAGGACAATTTGGGAATTAATGAGTTCATTTATTCCTCACATATGGATATTCAGCCTTGACTGTCAGTCAAGAACCAACACCTCTGATGCTTGATATAGAGGAGATGCTGAATTTCCATGCATAAGGTGACCTGCAATGGGATGACCCACTTACTCCAGTAAGTGGAACTCTAAGAAAGAAACCCTGGACTGGCCTGGGTTTGGTGAGCAGGCTTTGAAAAATACTAAAAATAATAGAAACTAGTCTTTTAAAAACAGATCAGGAGTTGGACTTCCTCTTGATGAAAAAGTCTAAAATGTTTCAATTTCTGCTTTCCAGATTATGATTTGGAGATCATAATTCACAAACGAGGTTCATGGGCTGATAGTGTCAACTCCCAGCAGTGCAGTTTTCCTAATAATCTTAGGTTCATTCTGTTCCTAAGACTTATTCTTCTCCACTAGCTACCCTTAAACCCAATTTTGGAAAAAAAAATTAACTCTACCGAAAAGTTTTCTTCCTTTCTGTACTCCTCTAACCCCAGCTTCTCAATGAGAGGTTCTCAAGCCCAACATCTTTAATTTTGTATATTCTCCAACATTTTAGGAAAGGGAAAAAAAAAAGAAAACTTTTTTCTAAAAAGCTTACCCAAAAGATTTTGGAAGTAGGGTTTGGGAATGTGTGTGCCTAAAGCAAACTTCCTGAGCTGAGTAATGAAGAGCTAGTGTCTGACCTCTCATCATTCAGAGGCTCAGCGAAGCTTCCAGAGAATAGAGCAGCCGGCGCTCAGCTAGAGCTGAGGAATGACTGTGACCACCAGCTGGAGTGGAGAGAAGTCTGCTACTGGACCTTGCATAGGCTGCACTGAAGCCCAGAGGCCACTTAGGTGAGAAGCCATCTTCACTGTCCTTTCAACACAAGCATGAAAAGTCTTATAAAGTGAGTCTTATCAAGTGAGACATGTATTTTCAATTCATGCTTAAGAACTTCTCACCTTGCTTTAACAAAGGCTGTCTGTCAAAAATCACACTTAATTTCAAAGAGCTACTACATTCAAAGATGCTTCAGAAAACTGTGGAATCCAATTTGAAAAACACTTTCCAACCCATGTGGCCATTACCTGAGAGAGGAAATGGAATGTACTTTCTGGTGACTCAGTGTGGCCAAAGATAGAGACATTCGCCCACACACTGGTTCCTGTCTAATCCATAGACAGCTGGTCAAATACTTTACTATTTAAAATCATTTGACTTTTTCACTTTGAAATGAGTTTTCCCTTGACTGTGTGTATTAATAAGTTTTACACTATTGGGTTAAATTTTTTAAAGAAGTATTCTTTACAAATTCAAATTCAAAATAGATTAACTCTTTTTCACACATTATGAATAACTATATAATATTTTTATTAAGCTATGAAGTGAAAAAGTTATTTCTAAAGAAAGTAAAATATTTTCACTATCTATAGAAATTGCAAGCATGCAATTAAAAGCCAACATAACATGCATATTTTTTTTTTTNGGATGGATTTCAAATGTATTATTCTAAGTGAGAGAAGCCAGAATGATATGGCAACATACTTTATAATTTCATTCATACAAGTGAAAAGACAAAATTACACAAACAAAACGAGATCAGTGTTTGCCCTAACCTCAAAGTAGAGGGTGACTACAAATAAACACAAGAAAAATTTAGGAAATTTTGGAAAGGTGATTTTCCATGAAATATCCAGAAGAGATAAATCCATAGAGACTGGATGCAAATTGGTGGCTGCAAGTGGCTGGTTGGAAGAGAGATGGGGAGAAACCACTTAATGGGTAAAGGGTTTTACTTTGGAGTGATGGAAATGCTTTGAAATGAGATAAAGGGCGTGGTTATACCATATTGGGAAGGCACTGCATTAATTCCAAACGGTTGATTTTTTGTTACAGAAATTATCACTCAACAAATTATTATTTTAAAAAATATACAAAGGACAAATCGATCAGTGGTTTTCAGGAATTCCCCAGATAGTCATCATGTGATAATCTCAAGAACCTAGAGAAGTAAAAAAATAAGTTTTTAATATAAGAACTAAATATTAATAATGAAAAGGGTATACTTACAGCTTGCCACGCATATTACCCCAACTAGGCAAACTCTTGGGCTTTCATTTTGTTTTTATTTAACACTAGCTGGCTGCTATGGTCTGAAAATGTCTCCCCCAAATTCATATGTTGAAATCCTAAGCCCCAAAAATGATAAAATGAGGAGGTGGGGCTTAGGGATGTGCTTAAGCCATGAGGCCTCATAAGTGGGGATTAGAGTCGTGTAACTGTAATTGGTGCCTTATAAAAGACACTCCAGAGAGATTCCTAGCCTCTTCCATCTCGTGAGGGCACATCAAGAAGTCTGCGACTCAGAAGGGAGCCCTCACCCTAATAGGCTGGTGCCATAATCTTATATATCCAGCCTCCTGAACTGTAAGAAATAAGTTTTTGTCACCTATAAATCACCCAGTCTGTGGTACTGTGTTACAGTAGTCTGAACAGACTAAAACACTGACCACCTCATTACCAATACCATCTCACATCACACAATCTTTTGTAAATAATCTGTTATAACAAAATTATAAAAGCATAAAAATACTGTAAAATGTATTATTTTCATGAATGTTTCATTTATTTTGAGCAAGCAACTCATCTGTAGTGATACCAGCACATAGATGTCAAGGGTTAAACTGAATAAAGATAGAGTTCACATACAAATACTACCCTTCCATACTTCAGCTCTTAAAACTTCGTTTGATCTTATTTCTCTTGGAACTTCTCATTATTAATTATCAACAACCAGTTGTTATATTTTGTCTCATTTATATTTTACCTCTTCTGGTTGTTTTTTTTTCCCTTCATTTTTTGCTTATTGTATTAACAGAAATCAATACTTTCGCTTACACATATTTTAATAGTATTTATATTACTTTTAGGTGCTATCATGGAGAAGGAAATGGTAACTCACTCCACTATTCTTGCCTGGAGAATTCCATGGACAGAGGAGTCTGGTGGGCTACAGTCCATGGGGTAGCAAAGAGTCAAACACAACTGAGCAACTAACACTAGGTACTATATTATTCTTTTTTTTAATTAAATGTGGTGTGGGAGGTGAGAGAGGGGTTCATGTTTGGGAGCTCATGTACACCCATGATGGATTCATGTCAATGTATGCCAAAACCAACACAGTATTGTAAAGTAAAATAAAGTAAAAATAAAGAATTTAAAAAATTAAAACAAGGCAGTTCTATTTGCAATTTTTTAAGGAATCTCCACACTGTTTTCCATAGTGGCTGTACTAGTTTNGCTATTATAAACAGTGCTGCAATGAACATTGGGGTACATGTGTCTCTTTCAATTCTGGTTTCCTCAGTGTGTATGCCCAGCAGTGGGATTGCTGGGTCATAAGGCAGTTCTATTTGCAATTTTTTAAGGAATCTCCACACTGTTTTCCATAGTGGCTGTACTAATTTGCATTCCCACCAACAGTGTAAGAGGGTTCCCTTTTCTCCACATCCTCTCCAGCATTTATTGCTTGCAGACTTTTGGATCGCAGCCATTCTGACTGGTGTGAAATGGTACCTCATTGTGGTCTTGATTTGCATTTCTCTGATAATGAGTGATGTTGAGCATCTTTTCATGTGTTTGTTAGCCATCCGTATGTCTTCTTTGGAGAATTGCCTATTTAGTTCTTTGGCCCATTTTTTGATTGGGTCGTTTATTTTTCTGAGATTAGTTGTTTGTCAGTTGCTTCATTTGCTATTATTTTCTCCCATTCCGAAGGCTGTCTTTTCACCTTGCTTAAATCTTTTAGGCCATCTAAAAGTACTTTTAGAAATGGAGTAAAATAAGCACAATTTACCATATTTGCTGTAAGAATAAGTTAGGACTAAACAACAACATATTTAGCATATTAAAAGATATTAAAGTCCACTAAGTTGGGAGATTAAACCTGGAAAAGATGCAGACCTTATAAAGACATACATGTACCTCTATTATGGGCAAAAGGTATATAAGATGCATAACGCATAATAAATTATATAGGAAAACAAGATATGCATATACAAAATCAATCAGATGAGATTCTTTAAGAGAGGACTTGGATTTTACATTCACTACATATTCCTATTTTAAAAAATTTTGTCAGCACTATTAAAAACACAGAATGCTTACAACCTAAACACAAAAACCAGCTGGATGTCAACTGCTAAAACTTCCCCATCTTAGCCAAGAAACCAAACATGTTTTTCCTGCTAATTTACACTTTATTTCACAGTTAAAGTTACCTTAAACGTGTTAAAGATAACAGTAATTCTGTGATTTGATCAATTTTAAAAGGGCACAGTCTTTCCTATCCTATGCACAGAAAAAGTTGAGAAAGACATTTCAACTAAGATATTCACAGGAGCTTTTCATAGGAAAAAGGTTTTACTTCTAACATAGTCTGCATTATTTCCATAGATTGCAAAGAGAGCCATGTATAAGTGATGACTATGAAATACATCTTCAAAGGACCAAGCACAGTGCTTGGCATGCTAAGTGCCCATCCCATGTCAGTCATTAGGGACTTTGGTCCCATAGCATCAGTGGCCTCTAAGACATCGCCTCAACAAATTCCAACTCTCAAAAATCTTGTACTCCCAAGCTGCAGAGAGGCTGGTAGAAGTTCCGAGGTATTGCACTGAGTAACAAATCTCATGGCAAACTCCCTTTTCATATCCCCAGCCCTGAAATGCCTGTGTTCAAGTGTGACACAGTAGAGAGAGGACTGAGAATTAGAAACACGGATCCAAGGAATACATAGCTTAACTCACTATCTTTCTTTTGTTTTCCTTTGTTTTAGACCCATAGGCAAAAGTGAACAAAAACATTGTGGCCCAAGATTACCCAAATAGTCCTAGT
Organism: Neotragus pygmaeus; assembly: GCA_006410875.1. Lineage (NCBI taxonomy): Eukaryota > Metazoa > Chordata > Mammalia > Artiodactyla > Bovidae > Neotragus > Neotragus pygmaeus. The sequence goes on along the minus strand of SJYV01012394.1, from coordinate 702,070 downwards.
TTTTCATCATGTAACTCAAATGCAAGTTTTATAGAAATATACATTGGTCTTCTTATCCCTCACTCTATTAAAACACTGGGACTTTCTAGGTGGCCTGGTGGTAAACAATCTGCCTGCCAAGGCAAGAGATGCAGAGATGCAGATTCAATCCATGGGTCAGAAAGATCTCCTGGAGGAGGAAATGGCAACCCACTCCAGTATTCTTGCCGAGGAAATTCCATGAAGAGAGAAACCTGGCGAGCTATAGTCCATGGTGTCACAAAGCATCAGGCACAACTATGCATTGCTGTTGTTCAGTTGCTATCATGTTTGACTCTTTGTGACCCCATGGACTGTCGCACATCAGGCTTCCCTGTCCTTCACTATCTCTTGGAGTCTGCTCAAACTCATATCCATTGAGTCGATGATGCCATCCAACCATCCTATACTCTGTCACCCTCTTCTCATCCTGCCCTCAATATTTCCCAGCATCAGGGTCTTTTCCAATTAGTTGGCTCTTCACATCAGGTGGCCAAAGTATTGGAGCTTCAGCATCGATCCTTCCAATGAATATTCAAGATTGATTTCTTTGGGATTGACTGATTTGATTTCCTTGCTGTCCAAGTGACTTTCAAGAGCATTATCCAGCACCACAATTCGAAAGCATCAATTCTTCAGCACTCAGCCTTCTTCATGGTCCAACTCTCACATCCGTACAAGACTACTGGAAAAAAGACATAGTTTTGACTATACAGACCCTTGTCAGCAAAGTGATTTCTCTGCTTTTAATATGCTGTCTAGGTTTGTCATAGCTTTTCTTTCAAAGAGCAAGTATCCTTTAATTTCATGGCTTCAGTCACTGTCCACAGTGATTTTAGCGCCCAAGAAATGAAAATCTGTCACTGTTTCCACATTTTCCCCATGTATTTGCCATGAAGTGATGGAACCAGGTAGAATGATCTTAGCTTTTTGAAAGCTGAGTTTTAAATCAGCTTTTTCTCTCTCCTCTTTGACTTTCATCAAGAGGCTCTTTAGTTCCTCTTCACTCTTTGCCTATCTGAGGTTGTTTATATCTCTCCCTGCAATCTTGATTCCAGCTTGTGATTCATCCAGCCTGGCATTTCTCATGATGTACTCTGCACAGAAGTTAAATAATTAAGGTGACAATACACAGTCTTGAGGTACTCCTTTTCCAATTTTAAGTCTGTTGTTCCACGTTCAGTTCTAACTGTTGCTTCTTGACTTGCATACAGATTTCTCAGGGAACAGGTAAGGTGCTCTGGTATTCTCATCTCTAAGAATGTTTCAGTTTGTTGTGATGCACACAGTCAAAGATTTTCGAGTAGCCGGTGAAGCAGAAGTAGATGTTTTTATGGAATTCCCTTGCTTTCTCTCTAATCCAACAGATGTTGGCAATTTGATCTCTGGTTCCTATGCTTTTTCTAAATCCAGCTTATACATCTGGAAGTCCTAGGTTCGTGTACTGCTGAAGCCTATCTTGAAAGATTTTGAGCATTGCCTTGCTAGCATGTGAAATAAGTGAAATTGTGTAAGCATGTACAACCTCATTAAAACATTCCTATTTTTTTCTCCCATTGCCTCCACTTCCCCTCAAAACACTGCCATTTCCAAGCCTTCTCTGGACTCTAGGTTTTCACATTTTTAGTTATTTTCAATTGTTACCTTTCTGTTTTTCACACTCCTTCCCACAAGGACTAGAATCAGGTCATTTTAATCTACCCTTTTCTCTTCACTTTCATAGTCACCCAATCCAAGATCCTCATCAGTTCAAGCCTGAGTTGCAGGGATGGCTTAGAAGCAGTTTCTCTGCCTCCAATCTCTTTTAATCAGATCCCACCTACTCATAGACACTATAATGATTTTCCTCTAACTTCATTTACTTCAGGTCCTTTGCCTGCTCAGCAATCTCTGTTGCTTCTATGTCACTTATTATACGCATCCCAAGCACTCTCTGGCCTTCAGGGTTTTTCACTAATATTACACCCCCTAGGATCTCATCCTACCTTCATTTCTCATTACCTCTCACTGCAGTCTCTCTGCTCCCACAAGCAAAATATGCATGCCATCTCCTACATGTGATTTGCTCATTTTCATCTTGATATCTTTTCTCATTCAAACTACCCACCCACTGACCTACAAATTCATTCCTGCTCTCTCCATCAATATCCTGTTACCCTTCAGAATCCTGCTCATCCCTCATCTCTTTGGAAAGTCCTTCTTCTTTAATTGCAAACAAATATGGGATATCTTTTGTCCTTTATTGCCTCAAAAAAGGGCAATCCTCTGGTTGTTATTGAAGGTGAGGACATGGTGACATAAAGAGATTCAAGGCAATGTATTAGTTTGGGTATCAAACTAAAAATAGTTTGGTATAAATTAATAACATAAAATATCTCACAAATAAAGAAAATGGTCAAAGGTTCAAATAAAGCTTTCTTACTCATTTTATAAGGGAAATAACCGTGTATAATAAAAATTGTTGTTGTTGTCTAGTCACTAAGTCGTGTCTAACTCTTTTTCGACCCCATGGACTGTAATCATCCTGGTTACTCTGTCTATGGAATTTCCGAGGCAAGAATACTNCATAAAATATCTCACAAATAAAGAAAATGGTCAAAGGTTCAAATAAAGCTTTCTTACTCATTTTATAAGGGAAATAACCGTGTATAATAAAAATTGTTGTTGTTGTCTAGTCACTAAGTCGTGTCTAACTCTTTTTCGACCCCATGGACTGTAATCATCCTGGTTACTCTGTCTATGGAATTTCCGAGGCAAGAATACTATAATGGGTTGTCACTTCCTTCTCCAGGGGATCTCCTGCCCCAGGTGTCGCCTGCATCGGCAGGTGGATTCTTTACCACTGGGCCATCAGTAAACCCTCAATAGCTGTCATTTATGAGGGACTTATTTTACTTCCTCAAAGGACTTTATACATACTAACATTTCATTTTTAAGTAAGTTATGTGTCATAGTCATGGTACAGGCAAGAAAGCTGAGGGTCAGAGAAGTAAAAGTAACTTGCCTGAAGTCACAGAGCTAGAAGTAAAGGCAGAATTTGAACTCAGATTTGTCCTTACTCCAAAATCTCTGTCCTAACCACCTAAGCTATGGTCACAAATTCCTAACAGCATTCGGAACATTCAGTTTTGGCAGTTTCTGAAAAAGAAATTCACAACTTACTTGACAGATTTCATTTTATCAGTTGGCACTTGATAGTATCAATTTTTTTCCCCTTTCTATACAATTCCTCCCCTTTCTGCCACACTGTCTCCTGGTGAAATTGCCTCTTATTCCAATCAGANGTCCAGCGGCTGCAGAGGCCCGATGTCTCCCGGGGGAGCCGGAGCTCCGGGCTCAGCTTCGGGCTACGAGGCGCCGCCTGCGCGTGGCGTCTGGTCCCCGGGACCCCCAGTCTCCTCCGGCGGGGTGGCGGACTTGCGGCCCGGGGAGAGGCGCGGATTCGTGGCCCGCTCTGTGTTTCGCTAGTAACGGGGGGAGCGGGGCGCGCCTCGGTAGCGGGGGACCCCAGGGGAGCTGTCAGATCGTGGGGTGGACAAAAGTGACTCCGTCTGGGGGTAACGCAGGAGGCTGCGGGAGCGGGTATCCTAGCGGGTCCAGTTCCGGCTCCAGCTTTGAATTTCTAAGGTTTAGTCTTTTGGGCTCACTACCACCGAGGGCGTGGAGGAAGTGCGGTGAGGTTTGTTTTGCATTACCAGAACCTCTGGGAGACCGAGCAGGCCTATCACTGACGTTGCTTGTGATGGGGATCCACACTTTCTGTTTATCCTCGGTATTATCTTTTCGTGGCTGCCTCTATAACTGCTAATCAGGTAGGAGGAAGAGTGGCTCTGAGTGCACCGAGTACTGGTTACAGGCTGGCACAAACCCTGCTAGACAACTTTCCTGTATGTTAGCTCATTTAGTGCTCACAACCATCAGCTTAAGTGGTATTGCTATTTCGTTTCATACCCGAGGAAACTCAGATTGCATACATTTCCAAATTGGACAGGTGTTAAGTCGTAGTAGCATTAGAGCTGAAATTCAGATCTGTATGATTTCTGCACCCAGGCTTTATGGCCTAATGCTAAAAAACATTATTGGGGCTTTCCTGATGACTCAATGGTAGAGAATCCAGCTGCTAATGCAGGAGAGGAGGGTTTGATCCCTGGGTTGGGAAGATACCCTGGAAAAGGAAATGGCAACCCACTCCAGTATTCTTGCCAGGAAAAATCCTATGGACAGAGGAGTCTGGCTGGCTACAGTCCATGGGGTCGCAAAGAGTCAGACATGACTTTGCGACTAAACAACAACGAAGAATATTAATATTCTTTGCGATAAGATAGATACCAAGGTTTGAGATCTAGTCTTTGAGATTTGTTAGCTGTATGACCTTAGGCAGGTTGCTTAGCCTTTTAGGGCCTGTTTCTGCACTTGTGAAATAGAGATAAAATACCTCCTATGTCATAGGGTTGTTATGAAGATTGAATAAGATCATTTTTGTACCACACTTAGCCAAGTGTCTGGCACATAGTGGTGAACTATATATAGCGACATATATCCTGCTGTTGTCATTAATTGTGGACGGCAAACTGCACCTCTGAGCGCTGCCAGCCAGAGCCAGACACAGCTTGTGCAGACCTAGAGCACAGGTAGAAGGAGGTAGAAGAGACTCAGAACAGAAAACTGAGGACAGATGGCATGGATGGTGGCAATTATAGGCACGCCAATAATCTGTGGTGCCGAGGGCCACTCTTTTGCTTTCATGAGAATTTTTTAAAAGGCAGTTCGTTATAGCTGATGAACTGGAAAAACACCTCCCACTCTGGGCTGAAAACATTCTGAGAGATGTCTGGGACAGGACTGTGCTGAGGCTCCCCGCCTGTGAGGGAGAGCGCATTTCCACAGGGCCTGGCACAACCTTTCAGGATTTCTTCTCCCAGATCGAGCACCTGAAGAAAGGAGAAAGATAGGAGATTTCAGGTTGGGGAAAACAAAGCACCTCTTTGCTTTTTTAGTTCAGTTCAGTTCAGTCGCTCAGTCGTGTCCGATTCTTTGCCACCCCATGAATGCAGCACACCAGGCCTCCCTGTCCATCACCAACTCCCGGAGTTCACTCAGACTCACGTCCATGGAGTCGGTGATGCCATCCAGCCATCTCATCCTCTGTCGTCCCCTTCTCCTGCTCCCAATCCCTCCCAGCATCAGAGTCTTTTCCAATGAGTCAGCTCTTCGCATGAGGTGGCCAAAGTACTGGAGTTTCAGCTTTAACATTATTCCTTCCAAAGAACCCCCAGGACTGATCTCCTTTAGGATGGACTGGCTGGATCTCCTTGCAGTCCAAGGGACTCTCAAGAGTCTTCTCCAACACCACAATTCAAAACCATCAATTCTTCGGCGCTCAGCTTTGCCNTAATTTCTTTCAATTTATTGCAGTTTTAATTATGCCATCTTTAATTTAAAGAACTACCTTGCCCCGTACGTTTAGTCTCCAAGCTAAAGGGAATTAATCTAAGGCTAACTAATATTCACTCCCCCAGCACATTTGAAATCAATTTTACCTTAAGTAAAATGTTTTATGAGTCTTCAGTTTACCCTAGGCATTATGCATCTTCATAATTTTTTAATGAACTTAACATATCCATGAGCAAAAGCCATGAATCATATTTTTGGTAGCCCTTAAAAACAATTTTTTTCCAATTTGCTGTAAATTAAAAGAGATGTGAGAAAATGAGAATAAAATCTCATTACCGCTGACAACCTCACAGCTCAATAAACCTGTTATTAAATCTTATTAAAGGGTCAGTTATTTGTCATTTTTAGTAACCTTCATCATCACAGCCAGTACCATGCTATCCAATCTTCCTTTGAAATACCAGGGCATAGAGGTCATACAAGTTCGGACTGTGAAAATCAGGCTCAAGAGTGAGTGTAAGTAATTGGAGCTCTTTCCAGGACTTCAATCTAAATATTGACATGCACTGAACTGTGGTATTACACAGAAGGGTCAAGGACAAAGATCCAATGAAAAAAAATGATACCTTGCCCCTCACTGGGGCTTTCCGATAACCAGAATCAAGAGGGGACATGATGGTTATCACAGGTAAACCACAAGGAACATATAACCAAGGTGAGGCTAATTTTCCTTATTGGATAAAGGTAAAAAGGAAAATTCAGATCTCCAGTAGCTACAGGTTTTATGTACAACCAAATTTCTACATGTAATTTAAATTCATTCTGGATGAGTTGAGAATTATAATATTTAATAAAATTTAATGAATTGTATCAAAGTTAATACAATTCATCTTAAGTTGATTTTAGTAATAGGCTAACTTATATTATTGGCCTGCAGGTTCTGAAGCTGATCTCTGTCCTGGGTATGTTCACGGAAAAATAAATTTCAATACAATCTAAACAAGCTAGCTGAAAGAGATGTATATGCTAACAAACACAAAGATAGAAAACAAATATTCCAATAATTCAAGCAGAATTCAAGTGACCTTTCAAAATTCTGTGGTTTATTTAGCCACAATTGTCTATCTGTGGGAATCTCCAGGCCAGAATACTGGAGTGGGTTGCCATTTCCTTCTCCAGGGGATCTTCCCAACCCAGGGATTGNATATTCCAATAATTCAAGCAGAATTCAAGTGACCTTTCAAAATTCTGTGGTTTATTTAGCCACAATTGTCTATCTGTGGGAATCTCCAGGCCAGAATACTGGAGTGGGTTGCCATTTCCTTCTCCAGGGGATCTTCCCAACCCAGGGATTGAACCCGAGTCTCCCACTTTGCAGGCAGCTTCTTTACCATCTGAGCCACCAGGGAAGCCCCTTTGTAAGTAAAAGAAGTGATCAAAGATAGAGGAGGGTCTCCTGCTTTAAAATCTAGTAGACGTTTCTTGATTTCTATTTATGATAAGATTGGTTATATGCTGCTGGCAGGGATTGAGTGGAGAAATTTAAATGAAGAGATTTCTGTGCTCTAGAAGGAATGTCAAGGGGGTGCTCCTTGGTTTGTAACTGGGTAGCCAGAAATCCCCACAAAAATCACTGTACAAGCACCATTTACTCCCACTTTTCTTCAGTTTTGCCCCCTTGTCAGCATAAAATTCACAGGTTCTAAATAAGAGGGAGGAGGTTAAGAGTAAAATCAATGGCACTGAACACTTACGATTTCACTTACAGTCCATTAGATCTAATTACCAAGTCTTCAGGTAGCTTTCTACTCTGATTTCATTCACCTGGGGAACGCTGATCATAGCTTTAGTTTTATCCTTAATTATTTCAAATAATTTATTTTTGTTGTCATTCAGTACCTAAGGTGGGTCTGACTCTTTGTGACCCCATGGACTGCAGCATGCCAGACTTCCCCTGCCCTTCACTCTCCCCCAGAGTTTTCTCAAACTTATGTCCATTAGTTGATGATGCCATCCAATCATCTCATCCTCTGTCACCCCCTTCTCTTCTAGCCCTCAATCATTCCCAGAATCAGGGTCTCTTCCAATGAGTTGGCTCTTTGAATCAGGTGGCCAAAGGATTGGAGCTTCAGCTTCAACATCAGTCCTTCCAATGAATATTCAGGGTTGTATTGCTTTAGAATTTACTGGTTTGATCTCCTTGCAGTCCAAGGAACTCTCAAGAATCTTATCCAGCACCACAGTTCAACAGCATGAAGTCTTCAGTGCTCAGCCTTCTTTATCATCCAATTCTCACATCTGCACAGGACTACTGGAAAAACACTATCTTTGAATAAACAGACCTTTGAGGGCAAAGTGATGTCTCTGCTTTTTAATATGCTGTCTAGGTTTGTCATAGCTTTTCTTCCAAGAAGTAAGCATCTTTTAATTCCATGGCTGTGGTCACTGTCTACATTGATTTTGGACCCCAAGAAAATGAAATCTGTCATTGCTACCACTTTTTCCCTATTTGCAATGAAGTGATGGGACTGGATGCTATGATCTTAGTTTTTCAATATTGAGTTTTAAATCAGCTTTTTCACTCTCTTCTTTCACCTTCATCAAAAAGCTATTTAGTTCCTTTCACTTTCTGCCATTAGAGTTGTTCATCTGCATATCTGAGGTTATTGATATTTCTCCTGGCAATCTAGACTCCAGCTTGTGAGTCATCCAACCCAGCATTCTACATGATGTACTCTACATAAAAGTTAAATAAGCAGCATGACAATATACAGCCTTGACATCCCCCTTTCCCTGTCTTGAACCAGTCTGTTGCTTCTTGACAGAACACATGTTTCTCAGGAGATAGGTAAGTTGGTTTGATATCACCTTCTCTTTATGAATTTTCCAGTTTGTTGTGATCCACATAGTCAAAGGTTTCAAGTAGTCAGTGAAGCAGAATTCCCTTGCTTTTTCTATGATCCAACAGATGCTGGCAATTTGATCTCTGGTTCCTCTACCTTTTCTAAATCCAGCTTGTACATCTGAAAGTTCTTGGTTTACATACTGCTGAAGCCTAGCTTGAAGGGTTTTGAGCATTACCTTGCTAGCATGTGAAATTAGCTCAGTTGTGCAGTAGTTTGAACATTCTTTAGCATTGACTTTCTTTGGGATTGGAATGAAAACTGACCTCTTCCGGTATCTTGCCACAGCCTACCTCTGAGGACATTCTGATGTCAACAAAGTTCACTATAGATCCATCTGTGTTGATTTTCCTAAGGCTTTATTTGTTAGCCTCCTCAGACCACCATAACAAAACACCACAGGCTTCACATTTATTTTTTAACAATTCTAGAGGCTGTGAGTTTGAGAAACTAGAGTGCCAGCATTATCCATTTCTGGCAAGATCTCTCTTCCTGGCTTGCAAATGGCCACCTTCTTGCTGTGCTTTCATATGGCAGAGAGAGAGGAAGGATTGTTGTGTGGTCAGGCTGGTCCCCATGCTATGACCGCACTTAAGCTTTATCACTGCCTCACAAGCCCTATCTCCAAATACGGTCACACTGGGGATTTAACTTGAACATGGAGATCGTGGAGGGACACGATTCAGTCCATAACATTTTATGTGACAGAAATGTCAAACCTCTTTGCTTGTATAATTTAAGACTGTCTTTATAGGACACCAAAACAACCAGCTGATGCAAAGAAAAAAAGAGTTAAAATGAATGTTTTCAATAATATATACAGTGGATATATAAATATAATATATATATATAATATTAAAATAAATAAATAAAATATAATAATAAATAAAATATAATTTTATTGTACCCTGTTAGTATTTGCTTTCATTTTTATCCAATGGCTCAAGGGAAAATACAGTCACTCAGGGATTTCTCACTCCCCTCCATTTTATTTTAGCAGAATCAGAAGATATTAAGAAGAGGTGGNAATAAATAAAATATAATAATAAATGAAATATAATTTTATTGTACCCTGTTAGTATTTGCTTTCATTTTTATCCAGTGGCTCAAGGGAAAATACAGTCACTCAGGGATTTCTCACTCCCCTCCATTTTATTTTAGCAGAATCAGAAGATATTAAGAAGAGGTGGCAAGAATACACAGAAGAACTCTACAAGAAAAATCTTCATGACCCAGATAACCATGATGGTGTGATCACTCATTTAGAGCCAGACATCCTGGAGTGCGAAGCTAGGTGGGCCTTAGGAAGCATCACTGCAAACAAAGCTAGTGGAGGTGATGGCATTTCAGCTGAACTATTTCAAACCCTAAAACATGATGCTGTGAAAGTGCTGCACTCAATATGTCAGCAAATTTGGAAAATTCAGCAGTGGCCACAGGACTAGAAAATGTCAGCTTTCATTCCAATCCCAAAGAAAGACAATGACAAAGAATATTCAAACTACCACACAATTGCACTCATCTCACACACTAGCAAAGTAATGCTCAAAATTTTCCAAACTAGGCTTCAACAGTATGTGAACTATGAACTTTCAGATGTTCAAGCTGGATTTAGAAAAGGCAGAGGAACCAGAGATCAAATTGCCAACATCTGTTGGATCATAGAAAAAGCAATAGAAAAACATCTACTTCTGCTTTATTGACTATGCCAAAGGCTTTGACTGCATAGATCACAACAAACTGTGGGAACTTCTTCAGGAGATGGGAATACCAGACCACCTTGACTGCCTCCTGAGAAATATGTATGCAGGTCAAGAAACAACAGTTAGAACTGACATGGAAAAACAGACTGGTTCCAAATAGGGAAAGGAGTATGTCAAGGCTGTATATTGTTATCCTGCTTATTTAACTTATATGCAGAGTACATCATGAGAAACGCTGGGCTAGAGGAAGCACAAGCTGGACTCAAGATTGCTGGGAGAAATCTCAATCACCTCAGATATGCAGATGACACCACCCTTATGGCAGAAAGCAAAGAGGAACTACAGAGCCTCCTGATGAAAGTAAAAGAGGAGAGTGGAAAAGTTGGCTTAAAATTCAACATTCAGAAAACAAGATCTTAGCATCAGGTCCCATCTCCATAGATGGAGAAACAATGGAAACAGTGACAGACTTTATATTTTTGGACTCCAAAATCACTGTAGGATTGTGACTGCAGCTATGAAATTAAAAGACACGTTCTTCTTGGAAGAAAAGCTATTACCAACCTAGACAGCATATTAATAAGCAGAGATGTGACTTCGCTGACAAAGGCCCATCTAGTAAAAGCTATGGTTTTTTCCAATAGTCATGTATGTATATGAGAGTTGGACTATAAACAAGACTGAAGAATTGATGCTTTTGAAGTATAGTGTTAGAGAAGACTCTTGAGAGTCTCTTGGACTGCAAGGAGATTCAACCAGTCAATCCTAAAGGAAATCAACCCTGAATATTCATTGGAAGGACTGACGCTGAAGCTGAAGCTCCAAAACTTTGGCCACCTTATGTGAAGACCTGACTTGTTAGAAAAGACCCTGATGCTGGGAAAGACTGATGGCAGGAGAACGGATGAGATACCTGGATGGCATCATTAACTCAATTGACCTGAGTTTGAGCAAGTTCCAGGNAAACTTTGGCCACCTTATGTGAAGACCTGACTTGTTAGAAAAGACCCTGATGCTGGGAAAGACTGATGGCAGGAGAACGGATGAGATACCTGGATGGCATCATTAACTCAATTGACCTGAGTTTGAGCAAGTTCCAGGAGTTGGTAATGGACAGGGAAGCCTGGTATGCTGCAGTCCATGGGGTAGGAAAAAGTCAGACATGACTGAGCAACTGAACTGATGAACATTCTGCCAGATTTAGGCAGGATTAAAACACCAGGGAATCTGGGTAGGAACATACAATTTTGGTCAGCCTTTATCCACACAAGATCCTCATTCTCTCAAGTACTCAGACCTGATGCAAACCTCTTTTGGCCCAGGTTGAAAAGAATATCAGAGAAAACATAATTTAATATCTCCAATACTACCTTACCATATGAGAAGCAGGAATGGTGTTAATCTTTTGTATCCATCAAATGTCAGAGTTGGAAAGGCTCATGGCACTTTTCTACTTCATTGTCATAATTTTGAAGATGAAGACATTGGGGCCCAGAAAGGTGATGTAACACATGCGAGGTCCCAAGAGCATTTGGTGAGTCACAGATTAGACTAGGAATCCCATGGACAGAAGAGCCTGGAGTGCTGTAGTTCATGGGGTTGCAAAAGAGTCAGACATGACTTAGTGGCTAAACAACCACACAGACTAGAAAGCAGGTATTTTCAGGACCCCATGCTGTCTCTTAAGAACACAATTTAATTCAAGCAACCCTACACATGTGCCTACTAAGTGCAAGAAACATGTTAGGCCCATCAAGTACCCTGAGTAGAGTTGTTTTTTTGTTGTTGTTTTGCTTTGTTTTTTTAATTGTATCTGAAAGAAAAGAAGCCTCTTGATGTTGCTATAGCTTGTAGCTGCCCGGTTTTCAGAGATATCTATTGAAAAAAAAAAAAAGAAAAAGGACTTTGGCAGCCCAAGGATACCCTAAAAGCTTATTTGAAACATTTTGATTAACAGAAAAATATGCATTTTTCTTCTTTTCTGTTTCAAGTTACCTAGGGTAAAACGGCACTTCTGGACACTGATGAAATCTTATTAAATGCTGTGTTCCGTCAGCTCTGCTAAGATTAGGCAAGTCTAAGAATCAAGGACACTTTGAAGTGAAAAGAGAGGGATCTTTTAAGTCACTTTAGAGGAAAATTCTTGTCAAACTCTCCAAAGTGAATATGAGGATTTCCTTCCTTTGATTTTTTTTAATTAAAGAAAATAACTCAAAAACATAAACATACAATATAGGTTAAGTGCTTTATAATAAAAAACCCTATTTATCCTCCCATACAATTCCATTTTGCAAAACAGAGTTACATGACTCTAGTATAGTGAGGAATATCTTATTATTTTCTCTCAACTAGTAGAAAAACAACATTCAATTAACGGCTACAGAACAACATTCAATTAACAATTTACATAAGACCCATTTACTGCATTTGTTTGTATGCCTCTGAACTTTCTAATTTCCAGGTTCTTCCTCTACGTCTTTTATGTTTAATTCATTTATTGGAAAATCTTGATCATTTGTACTGTAGTTTACACACTCTGGGCTTTCTGACTTTAAGCTAGCAGTTTCCTTTAACATTTTCCTTTGTCCCTGGATTTTCTGACAATTGGTAGTTAGGTAATAGATTTTTTCAGATAATACTTCATAGGTGATATCTCAACTTCTTGTTCATGTTTTAGAGAAGTAAATGACAGCTCACTCCAGTACTCTTGCCTAGGAAACCCCAAGGAGAGAGGAGCCTGGAAGGATAGAGTCCATGGGGTCACAAAGAGTCTGACATGATTTAGTAACTAAACAACAACAGTGTGGTATCTACTCATAGGTAAACAGTATATAATATGCTATGATTATTTTGTCTTTTCCAATGCATTTTGTTTTCCCTGCAGTGAAATGATTTTCCAGTGTTTTTATATTGGTTTAATTTTCTATGTACTTAGCAATAATTCAAATCCAAACATGTCCTTGATTATGCAAATCTCTTTTCAAAATCTTCAAGTACATTCGGTGTTTTGTTAGCTTTGTCTCCTTGAAAAAATCACTCCTAAAGATTCCTCTAGCAATGTCGATTCAGTGTTGTCTTGACCTGGGTCCCCGTTACTGCCCCCCTCAGGATTCCTTCTGATTCTGTCTGGTGTTGGAAATCCTAGACCCTATGGATGTATTTATTTGGTTCAAAACCTCACTCTTTGGTAGAGGACATTCTCCAGTAGAAAAGAAGACTCGGAGATGAAAAACAAAAATAAAAAGCAGCACATGTTTGTTTTTCCTTGTTTGAGATTAGCAGACATCAGTGAATATTGTTTATAACCATTATATCACTAGGGGTTGTAAAATAAAGTTATTTTAATTCTGTGCTATCCTTTTTCATGTATTAGCTGAAAGTCTTCTATAAAAAAAGAGCTTTCCCTCACTAACTATGTGGTTGTCCTTAAGTATAGTGAAAGGAAACCTTTGATTTTCCTGTTGCTCTGTCCTTGTCGCTTGTTTCTTATGAGAAGTCTCCACAAGTGTTTTAGTGATGCACTTGCCTCCCAGGACTACCTGCTGTGCTGCTTATCCCTCAAGCCCCCTCTACCCCACTCTGTTTCTGATTACCCCCCTTAAGGCAGAAACTCATAAATTCAATGGGTGCAACACAATAAACTGATAGTCATGAGGACTACAATTGCCAATAACTTTTCAACTTGGAGACTCCAACTTTCTGAAATCGTTTTTTCATGTGTAACAATAGAATTATCACAACACTTGCCTGTGCCAGGTATTTTATTGCTTCAAATCCACCTTTCTTTGCCATGCTTTGTGACACTACAAATGGGCCATATAAGCATTTTCCTCTGTCAAGCTGACACAGTATCAGGCTTCTCAATAGAGGGCACCAGAGGGTCACTGCAAGAGAAAGGAGCTTCCATTCCTAATTCCAGTCTGGCTGCTTCTCCCTCCCATGTTACACTCACCAGCAGTTTTTAGGAGGCCCCAGAGGCACTCACTCTCCAGCAGGTTCCCCCTCAGAAGCAACTTGCTGCAGATCACCTCTGGCATATTAAAATCCGAACCAACATCTGCGGGCATTTCTTATAGATAAATTCCAGGCTACTCATACCTTTCTCAGGTGTCTTCAGCAGGCTTCTCCTACAGACCAACTCTGGCTCACACCCTCTGCTGAGTTTGTTTCCCTTCAGCAGCTGGCATGTTCCTAAGACAGTCCCACCCAAGTCAAGGGCACCTTCATCATTTGCATTGATGCTGACATCTCGAAATTCTCAATAATTTTTTAACAAGTGCCCTGAACAACTTTCATTTTACATCAATTCAGTTCAATCCCTTAGTCATGTCCAACTCTTTGCCACCCCTGGACTCCAGCACTCCTGGCCTCCCTGTCCATCTCCAACTCCCAGAGTTCACTCAAACTCATGTCCATTGAGTAAGTGATGCCATCCAACCATCTCATCCTCTGTCATCCTCTTCTCTTCCTGCCCTCAATCTTTCCCAGCATCAGGGTTTTCTCTAATAAGTCAGTTCTTCGCATCAGATGGCCAAAGTATTGGAGTTTTACCTTCAGTATCAGTCCTTCCAATGAATATTCAGGACTGATTTGGATGGACTGGTTGGATCTCCTTGCAGTCCAAGGGACTCTCAAGAGTTTTCTCCAACACCACAGTTCAAAAGCATCAGTTCTTCAGTGCTCAGCTTTCTTTATAGTTCAACTCTCCCAACCATACATGTCTACTGGAAAAACCATAGCTTTGACTAGTCGGACCTTTTTTGACAAAGTAATATCTCTGCTTTTTAATATGCTGTCTAGGTTGGTCATAACTTTTCTTCCAAGGAGAAAGCGTCTTTTAATTTCATAGCTGCAGTCACCATCTGTAGTGATTTTGGAGCCCCCACCCCTAAAATAAAGTCTCTCACTGTTTCCATTGTTTCCCCATCTATTTGCCATGAAGTGATGGGACCAGGTGCCATGATCTTAGTTTTCTGAATGTTGAGTTTTAAGCCAACTTTTTCACTCTCCTCTCACTTTCATCAAGAAGCTCTTTAGTTCTTCTTCACTTTCTGCCATAAGGGTGGTGTCATCTGCATATCTGAGGTTATTGATATTTCTCCTGGCAATCTTGATTCCAGCTTGTGCTTCAACCAGCCCAGCATTTCTCATGATGTACTCTGCATAGAAGTTAAATAAGCAGGGTGACAATATACAGCCTTGACATACTCTTTTCCCTATTTGGAACCAGTCTGTTGT
>SJYV01012394.1:613251-683327 GCA_006410875.1 Neotragus pygmaeus | reverse complement strand
TTCTGAATGTTGAGTTTTAAGCCAACTTTTTCACTCTCCTCTCACTTTCATCAAGAAGCTCTTTAGTTCTTCTTCACTTTCTGCCATAAGGGTGGTGTCATCTGCATATCTGAGGTTATTGATATTTCTCCTGGCAATCTTGATTCCAGCTTGTGCTTCAACCAGCCCAGCATTTCTCATGATGTACTCTGCATAGAAGTTAAATAAGCAGGGTGACAATATACAGCCTTGACATACTCTTTTCCCTATTTGGAACCAGTCTGTTGTTTCATGCCCAGTTCTAACTGTTGTGTCCTGACCTGCATACAGATTTCTCAAGAGGTGGGTCAGGATGTCTGGATTCCCATCTGTTGAAAAATCTTCCAGAGTTTCTTGTGGTCCACACGGTCAAAGCCTTTAGCATAGTCAATAAAGCAGAAATAGATATTTTTCTGGAAATCTATTGCTTTTTCTATGATCCAACAGATGTTGGCACATTGATCTCTGGTTCTTGTGCCTTTTCTAAATCCAACTTGAACATCTGAAAGTTCACGGTTCATGTACTGTTGAAGCCTGACTTGAAGAATTTTGAGCATTTTTTTGCTAGCATGTGACATTAGCTCAGATATACAGTAGTTTGAGCATTCTTTGGCATTGCTTTTCTTTGGGATTGGAATGAAAACTGACCTTATCTAGTCCTGTGGCCACTGCTAAGTTTTTCAAATTTGCTGGCNAGATGTTGGCACATTGATCTCTGGTTCTTGTGCCTTTTCTAAATCCAACTTGAACATCTGAAAGTTCACGGTTCATGTACTGTTGAAGCCTGACTTGAAGAATTTTGAGCATTTTTTTGCTAGCATGTGACATTAGCTCAGATATACAGTAGTTTGAGCATTCTTTGGCATTGCTTTTCTTTGGGATTGGAATGAAAACTGACCTTATCTAGTCCTGTGGCCACTGCTAAGTTTTTCAAATTTGCTGGCATATTGAGTGCAACACTTTAATAGCATCATCTTTCAGGATTTGAAATAGCTCAACTGGAATGCCATCACCTCCACTAGCTTTGTTCATAGTGAGGCTTCCTAAGACCCTCCTGACTTTGGACTCCAGTATGTCTGGCTTCAGGTAAGTGATCACATCACCTTGGTTATCTGGGTCATGAAGATCTTTTTTGTATAGTTCTTCTGAGTATTCTTGCCACCTCTCCTTAATATCTCTGCTTCTGTTAGGTCCATACCATTTCTGTCCTTTATTGTGCCCATGTTTGCATGAAAGGATCCTTCAGTATCTCTAATTTCCTTGAAGAGATCTCTAGTCTTTCCCATTCTTTTGTTTTCCTCTATTTCTTTGCATTGACCACTGAGGGAGGCTTTCTAATCTCTCCTTGCTATTCTTTGGAACTCTGCATTCAAATGGGTATATCTTTCCTTTTCCTTTTCTCTTTTGCTTTCACTTCTCTTCTATTCACAACTATTTGTAAGGCCTCCTCAGACAACCATTTTGCCTTTTTGCACTTCTTTTCCTTGGGTTTGGTCTTGATTCCTGCTTCCTGTACAATGTCACCAACATCCATCCATAGTTCTTCAGGCACTCTAACATATCTAATCCCTTGAATCTATTTGTCATTTCCACTATATAATCAAGTGATTTGATTTAGGTCATATCTGAATGGACATTTTGCATGGGGCCTACAAATTTCTAAATCTTAGCCTCAGTGGGGAGCCCTCTTTAAAATTCTTAGTTTCTTCCTGTTTACCTATTGTTTACCTGTTTACCTGTTTACTGTTTACCTGTTGCCCTAGCAGTGGTAGCCACTTTCTATATTTCCTTTCCCTGCATTTTTAGATATCTCTTTTACTCTCTCTAATAGGTAAACACCTCTTACTAGTTTAATAATTCTTTATATAACAATACTGGTGGGATTACTCTCTTTTGATTAGACCCTGGTTGATACACTGCTTCAGAGAGTTTCTATAAAACTTACTAGACATACTTCACGTAGTAATGCAAGTAATACTAATGGCAATCGGTGTTAACCAATCCAGTAGTTATTTATTATGATTATTTCTCTACATTGACACAAGTGAAATCTCCTACTTTGCTCTATGAGGTACGTCACAATAAGAAAAATTAAGAAAAAATATGGACTGCTCTCAATCTATAACCTGTCCTAGAAGTGACCTCAAAAATGCCACTTTTGAACAGGATGATAGACAGAATATTATAGTGAAAGGAGAATTGTATTTGGGGCCATAAGACCCAGGTTTGCAAAGAGGTAACCATTTCAGTGGAATAACGACCAAAACTACTTTACCCCTTTCATCCCTGGTTTTGCCTCTGCAAAGTAGGAATAAACATACCTATCTCAGGATTGTCTAAGGCTTAAAGGAAAAGACATGTGAAAAGACCTTATAAATCATGAATCAATTTACAAAGCCTATGTATTATCAAATATATTGCTGTGACCTTTATGACTATAAGGTTGTCAGTATCTTATACAAGGCAAGTAAGTATTCATTACTATTTATAATTATCATTCAAGAGCCTACTCTATACCTGGTCTTTATAAATTATTTCATTAATCATAACAGCCCCATCACATAAAAAGTATTATTTTCTTTTGTGTCATCCTTGACTCCCATTAATCTCACACCACACATTGAATCCAACAGTGAATCATCAAGATTTTGCTTCCAAACTATGATCAGACATTGACCATTTCTCAGTATGTCCACCTCACTGCCCTGGCCTAAGAGCCGTTAGATTCCCTAGATTACTGCTTCCCTAGATTGCTGCAACTGCCTCCTAACTTGTTTTCCAGCCTCTGCCATTCCTCTACCTGCCACTAGCATATACCCCCATCCAGTCTATGTTCAGAAAAATAACCATATGATCCTTTCAAAATATATCAGGTCATCTCATTTCTCTGCCTAAAATCTTCCGATGGCTTCCTTTCTAACTGAGAGTTAGCCAAAATCATTATAATAGCCTCAAGATCATTTGTAATCTACCTACTTCACATTATCTTTCTGACCTTATCTTCTACTCTCCATCTGTTCCCCACAGTCTAGTCATGCTGGCCTCCTTACTGTTTTTAGAACAAACCAGGCAGAGCCCTGCCTCAGGGCCTTTGCATTTGCTCTTGCTTCTGCCAAAACATGCTTCTCCCAGATGGTATTATAACTTGCTCCCTTGCCTCCTTTTGTTCTCTGCCTAAGGGTTGCTTTCTCTGTCAGTCTGCCTAATTTCAGCTGCATTACTCAGCACACCATTGCAAAGTTTTCTCTCCTATTTTCTGTATTTTCTTCCATATCACTTGAAGACCCTGATGCTGGAAAAGATTGAGGGCAAGAGGAGAAGGGGATGGCAGAGAAGATGGATAGATAACATTACTGACTCAATGGACATGAGTTTGAGCAAACTCTAAGACAGAGTGCAGGACAGGGAAGCCTAGCATGCTGCCGTCAATGGGGTCACAAAGAGTTGGACAAAACTTAGCAAATGAACAATAATCTGACAAATATGTCAGACATGATACATTTATGTTACACTTGTGAATCTGGATTCTTTATTTTGAAATTAATAAAAACACAGTTTGATTTGTGTTAAACAAAAGGGAAACCCAGGTAACTAGAAATTCTAGTGGAAGAGCATGCTTTGGAACGACATAAATTCAATCTCTCTTGTCATTCACTTTGGCCTTTCAACCTCTGTATACTAGCTTTATCTGCAGACTGCCATCTTCTATAGCAGTGAAATAAAGTGTTACAGATTCCCAAACTCATCACCTACACACTATACCATTCAGAGTAAGGGACAGTGCCTATCTTGTGCTTGACATGTACTTCACTTGATTGGACTAATCACAGTGGGCCAGAGTTCAGTGCAATGCCATGCACTGAATGGCCTAGGACTTTGCTCACCACTGAACCAATTTCTGTGGCAAGGGCTATGATTGCCTATGTTCATATGCAGACCTGGGGGTGATGTCAAGCCTACTCCCAAGAAATAGATGCTGGAATAAGTGTCCATTAGAGCCACTGTGCTATAGAGTGTCCAAATATAATTATAGAAAACTATATCTCAGAGATCAAGGTGTCACAACCAGTACATTACAGAGCCTGTGCTTAGCACAAGATCTGCCAAAATTCAAAGCCCACACTGTTGACCCTCCTACATTTCAGTTTCCATGTTTCACCATGCTGCTGCTGCTGCTGCTGCTAAGTCGCTTCAGTCATGTCCAACTCTGTGTGACCCCATAGATGGCAGCCCACCAGGCTCCCCTGTCCCTGGGATTCTCCAGGCAACAACGCTGGGGTGGGTTGCCATTTCCTTTTCCAATGCATGAAAGTGGAAAGTGAAAGTGAAGTCGCTCAGTTGTGCCAGACTCAGCGACCCCATGGACTGCAGCCTACCAGGCTCCTCTGTCCATGGGATTCTCCAGGCAAGAATACTGGAGTGGGGTGCCATTGCCTTCTCTGATGTTTCACCATGGACTCCTAAACCCTATTTTTCTATTAAAGAGGACTCTCTTTTAAATTAGTTGATCAAAGTGAATATTCAGGAATGGGATAAACATTAAAGGGATTCATAAGGATGTAGGGGTTGAAAGATAAGTTTCCCTCGTTTCTCACATTTTTTTGCTACTTTCTCTCCTACTCAGTGAAAGCTAATGGGTCTTTGGCACACCAACACTCCAAAGTCATGCTAAGAAAGGGAGTGCGATTTAGTGAAAGAAAAGTTAATCTCTCTCATATTAACACATGCACTATTCTGATTAAAACAGAAAAATTTAAATCTGTAGGTGAGATCTACTGCTGCCTTCCCAGGATAATCCTGCACTGAGGCTTTCTCCTTTAAGGGAGCCTGTACCTAGAGATGAAATCACAGAGGGAGAAAACAGCAGAGATGACCAAAATAAAGTGAATACCTGGTGCATCCTGAAACTGCTTCTGTGTGAAATGATGGGCAGTTCAATACATCATGCTTGAACTCTACTCGTGTTCCTAACCCACCAGTGGTAATTCTGCTTTCCTTCTGGTACTTGCACTCCCTCCCAGCATCACAAAGGCATAGTGGGCCAATCTTTGCCCATCAGAATTATTTCTGACATAGCATCATAAACAAGGTATATTTGTTCACCTGAATTTTTTTTCTCTTACATCTTTCTTAAGTCAAATAACCAGAACCACAAGCAGTTTTACACATGGAAGTGCAATCCTTCCAGATTCATTTTTATAACCTGATTGGTTGTAGGCCCAAAGAATTCAGCCAGTTGAGAACTTACTAAAGGAAGCAGGCAATAAAAATCATTGTCCAAAGGCACAACTGATATCTCAAAACTCATTGGGCTATAGTTATATTTTTTCATTTAGTTTTCCTAATAATAGTACCACATTTAGACACAACTGCTAAAAGCATCTATTACTTCTATGATGACTCACACAGCCTTAAAAGAACTTTCTTTAGTTTACTCCAATAATCTTAGCATTTGGCTACCTGAGGAACCTAATATAAGACCAAAACTCAGATCTTCCTCTGCACTCCCTTTCTCAGAACCATATGATTTTTCACCTCTGTATTAAGAGGGATTATTTATTATCATTGCTTTTAAGCAGAGTATATATTGAACACAGGATACATTTTGTGTTGAACAGAAAGGTGTGTTTACTTAGATGAGTTTAGGTCCAGATTATTTTTCTAAACCAATTCTGCAGTAAGAATTCATAAAGGAAGTGCAATTTTAAATGCTTCTTGAAGAAAATGAGGGAAAACAAAGGTGGCTCAGCAGTAAAGAATCCACCTACCAATGCAAGAGATGCAGGTTCAGTTCCTGGGTCAGGGAGATCCCCTGGAGAAGCAAATGGTAACCCACTCCAGTGTTCTCGCCCAGGAAATCCCATGGATAGAGGAGCCTGGCAGTCTATAATCCACTGGATCCCCAAAGAGTCAGACACAACTTAGCCACTAAACAATACAACAGCCAAAACTTATACCAAGCATTGTGTAATATGCTATAGATGGTTTCATTCATTTAAAAACAATATTGTGAGAAAAATATTCCCCAAAAGAGGAATCTTTGGCTAATGAAGGACAAATGTGCTACTCAAATAACAGAGCTAAAATTCTAACCTCAGTTCAACTGAACTTAAAAGCCAATGGATACTGATAAGTATTATTTCACAACAGTGTCACAGTAAGTTGAGAACTAATATTTTTAAAGTTGGATAAATAAATTTATACAATTCTGGTTTAAACAATTATCTTTTAATTACGAGATAGTTAGAGATGTTCATATACTAATTATGGTGTGAATCTTTAAGACAAGATATACTTTTACAGGAGACTTTCCTGACAGTCCAATGGTTAAGACTTCACCTTCCACTGCAGGGGGGTCGGGGGGCANATTTGGCTACCTGAGGAACCTAATATAAGACCAAAACTCAGATCTTCCTCTGCACTCCCTTTCTCAGAACCATATGATTTTTCACCTCTGTATTAAGAGGGATTATTTATTATCATTGCTTTTAAGCAGAGTATATATTGAACACAGGATACATTTTGTGTTGAACAGAAAGGTGTGTTTACTTAGATGAGTTTAGGTCCAGATTATTTTTCTAAACCAATTCTGCAGTAAGAATTCATAAAGGAAGTGCAATTTTAAATGCTTCTTGAAGAAAATGAGGGAAAACAAAGGTGGCTCAGCAGTAAAGAATCCACCTACCAATGCAAGAGATGCAGGTTCAGTTCCTGGGTCAGGGAGATCCCCTGGAGAAGCAAATGGTAACCCACTCCAGTGTTCTCGCCCAGGAAATCCCATGGATAGAGGAGCCTGGCAGTCTATAATCCACTGGATCCCCAAAGAGTCAGACACAACTTAGCCACTAAACAATACAACAGCCAAAACTTATACCAAGCATTGTGTAATATGCTATAGATGGTTTCATTCATTTAAAAACAATATTGTGAGAAAAATATTCCCCAAAAGAGGAATCTTTGGCTAATGAAGGACAAATGTGCTACTCAAATAACAGAGCTAAAATTCTAACCTCAGTTCAACTGAACTTAAAAGCCAATGGATACTGATAAGTATTATTTCACAACAGTGTCACAGTAAGTTGAGAACTAATATTTTTAAAGTTGGATAAATAAATTTATACAATTCTGGTTTAAACAATTATCTTTTAATTACGAGATAGTTAGAGATGTTCATATACTAATTATGGTGTGAATCTTTAAGACAAGATATACTTTTACAGGAGACTTTCCTGACAGTCCAATGGTTAAGACTTCACCTTCCACTGCAGGGGGGTCGGGGGGCAGTTCACCCCTGGTCAGAGGGCTAAGATCCCACAGGCCTCAAGGCCAAAAAAAACAAAATCAAAACAAAACATAAAACAGAAGCAATATTGCAACAAATTCAAATTCAATACAGATTTTTTTTAAGATATTTTTACAACAGTTGCATAAATCATTTGACCACAGAAGCCCTTGTACAAGCATCCTTGGGGTCCTGATGTTTATTCCATGGAACACTCTGAGAAACAGTCTGACTCTCTACACTGGCACCCATAAATAGAACTAATATTAAGATTAGAAGCAAAAATGAACTATATGTTTACAAATTTTCATTAAGCATTGTGTATGTAGATCAGTGAGGTTTAAATGAATCAATAGAAAATATGTTAGGCCATGTTCTTGCTGTCTATCACACAGTACAGTGAACCACTTTAAGCCAAATAGACAAAATGGTTCACTTGCTAAAATAAATAAGAATATGCACCAGAAGTTCACAGTGTAGCAGTGAAATAACATTCTTGCCAAGTCAACCTTTGCAAAGTAGAAAAGAAGGAAAATGTGATGATGGTAAATAGCTCTATCGATGAGCTTTTAAGTAAGGAATTTAACAGATTTTCTATTGTAAATAATGTACAATAAAGCAGACTATTTGACCTTCTCCAATGATTTTAACTGAAGACCTGTAATCCTAGGTGACAATGTTCAGGACAAATTGTCCATCAAAATGTTGGCATTCATTACATTCACCACTCTGCGCTTAGGGCCTGAATAGATGATGACCTACACAAAGCAAATTCTACAGCACTATTTTCTTGTTTTAAAACCAAATTGGCAGAAGACACAATGATAATAACAGCAATTTTGAGATACAAGGATAAGTTTACAATTCTGTCTTCTCAAGAAAGTTGCTATAGATACAAACTATATCTGTGTTTATATACACACACACATAAATGCATACATACAAACACTGTCTCTCTTTCTTTCCCTTCCTTTTTTTGCCCTTAAATTCTTAAAGACCTCAAGCTGGTGTTTACTGATGGAAGCTGCTCTTTTCAATTGTTCATAAATTTCTCATCTTGAATGAAGTTATTCTGAATGACTCCTCATAGGTTGTGCACAGTAGTAGTTAAAGGCACTTTATAGATTTACAGCCTGGATTTGACTCCATCACGACACAAAATAGTTGTGAGACCTCATTCAAGTTATTTAGCTTTTTAAAATTCAGTTTCCTCTTCTGTAAAATAGACTTGCTGTGAATACCAAATCATGTATATTGTGTGTAGCAGTCAGTTCAGTTCAGTCACTTAGTCATGTCTGACTCTTTATGACCCCATGGACTGCAGCACACCAGGCTTCCCTGTCTATCACCAACTCCCAGAGCTTACTCAAACTCATGTCCATTGAGTCGATGACACCATCCAACCATCTCATGCTCTGTCATCCCCTCCTCCTTCTGTCTTCAATCTTTCCAAGCATCAGGGTCTTTTCCAATGAGTCAGTTCTTCGCATCAGTTGGCCAAAGTATTTGGAGTTTCATCTTCAGCATCAGTTCTTCCAATTAATATTTAGGATTGATTTCCTTTAGGATGGACTGGTTGGATCTCCAGTGTGTAGCAGAGTCTTGGGCATATAAGTGTGTCCTAAACTGGTAGCTATTATTAAGTACTAACTGACTCCTGTTGAACATAAACCCCACCCAGTACTTGCCAAGGAAATATGCAGTATGATCATCTTCTCAAATGTTTCCACAGAGATATCTTTAACCAAAAAGAACAGTAACTTATGTCCCACCATCTATACTCTAGAGCATTCATGTCCACAGGCCTAACACCCATGGAAATGAAGATATTTCTTTAGAATGTGTTTGATTTCCTCAAACCATGCAAATTTTTATTTGGAGTTAAAAATATAACACTGTTTACTTTAATATTAAAATCATTTACCACAAAAGAAAATTAATGGTTGAGGAAAACATCAGGCAGCAAATAATCAAGTTTGAAAAGCACAAATCTGCCAAGCCTGTGTTAGATCATAACTATCATTGTGTAGTTAACTTTCTTTCACTATGAGTTTAGAATATTACTGCTTGGGATGTGTTCTGTAATTTCTTAACCATAAATATTTATTGAATGCTGCCCTAAACCTGCTCACAGGATTTGAGTAAACCTAGGAAGAGCCCTTCTCAATAAAGGTTTGGTGAGGAAGTAATGGGTTGAAATAGCATGATAAGTAGAATAAAAATTATAGTCAAAGAAGGGGAAATGGACAAGAAAACAAGAGCCTTCAGTAAAGTACAAAGTAATGAGGTCAAGAGAAAAGTTAAGTGCACCAGGAAACAGATCAAGGCATGCAGACCTCAGGAGGGAGACTGTGAATGACAAGTCTTCATATCAGCAACTGGTGAGGGAACAGGTAAATCAGAGAAATGTTCACCATAAATAAGAGGTTACACTAGGTATCATAATCTGTGCGAGCTATGCAAGCTAAAGAGACAAGGTCTTTAGCCTTCAAAATCTAACAATTGCACATCAGGAAATAATGATGAACATAAATATTTTGAATTTTTTTCTTTTTTAGAAAACAATATTAAAATAACTAATATCTACTAAACCACTAACGTGTCACAGGTCCTTCTGCAGATGCTTTACATGCATTAACACAAAAAGTGGCCACAAGTAATTATCTCACTTTATTGACACAAAAATAAGTTCAGAGAGGTTAAATAACTTGCCTAGGATTATATAGCTAACCATTAGAAGAGCTAAGATTCAAGTTCAGGTAGTTGGATTCATCATCCCTATGCTTAACTAGCAAACATCACGCAATTAGGAAGTAGAACAGGGCCCAGGGAAAAGAATGAGGTNGAGGTTAAATAACTTGCCTAGGATTATATAGCTAACCATTAGAAGAGCTAAGATTCAAGTTCAGGTAGTTGGATTCATCATCCCTATGCTTAACTAGCAAACATCACGCAATTAGGAAGTAGAACAGGGCCCAGGGAAAAGAATGAGGTGAGGTGAATGGTGGTCAAAACACCCTAGTGATATCTTTGTCAGAACACTTTCAGATGCAAGAAGGAAAAAGAAAACAACTAAAAACAGTTTAACAACAAAAAATTGTGATTAATTAATTATGTAACTGGTAAGTTCAGAAGTTGCTAGATTCAGACATCACTGGATCAAGTAAAGCAAATTATATTACTAGTGCTCTCTCTCTTTCACCTGCCCCATCTCCCAACTTTGATTTTCTCATTCTAAATCTATAGTATTACAAAATTACCCATGGACTTCATCAATGCAGAAAGTTAACCAGTGACAACTCAAAAAGCCCACCAAATGTCTATAATGCCCCAAGTTAAAAACCAATAGAAAAGAAAAATATCTCTCTCCAACATCCACACATACATCCCAAAGAAGGATTAAGACTGGTTCTGCTCGGATCCCCTTAAATAAATTATTCTGACGAGGAGAATGAAGCATCAAGTTTGGCCAGGCCTCGGTTACACTCCTGGCCAAAGATACAGTATGCTTAAAACAAAAAGAGAAAAAGCAACCTATTTTCCAGAAATAATAGCTACTAGAGTCCATTATAAATGGCAAAGAGAATTTGCTCATCTTGAATCATGGGACAATGTGAGAAACCTAACAATCTGGCTGAGCTGAGACAGGCAATTAACTTTCACACTGGCCTTAATAACAATCATACTGATTTCAAGAGTAAACAATTGTGTAGCATGTCACAGATGAAAAAATATTTTCAACATATTACTTCCTTTATAAAATGATTCACTTTCTTTTCACTCTTGCCAGAAGATGGTCTCTAATTTACTGTCATCTCGTCAGAGATCTTCTCTACGAAATAATGATTAGAATGCCTGATGTTTCACTTCTTCAAAACTAGCATCACAGGATATGGATGATATAAGCACTCCAGAAGCTACAAAGTTTAGCCTTGATCTCAGCAACTGCCCTTTAACACAATACTCTGNAACCCCCCTCAGATTCATTCAACTAGGTTTGTGCCGATATAAGGGATTGCTGAGAGGAGGTTGGTGATGACTGTGGCTCCCCAGAATGATATTTGTCCTCATGGAAGGACGTAGCCTATGAATGCTGTGGCTATTGTTGCGAACAGGAGGATGACTCCGATATTTCATGTTTCTAGGAAGGTGTATGATCCATAGTACAGGCCTCGTCCAACATGTATAAAGAGGCAGATAAAGAATATTGAGGCTCCGTTTGCGTGTGCGTATCGGATGATTCAGCCATAGTTTACGTCTCGGCAGATGTGGGTGACTGAGGAGAATGCTGTTGTTGTGTCGGCTGTATAGTGTATGGCTAGGAATAGGCCTGTCAGGATTTGTAGGATTAGGCAGATGCCTAGAAGGGAGCCAAAGTTTCATCATGATGAGATGTTTGATGGGGCTGGGAGATCAATGAATGCGTTGTTGACAATTTTTATCAGTGGGTGGGTTTTTCGGATATTGGTCATTAGTGTTCTTGTAGTTGAATAACAACGATGGTTTTTCATATCATTAGTCGTGGTTTAATGCCATGCAAGAATAATGATAACATACATTGTATTTATTTTAAGCATTATTTTTGTGATTGGTTTTGTAGGTTTCTCTTCAAAGCCTTCACCTATTTATGGGGGGTTAGGTTTGATTGTTAGTGGTGGAGTGGGTTGTGGAATTGTGTTAAACTTTGGAGGGGGGATCTTTGTGACCCAGGATTCAAACCAAAGTTTCCTGTGTCTCTATATTGGCAGATGGGTTCTTTACCACTGAGCCACATGGGAGCCCAGGGGAGGCATACCCTAGAGTAAAAGGGAGTGAGACTGTTCAAATGCAAAAATACCTCAGTTTGCGGATAGCAAACTGCTCAGGCACCAAAAATAAATAGATAAATAGAAAATACAGGTACTTCCAATTCTCTCTTTAGAAACAGCCAAGGACAGAGATGGGAAAGGAATAATGACTCAGAAGGCAGAGAAAATCTTACAGAACTACTTTTTCAAAAAGAGGAAGAAAATTTTAAGAAGTTAGAGAACGGGTATAATAACAATTCCAAAAAAGGAAATTGGAAAACAGCAAAACTAAAGGAGGCAATCATTGACTAAACAGTTCAAGAACATTTCTCAGAACTCAGAGACATGAGTCTCCAGACATAAAGGGCCTACCACATGCACAGACTCCAACTGAGGCACACCATCACACAATTTCAGAAGATGAGTTGAAAGAGAAGATTCTATGAGCTTTCTAAGAGGAAAAAAAATAGTTTATATGGAAAATAAATCAGAATACCTTCAAATTTCTCATAGCAAACACTGGAAACTAGAAGATAGTGGGAAAATATCTCACAGATTATGAAAGAAAGTTACTTCCAATCTGGAGGCAAAGAGAATCCCAGGATAATGGTGAATGAACCCAGGAAGACAGTGGCATACCACTGTACAGAGGGCCACCCACACAGCTTGAGAAATGTACTCCAAAGTTAAACTTGTTGAGTGCTGCGCTACCATTACCAAGATGTCCTGAATGGGCCACGTGGCGAGAACACTCATTACACCTCAAAGAAGTTCTGATTTTACAAACTTCTGAGAATTGGAAGCTGGCTAAAGTGAACACAGAAACAGAACACACAGAGCAGCCCACCATCCTTGACCCCTGACCATATTCCTGCTCAACAACCAGTACCTGGCTCAATACAACCATGCTGATAGACCACTGCGGTGAGCCTGACATCTCTGAAGATGAATTCATGGTCTTGTCCATCCACTTACCCTCCCGGGAGTACCTATAATAAATCTCAAGGAAGCAGAAACCAGGCTATGAGCTGGAAACTCACTTCAGCTTTTCATTTTCTCAAAGCCTGCATTAGTCAGTGGCAGTATTGCCCTATCCTACACAGTTGGGTTTGTACTCACTATTCTTTTCCTATATTATCACCTATCACATTCTCTTTAAACAGAAATAATCATTGGTCAAAATTATAAAATATCAAATTGAGAATAAGAAAAGCATCTGTGGGGGTATATATGATTGTGATGATATAACTTTCAGAGAAAAACAGCAAACTAGTCAGCAAAATAGAAAACCAATTTACTATATTGCAAACAGAGAAGTTATTTAACACACAAGTTAAAAGGGTAAGAGAATACAGAGGAAACACTAAAGGAAACCAGAGATACTAACTGCAGAGAAGAGCTACCATCATCAGTCTGGGGAAACAAACCAAAGCAAAGCAACCGGGTTATAAGAATCCAGGCACACAAAGGCAGAGCCTGGAGATGGACGCTCAGCCATTTGTGGGGAGACCCATCTGCTCAGCTGTGCCCCAGCTGGGGAGTCCCTGAGGCTGGTCTCAGAATTGTCAAAAGAACATGGAGACTGAAGGGGCAAATTGCCACTGTGGGACTAATACTGAATGGTACAGGAAAAAAACTGAGAAGTCTTTTTCGTCTCCTTCTACCCGCTATTGATAAAGCCTCCCAGGTAGCCATCCGGTAGAGCAGTCTGGGAAATACTGTTGGCAATGAACAGCCTCAGCTGCAGTGTCACTAATATATGAAGGTAAGGTGAATTTGTTGCTGAGGAATCTAGATAATAACTAGTTCAGGTGGCTACACCTGGAGGTGGGACTGAAGTCTGAGGAGGGCTTTTGCTTTTTCTGTGTTGTTTGAATCTTTCATAAGACTCTATCCACATTTTACCTGAAATTTAAAACAACATTTTTTAAGGAAAGCTCTAGGCTGATTATCAAATGAGGTATATTTGTATTTGTCCAATACATTCATGAAAGGAATAAAATTGATTAAGAAAAATACCATTTTTCTTTCACATTGTTCACAGTCTAGCAGAAGGTCATATAGCATGAAGAAATGTATGAATAATTCTAACTTAAAACCGAAACTTTTATGTTCAAATATGTTTTATGGTGAACAACTGAAAAGAGAAAATGTGAAGGCCTCCTACGGAGAAATTTGTCTAAGGAGTGGAAATTTGCTATACATTGGTCATGAGGAGACCCAGATATGAAGGCAAGACACTGAGCCAAAAAGACCTGGCCTTGAATTTCTGCCCCATCACTAATAGTGGTGAAGTTCTTGGGCAAGTTTATTTGTCTTTCAAATACTCAGTTTTCTCATGTATAAAATG
Source organism: Neotragus pygmaeus (assembly GCA_006410875.1). Classification (NCBI taxonomy): domain Eukaryota; kingdom Metazoa; phylum Chordata; class Mammalia; order Artiodactyla; family Bovidae; genus Neotragus; species Neotragus pygmaeus. The sequence goes on along the minus strand of SJYV01012394.1, from coordinate 668,890 downwards.
AGGAAAAGATTTCCAGATGAAAACGTGGGAGCATCTTAAGAGAGAATAGATTAAATGGTTGCTATTCAAGAGTGCACAAAATATCAAGATTTTAATATTAAGAAATCATTAATTGGAAAAGACTGAAATTTATTCAAACATAAAATGTTTGCTTAGGATATATACTTCTCTAGATCTGGGTTGATGTTACAGCTTTTCCTAAATTGAACATACAAGTAGTGGCAATAGAGGATTTGTTCACTAGAGACTTGGTACTATTATTTGAATTTGTCTTATCTATGGAAGTCTTCCCTGGTGGCTCAGATGGTAAAGCATCTGCCTGCAATGAGGGAGACCCAGGTTCGATCCCTGGGTGTGGAAGATCTCCTGGAGAAGGAAATGGCAACCCACTCCAGTACTCTTGCCTGGAGAATCCCATGGATGGAGGAGCCTGGTAGACTACAGTCCATGGGGTCGCAAAGAGTCGGACACGACTGAGTGACTTCACTTTCACTTTCAATCTATGGAAAGAATAAAACGCTGGATGCTGTGCTGAAGTCTGCCTGAGAAAAGCCCAGCTGGTTGGCGAAGTCATAAACCCAAAACACCAATCAGACACACACAAGCAAAATGTATTCTTGACTTTGGGCATGCCATTGATATTTGTAGAGACTAGTGATGTTTGTCTGGTTCCAAGACAATAGGAATTACTTCAGTCTTTGTTGAAACATCATTTTGGATTGCTGTATATAAAGTATCTTGGTTGCTGACATCGTTTTCCAGCCCTGCATACTGTTTGAGGCTGGGCTTCCATTTCTCTTTCCATTTTCTCTTCCCTTCTATAACTACTCACTGCATCCTCCAGTACCTCACTTAGCCAGGGTATATAGTCTTAAATATAAGTAGAAATATTGATAAATTATTTTATAGGTGTTGGTCATTCACCTATTCGTTCATCAATTTGGACCTTTATTATCTTCTGTATATCAAGTCCTATGATTGATGCTACAGATACAAAAATACATAAGGCAAGATATTTGCCACCAAAGATGTCTAGAAAAGGAAACAAACAGAAAAACAGGAAGTTAAAATACAATGAAAAATATTTTCTTAAAAAGCCATTAAGAGACTAGGATGAGGGCTAGATTCCCAAAGGAACTCAATTTTATATTCAGAACAAATTCAGAAACTTTAGCAGTATAAATGTTACATGCTAGGTACTCCGGAATTCTAAAAACATCCCTANAAATACAATGAAAAATATTTTCTTAAAAAGCCATTAAGAGACTAGGATGAGGGCTAGATTCCCAAAGGAACTCAATTTTATATTCAGAACAAATTCAGAAACTTTAGCAGTATAAATGTTACATGCTAGGTACTCCGGAATTCTAAAAACATCCCTAGCTAATTTCACATTCTCTTTAAAAGCATTATCATGCCCTACTGGCTTTTGTTTGTGTGACTATGTGTCTGACTGTGAGTTGTTGCTATTGAGTTTATTGATGTTGTCTTGTTTATTAGTATTGTTCTTTGCCACATAAATATGTGAATGTGGTAACTTCTCTTCACCCTACACTGCCAAAGAAATCCTGGGTTATATGAAAAGTTTCCTTTGAATCAGATTGATAACCTTAGTCACCAACTTAAAAACCAACATTGTTACCAGTTCAGTGAACAGCACCATTCACAACACTTTTTTGAGAGAACAGGTTTTAAGATAAACTGAATTTGAAACATGAAACGATTTGAATAAACTAATTCAGGGTTTCTCAACCTCAGCACCACTGAAATTGTGAGCCAGAAAAGTCTTTGTTGTGAGAGGCTGTGCAAGATGCTTAGCAGCATCTCTTGTCTTCTACCCACAAAAATTCCAGTAGCACCTCACCCCTCAAAAATGTTTTCAGACATTGCTAATGTTCCTTTAGAGGCAAAATTGCTCTCAATGAAGAACACTGTCCTGGTCAAATTATATATGTCAGTGTGTACATATGTCTGTGACTAGCAAATTGCAGAAATATTTGAATAGTTCTGACACTATTTCCTAGGACTATTTCAATTCTTGATATGGTTCCCAATCATGAATGGATCTGAGATGAGGATATATACAAATAATCATAATTATAGATTAAAGTGATAAGTTATTGAGTATATGAAATTTGGCAGGAAGTGCAGTAGCTGATTCACATGCTAATAGTGTACACTGAGCAATTACTATGTGTCCAGTAAATAAAGGTTTTATATTCACTATCTCATTTACTCCCCACAACAACCCTACAATGTAGCTGTTATCTTTATTCCAGTGTTGCAGATAAACTGAAGTTTAGGGTTAAAGTGGAACTTTTAGTCAAAATGGCAGGCTGAACTGACATAAGAAATGAATAACTTCTACTACTTCTGAAACACAGAAAACTATTAAGAAGAAAATAGTTTTTAATGTAAATAAATAGTAGACTCAAAGCAAGGAGTGTGATTCTGCAGGTACCACAAATGAAAAGGGAATACACAGTGGTAACTGGATATTGAAATCAGATGAGTGTAATAGAATCCTTGATGTTTGAGGATTAGTACTCCTATAGGAAACTGAAATTACAATCTCTGAATAATGTGGGAAGTCAGGAAAATTCCATTGGCAAAGCTCCACCTACTAAGGACATGACATGAATATGAGCTATCTATTCTGAGGCTTGAAAGGGAAAATTTTTATCTCAAGAAATAAGATTCCCTAGCCTATATCTATCAATGTGTGAAATTCAAATTCTTTTACTGCTTGCATGGAGACACTGTGCTAAAAGTCTAACATAAAAACATGTCCAGAATGAGTGACTATAATAGACTACATCAGAGATAACCACTAAATTATCAATGGAGTCACTTACATAAATCAAAGATGAAATACCAACAATAAGTAACTTCATCAAAAGTGAGCTAACATTTTGAAGAATTTTGTTAGATAGATATTAAACTTAATGCATTGATTTGAATTTTGTCATTTGAGGTTATTTCAATCATTAGGTATATGTGAGATAAATGGTATAGTTTTTCCCTTTATTACATTAATGTAAATTATGACCATAAATTTCTTCATATCAAGCCATTTGCACATTCACAGAATAAACCCTACTTTATTAAAATATATTCTTAAAAATACATAGGTACATTTGTTTTCCTAATATTTTATTACAGTTTTAATATATCTATTAATAAATGGGATTGCTTTAGAAAAAAACTGAACCGACAAAATTATAAAGTATGTAAGAAAATACACGAATTCACTGCCAAGAGTAGCCAGCAGAAGCTGAAGAATCATCAATAACAGAACAGCTGAAGAGATACTTTTATATCATAAAATAATTATTTTTTAATATCCAATGCAGGGGAAAAAATAAAACCATAAAAACAATATTACTAAAGGCAGATAAATAAAACATAAAAATCTGATGGAAATTACAGTCATTATCTCAGTTCAGTCGCTCAGTCGTGCCCCTCTCTTTGCAACCCCATGGAATGCAGCACACCAGGCTTCCTTATCTATCACCAGCTCCCAAAGCTTACTCAAATTCATGTCCATTGAGTCAGTGATGCCATCCAACCATCTCATCCTCTTTTGTCCCCTTCTCCTTGCGCTTTCAGTCTTTCCCAAAGTCAGGGTCTTTTCTAGTGAGTCAGTTCTTCACATCAGGTGGCCAAAGTATTGGAGCTTCAGCTTCAACATCAGTCCTTCCAATGAATATTCAGGACTGATTTCCTTTAGGATTCACTGGTTGTATCTCCCTGCAGTCCAAGGGACTCTCAAGAGTCTTCTTCAACACCACAAGTCAAAAGCATTAATTCTTCAATGCTCAACTTTCTTTATAGTCCAATTCTCATATCCATACATGACTACTGGAAAAACCATAGCTTTGACTAGTTTGACCTTTGCTGGCAAAGTAATGTCTCTGTGTTTTAATATGCTGTCTAGGTTGGCCATAGCTTTTCTTCCAAGGGGCAAGTGTCTTTTGATTTTATGGCTGCAATTACCTTCTGCCGTGATTTTGGAGCCCCCCAAAATAAAGTTTCTCACTGTTTCCATTGTTTCCCCATCTATTTGCCATGAAGTGATGGGATTGGATGCCATGATCTTAGTTTTCTGAATGTTGAATTTTAAGTCGACTTTTTCACTCTCCTCTTTCACTTTCATCAAAAGGCTCTTTAGTTCTTCCACTTTCTGCCATAAAGGTTGTGTCATATGCACATCTGAGGTTATTGATATTTCTCCCAGAAATCTTAATTCCAGCTTGTGCTTCATTCACCAGAATTTGGCATGATGTTCTCTGCATATAAGTTAAATAAGCAAGGTGAAATATACAGACTTGACATAATCCTTTCCCAATTTGGAACCAGTCCATTCTTCCATGTCCAGTTCTAACTATTGCTTCTTAACCTACATACAGATTTCCCAGGAGGCAGATCAGGTAGTCTGATATTCCCATCTCTTTAAGAATGTTCCACACCTTTGTTGTGATCCACATACTCAAAGGCTTTGGCATAGTCAATAAATCAGAAGTAGATGCTTTTCTGGAACTCTCTTGCTTTTTGAGTGATCCAACGGATGTTGGCAATTTGATCTCTGGTTCCTCTGCCTTTTCTAAATCCATCTTGAACATTTGGAAGTTCACATTTCACATACTGTTTAAGCCTTTCTTAGAGATTTTGAACACTACTTTGCTAGCATGTGAGATGAGTGCAACTGTAATTTAGGTTAACATTCTTTGTCATTGCCTTTCTTGGGATTGGAATGAAAACTGACCTTATCTAGTCCTGTGGTCACTGCTGAGTTTTCCAAATTTGCTGGCATATTGTGTAAAGCACTTTCACAGCATCATCTTTCAGGATTTGAAATAGCTCAACTGGAATGCCATCACCGCCACTAGCTTTGTTCATAGTGAGGCTTCCTAAGACCCTCCTGACTTTGGACTCCAGTATGTCTGGCTCCAGGTGAGTGATCACATCACCTGGTTATCTGGCTCATGAAGACCTTTTTTGTATAGTTCTTCTGAGTATTCTTGCCACCTCTTCTTAATATCTTCTGCTTCTGTTAGGTCCATACCATTNGAACTTCCTTCCTGATGATTACTGATGTATTCCCTGCACTTGTATGTAATTTCCTGTTGAACCAGTAGCCTCTTATTTTCTGATACAATATTTCAGATCCTTAACTCATCCCTATTATTTGTCCCTCCCAATGGAAGTTTGATTTCTTCATCAAGATGAAGTTAATTAATTATTGCAACTGCAACAAGCTCTATTGCTAAATTCTGAGCCAAGCTATAGTCCCAAGGTATAGGTGGCTCAGACAGTTAAGAATCCGCCTGCAATGCAGGAGATTTGGGTTTGATCCCTGGGTTGGGAAGATCCCCTGGAGGAGGGCATGGCACCTCACTCCAGTATTCTTGTTTGGGGAATCCCTGTGGACAGAGAAGCCTGGTGGGTTACAGTCCATGGGATCACAAAGAGTTGGACACAACTGAATGACTAAACACATAGCTGAAAATTTTATAATTGAAAACTGTATTAATCAGAATGTTAATTTTATCAGTCAGATCCTAATAGATGTCTCAAGACAAAATGGTTCCATGGCTAAATAAATTTGAACTAAATTTATTAGATTTATATATTGCAGGACTTATCAGGGCCTTTAATATTACAATCTGCATTTTCAATCTCCTAAGATGCAGAATTCTCTTCAAAACTATTTGACCACAGAATTGGAGAAGGGCTCAGTTGGACTCTCTCAATAACTGGAGTCATCTAAAGGCTCAAGGGAGCTAGATGTGCAAAACAACTTACTCATACATCTGGCTCTTTGGTTGTTGGTAGGGAGTTCAGTTGGGTTGTCAGCTGAAGCACCTCCAAGTGGCCTCAACAGCATGAGGGGTTTGATTGCTTACATGGCACCTGGCTTCCGCCACAGCAAGTGCCCCAAGAGAACCAAGTAGACATTGCATTGCCTCAAAAGCTATGTGAATCACTTTCCTGATTCTCTGGATTATAAATGAGTCTGTAACATTACTACATAGACCCCCCTGGGAAGGGTGTCAAAACCTTTGTGGACGTGTTTTAAAACTGCCACAATTCATTATTGGTTTGATTATACAGATGGGACCAAAAATGTATTTGACCAAAAGCAATTGACCCATGCTGCTGAAAAGACAAAGTGGTAATATACCCATTTCAGTTGCAAATATAGGGTTTCCTTGAGTACTTAGAGGATGTTTGTATAAACATTCATTGCCATTTAATCAAAAGCAAAGTTGGTTTATTCATGGACCTGTTCTGGACTGTGAATCATGACTATATATCATAGAACCACATCATATTTTAACTGTATGTTTCACTGACTCATTCTTTAAAATTGACAAATAAGACTCATTGCAAGATTAATTACAATGTATAATAAAGAAAGAACTGTCAAGTGTTCTATGTCAGTCTATTTGATAATCAAACCATTTATGGCAACTACAAAGAAACAATAGCATTTCTGATCGATAAATTTCACCATCTATATGAGTACTGAAACTGCATCCTTTCTGAGACTAAAATTTGAGAAGAAGAAATAATGCTCTATGGTTTACTTTGACAAATAAAATATTAAAACCCATTAATCTTTAGTATAAGAACATTGTGTTCTTTGTTTAGACCATCATTATTACTTCAGTGTTTCAATGGTACTTGTCTGCAGAAGAGAAGTTGAACATCTAGATAAAAGAAAATTCTGACTTCCTTTACTATCTGACTAAAGGAAGAAAATACCAGAAGGATTTGATTTCATCAGGACAATAAATCAAAATTGAGGACCCCCAATTAAGCATATTATGGTAGTGAAACTCCCTGTCAGCAAGTCTGAAGATTATGTAACCGCTACAATAACTTCTCCCCAGTCCAATAAGATGACATTAGCATCAACAGCTCAGAGAATACTCAGTGAGTAATGCATAATTAACACATTTTGAAAAGCACGTGACTGAAAGCAAGTAAACCCTTCACAATGTCTTGATGTAGAAGGGAGATTTTACAGATTCAGTGAGATGAATAAAACAAGGTGACTGAAGGAGAGGTTTGAAAAATATGGGCTAATTTTCAAAGTGGGAAGGGAGGTATGGGTCTTCGTCCCAGATCCTTATGCATTTGGTTAAGTCAATTGGTCAAGGAGACCCAGGGAGCAAAACTATTTCTGTCCCCTCCAGGCTCCTAGGGAATAATGCCACCATTCACGAATCAGCACTGAGCAGGGGCAGGAGAACACATCCTCACTGGCAGGTCACAACACAAATATCAGGAGGCTGGACCAATGAGAGAGAGCGCAGGATTGGATGGAGGGATGGTTTGATCAGGAAAGCCAGAGTTATGAGAAAAACTGTAGAAACACTGGGCTTTGCCTTCTCATTCACAGGCCAGTGTGCCAGGGGCTCTTGTCATTCAACTAAGAGTCATTGAGCTCCCCAGCCTTTCACGTTTTCCTTGCTACTGATGATTCTACCCAGGACGCTCTCTGGACCTTGTTAAAGACTTGGCATACTTCAAAACTGGAAAAGACCCTAGAGCTCATTTGGTTCAGCCATTTTCACTTGAGAAGTTTAGCAATTGTGCTAATTTCCTGAAGGACTTCTGAGAATCACCAGTGCTTTGTACTGGAGGTTTCAGTGACTGTTTCTCCAAGCTTCCAGCCTCAGCCCACAGACCCTCACTCCCTCAGTTTCCCTACATCAAGCAAGCCTTTGGCCTCTTGGTTTCCTGCACTCCATAGAGTGGATCTATTTTCCTAACCAAATCCCATCTTCCTGACAAAGTTTGTATGGAGAGATATCCAAACTCTCCCCCTGCGTAGTGAGAGCCAAGATTGATACTTTAAAGGGAGTTCTGGAAGGAGGAAATGCCAGAGCAAGGGTGCAGTGTTGCTTGGCCCAGGAATCACAAACACACTGGATCACGGCATGCCCCAAAGACATGTATTCACTGCACTTATGTTTTTTTTTTTTTTTNAAACTTATTAGATTTATGTATTGCAGGACTTATCAGAGCCTTTAATATTACAAGCTGCATTTTCAATCTCCTAAGATGCAGAATTCTCTTCAAAACTGTTTGACCACAGAATTGGAGAAGGGCTCAGTAGGACTCTCTCAATAACTTGAGTCATCTAAAGGCTCAAGGGAGCTAGATGTGCAAAACAACTTACTCATACATCTGGCTCTTTGGTTGTTGGTTGGGAGTTCAGTTGGGCTGTCAGCTGAAGCACCTCCAAGTGGCCTCAACAGCATGAGAGATTGGATTGCTTACATCAGCTTCCACCACAGCAAGTGCCCCAAGAGAACCAAGTAGACATTGCATTGCCTCAAAAGCTCTGTGAATCACTTTCCTGATTCTCTGGATTATAAACGAGTCTGTAACATTACTACATAGACCCCCCTGGGAAGGGTGTCAAAACATTTGTGGACGTGTTTTAAAACTGCCACAATTCATTATTGGTTTGATTATACAGATGGGACCAAAAATGTATTTGACCAAAAGCAATTGACCCATGCTGCTGAAAAGACAAAGTGGTAATATACCCATTTCAGCTGCAAATATAGGGTTTCCTTGAGTACTTAGAGGATGTTTGTATAAACATTCATTGCCATTTAATCAAAAGCAAAGTTGGTTTATTCATGGACCTGTTCTGGACTGTGAATCATGACTATATATCATAGAACCACATCATATTTTAACTGTATGTTTCACTGACTCATTCTTTAAAATTGACAAATAAGACTCATTGCAAGATTAATTACAATGTATAATAAAGAAAGAACTGTCAAGTGTTCTATGTCAGTCTATTTGATAATCAAACCATTTATGGCAACTACAAAGAAATGATAGCATTTCTGATCAATAAATCTCACCATGTATATGAGTACTGAAACTGCATCCGTTCTGAGACTAAAATTTGAGAAGATGAAATAATGCTCTATGGTTTACTTTGACAAATAAAATATTAAAACCCATTAATCTTTAGTATAAGAACATTGAGTTCTCTGTTTAGACCATCATTATTACGTCAGTATTTCAATGGTATTTGTCTGCAGAAGAGAAGTTGAACATCTAGATAAAAGAAAATGCTGACTTCCTTTACTATCTGACTAAAGGAAGAAAATACCAGAAGGATTTGATTTCATCAGGACAATAAATCAAAATTGAGGACCCCCAATTAAGCATATTATTGTAGTGAAACTCCCTGTCAGCAAGTCTGAAGATTACGTAACCACTACAAGTAACTTCTCCCCAGTCCAATAAGATGACATTAGCAGCAACAGCTCAGAGCATACTCAGTGAGTAATGCATAATTAACACATTTTGAAAAGCACGTGACTGAAGGCAAGTAAACCCTTCACAATGTCTTGATGTACAAGGGAGATTTTACAGATTCAGTGAGGTGAGTAAAGNTGACATTAGCAGCAACAGCTCAGAGCATACTCAGTGAGTAATGCATAATTAACACATTTTGAAAAGCACGTGACTGAAGGCAAGTAAACCCTTCACAATGTCTTGATGTACAAGGGAGATTTTACAGATTCAGTGAGGTGAGTAAAGCAGGGTGACTGAAGGAGAGGTTTGAAAAAGATGGGCTAATTTTCTAAGTGGGAAGGGAGGTATGGGTCTTCGTCCCAGATCCTTATGCATTTGGTTAAGTCAATTGGTCAAGGAGACCCAGGGAGCAAAAGTGTTTCTGTCCCCTCCAGGCTCCTAGGGAATAATGCCACCATTCACGAATCAGCACTGAGCAAGGGCAGGAGAACACATCCTCATTGGCAGATCACAGCACAAATATCAGGAGACTGGACCAATGAGAGAGAGCTCAGGATTGGATGGAGGGATGGTTTGATCAGGAAAGCCAGAGTTATGAGAAAAATTGTAGAAACACTGGGCTTTGCCTTCTCATTCACAGGCCAGTGTTCCAGGGGCTCTTGTCATTCAACTAAGAGTCGTTGAGCTCCCCAGCCTTTCACGTTTTCCTTGCCACTGATGATTCTACCCAGGACGCTCTCTGGACCTTTTTAAAGACTCAGCATACTTCAAAACTGGAAAAGACCTTAGAGATCATTTGGTTCAGCCATTTTCGCTTGAGAAGTGTAGCAATTGTGCTAATTTCCTGGAGGACTTCTGAGAATCACCAGTGCTTTGTACTGGAGGCTTCAGTGACTGTTTCTCCAAGCTTCCAGCCTCAGACCCTCACTCCCTCAGCTTCTCCACATCATGCAAGCCTTCGGCCTCTTGGTTTCCTGCAGTCCATAGAGTGGTTCTGTTTTCCTAACCAAATCCCATCTTCCTGACAAAGTTTGTATGGAGAGATGTCCAAACTCTCCCCCTGCGTAGTGAGAGCCAAGATTGATACTTCAAAGGGAGTTCTGGAAGGAGGAAATCCCAGAGCAAGGGTGCAGTGGTGCTTGGCCCAGGAATCACAAACACACTGGATCACGGCATGCCCCAAAGACATGTATTCACTGCACTTATGTTTTTTTTTTTTTTAAGTATTTATTTATTTATTTGGCTACACTGAGTCTTAGTTGCCACACATGGTATCTTCCATCTTCCTTGGATTTTTTAATTGTGGAATACAAACTCAGTTGTGGCATCTAGTTCCACATGTGGGATCTAGTTCTCTGATCTAGATGGAACTCGGGCCCCCTGCACTGGGAGCATAGAGTCTTAGCCACTGGACTACCAGGGAAGTCCCTCACTGAACCTTTTAATTTCTAGTATCAGAAACGCATTGGAGCTAGCTTAAGCAAAGAGATGAGGGTTGCATTGAACCCGCATCTCTTATGTCTCCTGCATTGGCAGGCAGGTTCTTTACCACTAGCACCATCTGGGAAGTCCCTTCAATAGTATAGGGAGTTACAAGCTTAGGAAACAGAGGGCATGGGTGCCACTTGTATTCAATTTCCTGCTCCCAAATATATACGGGAGAGGTAGAAGGGTACTGAGGTGTGTCCTGGAATTAAAGGAAAAGTCAAACTTCAGGAAAGGCAGAGAAAACGGGAAACTCATGAATTACTCTCTCATCTTTTTTGCTTGTCTCTGCATTTCTGCTTTGTTCTTCCCTTTTACTTCAGAAAGGTTTTCTCTCTCCCAAGCTAATGGAAGCAAAGATTCTAGATTGGTTTCTGCAAAAGAAGCAGGTGGAGATAGAAAGAGGGCCAGTCTCTTGCTCCAAACCTTTACTGGGGTCAAGTTCTCAAAAAATTTGAATGCAATCAATGCACACAGAGGCAGGAGCCTCAGCCTAGAGAGAAGCCATGGCTGAGGATCCGAAAAGAGAGAAGGCTGAGCTGGTGCAGAATCACCGTCCAAGAGATGCCACAGGTGCAGTGTGGAGGTGGTGTTTTCATTTTCCACAGAAAGGGATACTTCAATAGTATGTGTACGTGCTAAGTCGCCTCAGTCGTGTNTTCTTTCCCCCTCCCTGGACTTCTGACCAGTCAGCACTGTCCCACCTCCTGAGACCCCACTTCCCTCTCCCTTAAGGTCACGAGGCCCATGTAATGTGCCTGGGGCTGGTCCTTTGCTCCTGTGGGCTCTGCTTGGGTGTGGCAGAAGAAACGAACAAACCCAGCTTTTCCCAAATAGGCTTCACAGCTCTTCATGATGGTAAGGAAAACAAGAAGATGTGTTCTTGAGGCTCAAAGTGCTAAATGTAAAGACATTTAAAAATGAGAAATTGACCCAGGAAAAACACGCATGAGGATCATTAGTCTGTGGGAACAAGGTAGCACCCCTCACTCTCAATCTTCTGCTGAGCCTCTGACAGTGGTTTGTTCCAAGAGGTCACTGCTATGGTCTCTCTGACTGATTTGGACCTGAAGCAGCTGCTCAATGAGTCTCCAGAAGGAAGCCCCTTCTGTGATATGGATGATGAAAGAGACTCCCATGGGGTGGGATTGGATGAAGAATTCACAATTTTCTTTTCTCTTCAAAAGCATACCAGTGTCCCTGGAGAAGTGCCATGCGGAGTCAGTTCACGCTGCCAGAAGCTGAGGGACAGTGCAAAAGGCAGTGCTTCAGCCAGGATATCAGTGGGATCCAACTGGCCGCAGAGGTACAAACCTGGTAGCTGAGCAAGCAGATCTGTTCTGAGGCACCTGGCCACGTTACTTCATCCCTGCACTGAAGCAAAAGGACATCCTGGTCATACTTGCCCCAAGACTTCATCTCTGGGAACCTGTTGGTGGGGGTGCATCTGGAGGAGCCTCTACAGAAATTTAAAGAAGCTATTGGCAGGGCAATGGCATAGCAGATGGCCCAGTACCAGGATGAATGCCAGGTACACACGCAAGCAAAGACTGCAGAGATGCTGCAAGAGGAAAAAGACAAGGAGCAGAGAGAACAGATTTGTTCTGGAAATGAAGAAAAAAAGGGGAGCAGAGCCCAGAAGAAAGGTCAGTGGAATGCTGACATCAGGAAGATACTCTTTCAGGTAGGAAAGATGGGACCAGAGGATTATGATCTGTAATGAAAGGAGAGCCAGTCTAGGGAGGACTGCATAAATGGTTTGGATGCTGAAGTCCAAACTCTCTGGCCCCAAGGCTGGGTGCACACTAGGTCTCTGTGTAAGGAGAAAGGACCATACCACGGGTCCTTGACATCCATACTGACCGAGAAGAAAGTAAAGGCTCCTTCACAGTTAAGGCAAAGGTGGGGTTTCCCTGGTGGTCCAGTGGCTAAGACTCTGCTCTCCCAATGCAGTGGGCCCAGGTTCAAACCCTGGTTAGGGAACTGCATCTCACGCACTGCATCTAAAGATCTGATGTGCTGCAATGAAGACCCGGTGCAGCCAAATAAATAAATAGAACAAAGTCAAGGTGAAGGAAACATAGACTAAGCCTCCTAAAAAAGTTCTCATTCAGGGCTTCCCTGGTGGTACAGTGGCTGAGACTCCAGGCTCCCAGTGCAGGGGTCCTGGGTCCAATCCCTGGTCAGGGAACTAGATCTCATATGCCACAACCAGGACTCTGGAGCAGCCAAATAAGTAAAGAAAGAACCAGAACAAGTTAAAAAAAAAAAAGCAGTGAAAAGGTTCTCATTTTATCAGACAGAATGGGCAGCCCCATTGCTTTGTGTAAAAGTCACAGGTCTTCACGTACAAAAGTGAAAAAGAAATTTTCCTAAACCCAGTTTTCTGGACCATCACTCTCTAGCACTCTGTAATCACCCCCTCAATTCTCCAGCTGAATGGACCGTGGTACTGGAGCAATTTGAGGCGGAAAACCCCAAGAGTTCTAGCTACAAAGCACTCTCTTGCCAGGCTTCCCTCAGCAAAGGTTGCTAGAAGAACAGTGGTCTAAATGGCAGCACCTTAGAAATCAGGCCCAAGTCAATCTTGCATGCAGTCCCCGTGCATCGCAAAGCTCCACACCATACCTTGCCTAGCTCCATTTGTCAACAGCCTCTCCAAATCTTCTTCCTCCTTCAGCATCCGTTCCTCCACAGCAGCCTCTTCAGGAGGCACTTCCATTCCCAGCAGCAGTTCTCCTAAGAACCCAGCTTTATCCTACACTTCCCTGAGCCACATNATTATATGGCCCAAAATTTCAATAGGGCTGAGGCTGAGAAACCCTGCTTTACATGTATTGACACTAATGATCATAATCCAACAGTAAATATTATTTCTGATAAAGAAAATGAAGTCAAAGAGTTTCAGAAACTTTCCCAAGAGCACGTAGCTAATAAAGAAGAGAGCTGGGATCCAGACTCATGTTGGTCTTCACTCTACAACCCACGGTCTTCAAATGATATTTTTTACACAAGTCCAAATCAATTGGGACTGCTGTTGTGAATGTGCAAAGGAGGGGCAGCAGCATAGAATGAACTGACCACTGGCCAGATGACTGCCCTTTGACATGGCAGATATACAGATCAGCCCACAAGTCTTGTTTCTTTTACCCACACCCTTCACCACTTTGCATGTAATCACATCCCATGATGGTGCTGGTAGTGTTCTCCCCTAAAACGCCACTGCCTACTCTAGATGCACACTATCAAAACAAGGCGCCTGCAAATAAGCTGCTTGCTGGTGGCCTAAAATTTGGAACATACCGTGCTTCGAAGGACCTCTGGGCCATCTAGTCTTAAATCAACTTCTCAGCAAGACTAAATTGGATAGTGAATATTTTTTACACATATCCTTACATCAAAAGGGCCCTCCAGATGGTTTATTTCTTGTTGGCTCAGCCCAAACACACATGCATAAATCAGCNCCGTGCTTCGAAGGACCTCTGGGCCATCTAGTCTTAAATCAACTTCTCAGCAAGACTAAATTGGATAGTGAATATTTTTTACACATATCCTTACATCAAAAGGGCCCTCCAGATGGTTTATTTCTTGTTGGCTCAGCCCAAACACACATGCATAAATCAGCAGCAAATTTGGTAATAGGGCACAACATTTAGAATCAAAATGATCCGCTGACACAGCCATGCTTTGATCTTTCAAATCACAGTGAAACTCACTTCAAAATAAAAACATGTCTAAATATGCCATTCCAATCATATTCTAAAACTTAGATTCATGAACACTCTACAGTCAAACAAGTATTTTATTATTCTGTGTAGAAAGCCCATGTGTTATTGTCATTATGGTTAGTTCATGATTCTCACAAGAACTCTAAGTTCACCCAAATGTGATTCTTTTAAAATTAGAAATATTCTTCTTAATTGATGGGATGGCTGTATTCTTTTCAAAATCTTTTTCAAATGTAGTTTATCTTATTCCATAATTTTTCTTATTACTGTTTTTAGACATGGGTTTCCTTGGAAACCAGAGTTCTAATGGATTTTACCCACAGATAGCCTTAAAAATTGCCTTTATTCATTTATCATTTCATTGTAATTAAATCTTCTATATGATGTAGGCTGTTCTCATGTATGGTATCTTGTTTCCATGGTAACTGAGATGTTCAGCTATCCATAATTTGAAATGCCTCCACAGTATTTCTTGATTAACTCATGAGCCTGAAATTACATTTTGTAAACTTACATGTAGTTGAACTAAAAAAGAAAAGGCTACAAAAAATTATCTTGTTTTCTATTTCTTTGAGATTTGCTTTTGTTTTTATGATCCTTTTTCCTGATATGCTGTTCTCCCAGAGCAACATAAGTTTTTTGTGGCTAGAAAAAACAAATCCGTGACTAAATTTAGCAAACTAGGTCATTTTTGTGGTTGGATTGCCATCTACAGTTCTTAAGACCCAGTGGCTGAGAGAAAAGAAGATCAGCTATGACATTTCTATAAAATATAGAGGCAAAAAGGATTCAAATAGCAATTTTCATTTTTTCTTTGCTAACGTTTTTAATAACTTGTTGATATTACTAATCTACTAACAAAGGAAATAACATGCCTGCAGTTTTTGCTGTCAACACAGACCTTTGTTTATTCCAAGAATTTCAGAACAATTCAGAAGTTTTGTTGTTACTGATCATATCCAGAATATTGGAGTAAAACTGTGAGTCTATAAATTTCATTGTTGTGTTAACAGCATTATAAAATTAACAAAGCTCTTATTCTTGCCATGCAGCAACAAATAGCAATGAACCATATTTAGAACCATTCAATTGTTCAACAAATATTTGTTAGTCACTCACCATATTCAACACTATCTTAATCTAGGCTTGGCTAGTCTTAAATTCTAGTAGCATCCAATCTGACAAGTTCATGGCTTTAAAGCCTTTTAGCCTGGGGTGCCGAAAGAGCTAAGTTCAAGCAATATCCACATGGAAAAATTATTTCTGAAACCACAGGCTGCAGTAATTCAAACTAATGATATAAAAAATGAGTGGACAAGAAACTTGTCCAGGATCGAGCTGTCCTACAAAATCCCATTTTATTGGTACTATATTAGAATTTCAAGTTCTAGAAGGATCCTCAGCACATTTGGCATGACTTCCTTTATTCTCTGAATATACGGCTGTAACTAATATGTGCTTCAGAGTCATTAATAAACTTAGAAATCCCCTAGGGTTCTAACTGTGGAGCCAGATTATAAGGAACCAAATGACTAAAGGAAAACTCTTAAATCTCTTTAAATTCCAGATCCATAACAGTGAAAAAGAAAGAGAGAAAGGATAACAGGCTTATAATATTTACTGTACAAAGCTGTCATTAAAAATAATGAGATAAAATGGAAAGATGGATTTTATAAACTATAAAAGTATGATACAAACATTCAGCTATTTTCTACCCTATTCTTCACAGGGAAGATCTGAAAGAGGATTTCTAAAGATAAAACAATTCTGCAATGACAAAAAAATAGGAGGTAAAAATAGGTAATAAAAACTTTAAACATTCAAATTACTACTCATTTAATAATAATTGTTTTCCTTCTGCAGAGGTGGAGATCAACTGGTATACTGAGAGGGGATAAGAGATCCTTCCAGGAAGTGAAAAATGGTCTATATTTTGATCAGGGTAAGAGGGAAGTTATAAAAATTCATCAAGCTGTATGTCTGAGATTACACTTTACCCAAGTTGCATCTCAATTTCTCAAAAGTGGGGAAAATTTTTCCTATTCAGAAACACAGGACCAAAAACTGACCATGATGAGCCCATAGTTGGTTTTATGATTTGTTCTGAAAAGCAATTAACTGTCTTACATTTTGCTAGAAATCTACAACATAACCTTTAATTTATCACAACACAACTGAGGGAACTATTCAATTCATTTGATTTAATCCATACAGAGACGCTTCATTATTGAGATGATGTGTTTATCTTTCACCATAACAATCAATAGAAATATTTGGTTCTTTTTCTTCTCAAGAGACAAATTTAAAAATAAATAAATCAGTGCATGTGTGTGTGCACAGTCATATCCGACTCTTTGCGACCCACAGTCGGTAGCCCTTGAGGCTCCTCTGCCCATGGGATTTTTCTGGCAAGAATACTCAAGTGGGTAGCCATTCTCATTTCCAGGGGATCTTCCCAACTCAGGGATCGAACCCATGTCTTCTGCATCTCCTGTACTGAAGGCAGATTCTTTACCATTGAACCACTGGTATGAGTGTCTGTATCTATAACTGAAGCTGGAAAGCCACTGCAGAGGCCAAATGACCTAGACTTTGCAGCAATGACAATAAGGGCTGGAATAGGAGAAATGGACCTGAATGGGGAGATCTGGAAACTGCGGAACATAGGTGGGAAATAAGGCAGGGGGCAGGAAGGGAGGGGTACTGTGGCAGGTGGGGATGAGTTGACTAAACAGGAAGCATGATTCTAAGAAAAGTCACTAAGTTTAAACATTGTTGATTGTAAGACCAATATGGGTTTAAGAAAGTTTATGGTCTTTTGTGAACATGGCTTACCCCCAAAACATTTGTATTGGCATAAACTAAATTAATAATGTTAGACTGCTTTTAATAGCAATAATCTCTGCTGCTGCTGCTAAGCCGCATCAGTCGTGTCCGACTCTGTTGTAGAGCTTAAAACAAAGAAAGAAAAAACACAGCAATGTGTGCAAGAGGAAATATGTGTAAAGGCAAGTAGATTCCCAGAAAATGTCAGCACCTTGTATGATGAGCTCTGGCAGCCATTTGAGTGTTGACAATATGCTAGAGAGGCTCGGAACATAAATCAATCTACATTTGCTCTCACAGGGATTGGGAGCTGGAATTACTGTTTCTGAAACTTGAGCCAAAATTGTCACGGCAATATAAATGATGGAAACTTTGCCACTGTAGTTTGTTTCACCCATTGCATGAACCTCCTGGCAAACAGCGCCCTGAAATTTCATTAATTAGTGCTAACTATGATTGGCATTGCCAGAGAGAACAATAAAACCACTACAGTGTTTTTATGAACATATGGGTGGCAGAGTCTCTAGCTGGGTAATACAAATTTGGTTTCCAGCTTATTAAATCTTATTTATACTGCAAATAATTTACCTAATTTGCCTTTTTAAGCTAATTTATTGTATTTTTTTTTCAATTTTTAGAAAGTGAAAATGAAATACTTGCTCAGTTGTGTCCAACTCTTTGTGACCCTGTGGACTATACATTTCATAGAATTCTCTAGGCCAGAATATGGGAGTGGGTAGCCTTTCCCTTCTCCAGGGGATCTTGCCAACCCAGCGATCAAATCCAGGTCTCCCACATTGCAGGTGGATTCTTCACCAGCAAAGCCACAAGGGAAGCCCAAGAATACTGGAGTGAGTAGCCTATGCTTTCTCCAGCAGATCTTCCCAACCCAGGAGTTGAACCGGGATCTCCTGCATTGCAGGCAGATTCTTTACCAAATGTTTTTACACATCAATTACTGAAGTATAAACTGCTGTTCGAAGTATAAACTTTAAATTACTGATGAATAAAGTGAATTATTGAAGTATAAATTATAATAACTCATAGAAGTTATTATAATCTTGATCTCAGTGAAAAACATGAAATTCTAGACTGGGAAGAACATTTGAAATTATCTAATTCAACACCTTTAATTTAAAAATGAAGAAATTCAATTCCTTGGAATGCTAAGTGACTGACCTTTCCAACCTCACAAAAATCAGTAGTAGAATTAAGGCTAAAACCTAAGTATTCTAAGTCCAGGATATTTCTCTTTATATTGCTTTGTCTCTTAATTGTTAATTGTTTTTTTCTTGNTTAATTTAAAAATGAAGAAATTCAATTCCTTGGAATGCTAAGTGACTGACCTTTCCAACCTCACAAAAATCAGTAGTAGAATTAAGGCTAAAACCTAAGTATTCTAAGTCCAGGATATTTCTCTTTATATTGCTTTGTCTCTTAATTGTTAATTGTTTTTTTCTTGATTGACATTGAGTTGACATGTAACACTTTCTGGTTGACATTTTGCTGTTTCCTCTATGCCTTTTAACTACAAGAACTTTTCCATTTCCATACAACATTATTCCAAATAAGGTTTTAATATAGGCTCCTTCATAGGCTAAGGGAAAGCATCCATTAGACTTGCTCCAATCTGCCATGTTTGTCACACTTTGTATTCTGGAATTTTTCTCATTTAATTCATCTTTCAGCTGGGGAAATCATTACAGGGAAAAGCTGTATTTTTCTTCTCTTCATGTCAGTAAGTAAATGGAGTTTAGTGAACTTTTCTGGACAGGGTCCATAAGAGTTTCCTCCCATTCTATTTGAGAAAAATAAAATAAATCATAAATTTCCAGACTTAAATCAGAAGTCTAGCAGAAGTCTAGGTGGATATTCAAATAATGCCAGTTCTTTATATATTTCACTAGAAAGCAAAAAATATTAAAAATTAGAATCACCAGAGCCTCTTTCTCTAGTAATTTCATGCTTTTTTTGCCTTCAAATATTCCTTTATTAGCTGCCACTTCAGCTATTTCTATCCTTCTTATTAATAAGAAAAATAAATCCCTTTACTTATTTAAGACTCTGAAGGTCATAGAAGCAAGTATTACGATGAGTCTCACCCCTCTGCAGCAAGTATTATGATAAGTCTTACCCCTCTGCCATCCCCATGCCCCTTGTACAGGGAAGTAAACATACAGATATGTGAGGTTTAGCATTATTTTTGGACATAGAGTGAATCTATGGGAGGACATTTTAATTTTGGAGAATTCCAAAAAAAATAAAAGAAAAGTGCTGTTTCTGAGTCACATTTGTTTAGGACACATCTTGACTCCTTTGCATGGAGGATGCCACATACCCAAAAGAACCTCTATCGAAACTGAAACCAAGACCTGAAGGGCCTATGTTGTTGTTGTTTAGTCATTCAGTCATGTCTAACTCTTTGGGACCCCATGGACTATAGCCCCCCAGGCTCCTTTGTCCATGGGATTTCCAGGCAAGAATACTGGAGTGGTTTGCCATTTTCTTCTCCAGGGGATCTTCCTGACACAGGGATTAAACCTGCCTCTCCTGCATTGCCAGGTGGATTCTTTACCAATGAGCGCCCTAGGAATCCCTAAGGGCCTGTATTATTCACAGTATTTATATGGCAGTGCCAAGCAACTGGTAAAATACATGTCTCAGCCATTCAGAGAAATATAGATTCCACAAAGGTAACAGAGAACTAGGCATGCAGTTCAAGCAACCAGTAGGAAGTAACAAATTCAGAATACATTGCTTTCATCTTAAAATCATTCCTAATGAACAATATCTTTATAACCTTGGACCATATTAAGGGATGCTATAGGAATAGTCCTATGACATAGTCACTGTGAGAATGTTCTGTAAGCCATGTCTGTCTTACACAGTATCCTTTATGAAGACTGATCACACACATTTCTACAGGTCTCAGCTCAGGATAATTGGTTGCCCAGAGGCAACAGATTTCGTTTTTCTTGCAGGCACCATGAAACTATAGAAAGGTATATGGTTAAGCTGGTTTGTTTGTTCATCTATTTAAGGTGGGATAGACTTGCTCCAGATCACATGTTGAAGGAAGAAAAACTAGATACAGGGGGAAAAAAGGGAGATGGTACAAATAATCCATGCTGGGGATGGGATTGGGGGTGTGTTAAACACTGAAATTGTTTATCTACTTTCTCTACCTAGCACTTCCACTCTTGAGAGGCAATTTAGCATACAGTTTGGGGCTTAGACGTTAAAGCAAGACCATCTGAACCAGATCAGAACTATTACTTATTAGATAAATGGCATTAGGCAGGTTAGTTAGCCTCAGATTCCCCATCTGTAAAACGGAGGAAATAGTAACCTATCTTATATGATTGTTGCTGAAATAAGTCAGTATGTATACACTTGAAACATTACCTATAGCACAGCAAACACTCAATGGTTTATTACCATCATCCCCGCCTCAGCTCCACCTTCTCAAGGAAGATGAAATTAAATTTAATTCAGCAAAATTGTTAAACATTTTTTGGTACTAAGCACTATTGTAAGTGGTAAAAGACAAAGATAAACCAATGTCTGCTCTCAAGATCTTTTCCATCTAGAAAATAAATAATTGTGCTGTATGGGTTAATATCAAAGACAATCATACACACATCCAGGTCTCCAGGTTAGGCAGGAAAGGCAGCAGAAAGGGGGATGAAGAAAATACCTTGTGTTTAGAACCTCGGGGTCTCTCCCCAGAGGCTCAAAGAGTCAGACCTGAAGGCAACTTCCTCTCATCACAGTCTGACCATACAAAATGATTGCTCCTCCCTGATGCTGAGGAGCTGTGGTATGTGAGACTGGGAAGAAAGCTGGTGGGGCAGGAGGAGAAAGGATGTGTTTAATCTGCTTATGTGGAAAATCAGCAGCCAAAAGACTGGTGGAAGCAGAACCAGCATGTGCATTCACCATACCTAGGAACAATGTAAGAGTCTTCACCAAATGTAGGAACTCTGAGTTTCTATGGCTGTCTCTTCACTCTCCACATGCTAATGAAGGTCAAGTCTGTAGACAGAGGCTATGAACCTCACTCTAACTTGAGTCTCTTATGAGATCTACTTCATTGTGATGGCCAAAGCAACCACAAGGTAACTAATAGACAACTGCAAAACAGCCATTGGACAGATGGTATCTTACTCTTAAACTATCTTAATCCCAAGAAATACATAACTGTATATACATGTACAGTGTGTGCATGAACAGGAAGGTTTGGCTCAGCTAGATTTGATAGTAGAAATCATATAACTTTTCACTATATTAAATAGTTATATAGTAAATATAAGTAGTTTAGAAAGGCTACCTCTAATCCATTTTTAACGAGTAAGTCAAAGCCAATAAAATGAAGTCAAGGCAGTTCAGGTAGGTCTTAGGATGCTTCCTGATCAGTTCAGCTTTGAAAGAGAAAAGAGTTTTGTTCAGTTCTCTCTTCTCAACTCCAGTTGCTGTTCAAAGTTCTGGCTTTTGACCACTCAACTTACTTAGTCAAATGCCAGTGTCTCCTGCACCCCAATGAGAAAAGAGTTGTTGTTGGTCAGTCATTCAGTTGTGTCTGACTCTGCAATCCCATGGACTGCAGCACACCAGGCTTCCCTGTCCTGCACCATCTTCTGGAGTTTGGTCAAACTCATGTCCATATGTCAGTGATGCCATCCAACCAACTCATCCTCTATCATCCCCTTCTCCTGCCTTCAATCTTGCCCAGCATCAGGGTCTTTCCTAATGATTTGGCTCTTTGCATCAGGTGGCCAAAGCATTGGAGCCTCAGCTTCAGCATCAGTCCTTCCAATAAATATTCAAGGTGGATTTCCTTTAGGACTGACTGATTTGATCTCCTTGCAGTCAAGGGGCTCTCAAGAGTCTCTTCCAACACAGTTCAAAAGCATCACTTCTTTGGCACTCAGCCTTCGTTACAGTTTAACACTTACATCCATACACGACTAGTGGAAAAACCATAGCTTTGATTAGACAGACATTTGTTGGCAAAGTAATGTCTCTGCTTTTTAAAACACTGTCTAGTTTGTCAAAACTTTTCTTCTAAGGAGCAATCATCTTTTTATTTCATGGCTGCAGTCGCCATCTGCAGTGATTTGGAAGCCCAAGAAAATAAAATTTGTCATTGTTTCCATGATGTCCTCATCTATTTGCCATGAAGTGATGGGACCAGATGATCTTAGTTTTTTGAATGTTGAGTTTGACCCTAGCTTTTTCCACTGTCCTCTTTCACCTTCATCAAGAGGCTCTTTAGTTCCTCTCCACCTTCTGCCTTTAGGGTGGTGTCATCTGCATATCTGAGGTTATTGATATTTCTTCCGGGAATCTTGATTCCAGCTTGTGCCTCATCCAGCCTAGCATTTCACATGATGTACTCTACGTAAAAGTTAAATAAGCAGGGTGAAAATATATAGCCTTAACGTACTTCATTCCCAATTTGGAACCAGTCCCTTGTTCCACGTCTGGTTCTAACTGTTGCCTCTTGACCTGCATACACCTTTTTCAGTGGGCAAGTAAGGTGCTCTGGTATTCCCATCTCTTTAAGAATGTTTCACACCTTTGTTGTGATCCACACAGTCAAAGGCTTTAGAATAGTTGATGAAGCAAAAGTAGAGGTTTTTCTGGAATTCTCTTGCTTTTTCGATGCTCTCTGGTTCTTCTGCCTTTTATAAATCCAGCTTGAACATCTGGGAGTTCTCAGTTCATGTACTGTTGAAGCCTAGCTTGGAGAATTTTGAGCATTTCTTTGCTATCATGTGGAATGAGTGCAAGAGTGCTGTANAGAGTTGGTGATGGACAGGGAGGCCTGGCATGCTATAATTCATGGTGTTGCAAAGAGTTGGACACAACTGAGCGACTGAACTGAACTGAACTGATTAGTACTGCAAGGCAAGGATAATTTTAGGGACTAGAGGGTATAATCTGTCTAGTGAAATAATTTTCAACCATTTTCACCTGGTCTTCCTTAGAATCAATAGGGAATATTTATACATACTTATGCCTGGGATAAGAGATTCTGATTTAATTAATTTGTGTGACTCTCAGATATTTTTAAAACCTTTCCATGGAAATTTAAATACATAGCTGTGCTTGAGAACCATGTGTTTAAGGCAATGGTTCTCAATTTTGTGAAAAACTATAATATTCACCTGGGAGTTTTTATAATTAATTAATGGAATTTAAATTTTTATTGATATACAATATATAAATATAAAATATATAAACATAAAAATGTTTATATAAAACATAAAAATGTACTAAATTAAATGCACAGCTCATTGAATTTTATATTTATATATCTCTGCATAGTAACTTCAATCGTCATAGTTTCTCTAGTCCAAAATGTTCCCTGTGACACTTGCCTTATTTTTTAAATGGAAGTATAGTTGGTTTACAATATTCTGTTAGTTTCAAATGTACAACATAATGATTCAATACTCTGATAGATTATAGTTGATTTAAAGTTGTTACACGTGTTTGTTAGCCATCTGTATGTNCACGTACAAAGTTCTCTCAGGAAAGCATCAGATGTTATAATCCAAATGAAGAAATAATTATTTCCTCATCAGCAAAAAGTTTCAAAAAAGAGAAACTTCAAATTTTACGGAAATGGGTCTATAATTTCACTAAGTGTTCTTCCCCACCAACCCCCTGACTACCATTTCATTCTCGGCTTATCCTTTGAGAATTGTCCCACTCTCTTTCCTTTGTTCAATAAGGCAGGTTCACTATCATGTGGAATGAGTGCAAGAGTGCTGTAGTTTGAAGGGAAGTTTGGCACTGCCCTTCTTTGGGATTGGAATGAAAACTGACCTTTTCCAGTCCTGTGGCCACTGCTGAGTTTTCCAAATTTGCTGGCATATTGAGTGCAGCACTTTCACAACATCATATTTTAGCATTTGAAATAACTCAACTGGAATTCCATCACCTCCACTAGCTTTGTTCATAGTGATGCTTCCTAAGGCCCACTTGACTTCACATTCCAGGATGTCTGGCTCTAGGTGAGTGATCACACCACTATGGTTATCCAGATCATTAAGATCTTGTTTGTGTAGTTCTTCTATGTATTCTTGCCACTTCTTCTTTCTCTGCTTCTGTTAGGTCCATACCATTTCTGTCCTTTATTGTGCCCATCTTTCAACAATATGTTCCCTTGGCACCTATAATTTTCTTGAAGAGATCTCTAGTCTTTCACATTCTCTTGTTTTCCTCTATTTCTTTGCATTGTTCACTTAGGCTTTCTTATCTCTCCTTGCTATTCTCTGGAACTCTGCATTCAGATTGGCACATCTTTCCTTTTCTCTTTTGCCTTTCACTTCTTCTTTTTTCAGGCACTTGCAAGGCCTCCTAAGAAAATCATTTTGCTTTCTTTTTCTTGGGGATGGTTTGATCACTGCTGTACAGTCAACAAAATGAAGACCAGGAGCTGACTGTGGCTTAGATCATAAACTCCTTATTGCCAACTTCAGACTTAAACTGAAGAAAGTAGGGAAAATCACTAGGCCATTCAAGTATGACTTAAATCAAAACCCTTATGATTATACAGTAAAAATGACAAATCGATTCAAAGGATTAGATCTGACAGAGTGCCTGAAGAACTATGAACAGAGGTACACAACATTGTACAGGAGAAAAGAGCTCTTTATTTTGAACAGAGGTATACAGTAATGGTGGAGAAGGCAATGGCACCCCACCCAGTACTCTTGCCTGGAAAATCCCATGGATGGAGGAGCCTGGGCGGCTGCAATCCATGGAGTCCCTACAAATCAGACACGACGGAGCAACTTCACTTTCACTTTTCATGCATTGGAAAAGGAAATGGCAACCCACTCCAGTGTTCTTGCCTGGAGGATCCCAAGGACGGGGGAGCCTGGTGGGCTGCCGTCTATGGGGTCACACAGAGTCGGACACAACTGAAGCTACTTAGCAGCAGCAGAAGCATACAGTAATTGAGAACGACATCAAGTTTTTAATCAGAATCATTTTTACTAGTTATGCCACTGAGTATCAGAGAACACAAATAAGGGACTAATTGAGGTCTTTGACACTTTTTCTGTTGTTTTGTCATTGTCCCTTTAACTCTTAAGCCCTTAGAAGCAGAGAAGAACAAAATATTTGATTTTAAAAGTATGTTTATATTCTTTCTTTTCTTCTCATATCAACACATTGTTCAAGTGTGTGCCTTCTTGAAAGACAAGGTTAAGCCCAAGGCTTTCAGCTCTCCCAAATAAACTAAAGATCCATATTAAATATCTTAATCAAGGAGAAATTGAAAACTGTGATCCAAAGTTCTTAAGCACTGAGTCAATGAATGAGATCAGAATATTGATGGCATACCAAATTTGCCCAGCAACAAACTTCAGAATTATTCCAGGTTTTCTAACAGTTGGGACAATTGGGTCAAAAAGCCTAGCAGAGCTGAAATACCTTCCAAGGTGAAATGCACAGAATTCTCACTCTAAAGAAATTAGAAATTGCCACCTAAAGAAATTCTATTAAAAGGTATACCTTTGGGACTGGTTATTTTCTATTAGAGCAATAAAAATTGTAATATCTCCAGAAACCACCCACTTTTCTGGTTGTCATTTTTAAACCCATGGTTTCTTCTGCTATTGCCTTTCTCATCTACCACATTTTACTCATCACAACCACACAAATCAGCCAGAACAAGAATTTTTATTTACCCAAAGAGTTGTTAAATTATAAACTGAACTAGTCTTTTAGAAAAAACTACTTTTGTCCCTTTTCCCACTAGCTGAATTTTAGCCACCAGCTGAATTCCATGACATCAAGTTACACTACTCTTTTTCCAACCTCATGATAATTTTCCAACTACTCCCCGTCATCATTCCCTCCCATTTCTTAAGGATCACATTTGTCTTTTCTACTTAACGGCCTTCTGTCACCCCAAGTGATTTCAATATATATTCTGATGAAACCACCCAACACCTTTGGCCTCATCATTTCATGACATCCTTACTTCAAAACCTTACTTCTCCTCCAGAATCCATTCCCATTGATTTTGTAATCAATTCTTTCACCCCTACCAATCTTTAGAAACTCTGCTCTTAGGTCTCATCAAATCTCTATTGACTTCTTAACTCATTTCCTCAAGCTGGTCAGGCTCTTCTCTTCACATCATTCCCTTGGGCCCAATGAGGATAGGGACTGTGCAGGCAGGGAAGCAAGAAAAGTGCTGCTTGCCAGGCTAAATGCTACCTTCAGCTGGAAGGAGGGTTTCATTTGTCTAGTATATACATAGGTCACCTTGGCTCCTCCTTTTTCTATTTCAATAGACATGAATAGTATGAGCTATCCACAGCCCACTGGGTAGCAAAGCACAGTTGGAAAAAAAAAATTAGAAGATATTTATCCAACATGATTTCTTTGTAATATCTGTCATTTCTGACTACTCTCTGTTGTTTCTTTTTTTAATTCTTTTCTACATTACTCTCCAAATCACTACTTTTTTCCGGTTCTCTTTCTGCCTTTCTGTCCTTTTTAAAATCTTCTTCCCTGGCCGCCCTTCCTTAGACGGCCTAGAAAATGTCAGATGGTCATCAGGGTGCCTCCCTGATCCACTCTTGTTTCCTCTCTACACCTTTCTGGTGGTTTCATTACCTCTCACTCTCTCACCTGTCTGTTAGTAACATACAAATCTATGTCTCCAATTCTTATTTCCTCTGGGTTCTAAATTCACCTATGAATCACTTACTGAACATTTTCACCTAACCATCCCATAAGCATCAAAAATTCACTATGTCCAAAACTGAATTCAGTATTCCCCTCAATCCCTGTTTTCCTCCATGTATGTTCCCTATCTTTGCTAATGACATGTCCACCCAGCCAATCCCCCAAACAGAAAACTCAAGGTCATTTTGGATTCATCCCTTTAACTTAATTTCCACATCCAGCAAACTACTGAGCTCAACTGATTATCCTAATAAAATATTGTTCAATCGATCTCTTCTTCCTACTTCATTATGCTTTCATATTCTCTTGTCTAGGCTATAGCAATAGCCTCTTAATCCATTCCCTTTTCTCCAGATTTCTCCATCATGGATGTATCCTTTACTCTGCAGAGACTAAACAAAGCACTGCTACTGCTAAGTCACTTCAGTCGTGTCCGACTCTGTGCGACCGCATAGACAGCAGCCCACCAGGCTCCACTGTCCCTGGGATTCTCCAGGCAAGAACACTGGAGCGGGTTGCCATTTCCTTCTCCAATGCAGGAAAGTGAAAGTGAAGTCGCTCAGTCGTGTCCGACCCTCAGTGACCCCATGGACTGCAGCCTTCAAGGCTCCTCCATCCATGGAATTTCCCAGGCAAGCTGGCCTGCTTTAAAACCCTTTGAGTGTTTAATGAGATTCAAAACCAAGAGCATGACTGACTTATAAGCACCTTTTATAATATAATTCCAACTTGCCTTCCAACTAGAAATCCTTAGCCCCTTCTGCTACTCATGTAGTCTATTTTAGCCACATTGACCTACTTAATTTTCCCTGACTGCACCATGAACATTCACAACATATTGTCCTTATTTATCTTATCTTCTCCTAGAACGTCTACCACTTCTTGTCTAAGAAATAGAATCACATTCATTCTTAATTGTCCAGCTCTAATGTCCTCTTCTCTGTAGACTTTTCCCTGTCGTCCTTCCTACAGCTAAAAATTAACTACCCTATACTTTTTTCCTCTATAGCAATCTAGGCTTTTTCTAACATTTATTGTCTCAGTTATAAGTTGCATGCTCCATAAGATGTGAGACCGAATTATTCAGGGCTTCAGAATCAATTTTACTTCGCCTATAGTGAACAAATTAGCCATTTCCACCTCCATTCTATGGTTTTCAGAATTCCTGTAAGTTGTGTGTTACTGCCTTCGTTTACTTAATTGCTAATTTAATGAGGAGGAGATTGTTTTGGTGCGAGAAAAGAAATTTTTATCCACCTTAACTGTTAACTTTGATTTTTAACTTTTGTTTTATGAATATTGCACAGATTGGCCCAGGTCTCTGGACAATAAAAAAAGTCCATGGGGAAAGCACAGTCACAGAATATGAGAAAACTCAGTGTAGAATAGAACTCTAGAGTGCCAATATCAATTACCTGAGGTGAGAACAGGAGCCCCCATCTCAGCAGGCAGGAAAACAGACTCTTTCAAACTCAGTGTTTTTACTTCAAAGGCCCTCTTTCCCACTTTGATCAACCTCTTGGGCCTTTTCAGACATTGCCATTCTAAATCAAACTCTTCTTCCATGCATTGGGATGTACCATATTTCATACTTACAATTCATCCCAGTCTCAGTTGATCTAAGGGCAGAGGAGAACACCTATCTGTACTTTTATTTATGCTGTATTTACTTCCTTTTCCCTCCATCTTTATAATGCAACATTGTAACTGCCATTTCATCTTTTACATTCCACACCCATGGCTGTGTTCTTCCCCGCTACACCTTAAACAGTTCAGTTCAATTCAGTCGCTCAGTCGTGTCCAACTCTTTGCGACCTCATGAATTGCAGCACACCAGGCCTCCCTATCCATCACCAACTCCCGGAGTTCACTCACACTCACGTCCATCGAGTCAGTGATGCCATCCAGCCATCTCATCCTCTGTCGTCCCCTTTTTCTTCTACCCCAAATCCATCCCAGCATCAGGGTCTTTTCCAATGAGTCAACTCTTTGCATGAGGTGGCCAAAGTACTGGAGTTTCAACTTCAGCATCAGTCCTTCTAATGAACACCCAGGACTGATCTCCTTTAGAATGGACTGGCTGGATCTCCTTGCAGTCCAAGGGACTCTCAGGAGTCTTCTCCAACACCACAGTTCAAAAGCATCAGTTCTTCGGTGCTCAACTTTCTTCACAGTCCAACTTTCACATCCATACATGACCACTGGAAAAACCATAGCCTTGACTAGACGGACCTTTGTTGGCAAAATAATGTCTCTGCTTTTTAATATGCTATCTAGGTTGGTCATAACTTTCCTTCCAAGAAGTAAGAGTCTTTTAATTTCATGGCTGCAGTCACCATCTGCAGTGATTTTGGAACCTTGAATAGACAGACATATCAGCCATATGTTCTGTGAACACAGGTTGATTTTCCCCCTAGTTAAGACTTTGGATATACAATGATCACATGACCCCAGGAACATGTCAGCAGGCTTCCTGCTAAAAGCTTTGATTCCCGTCCAGGTTAAGTTCTCCTTGGAAGCTCAAGGAATCAGAGTCACCTGCAGGTAACCATAGCTAGCTACAAAGACTGTACAAGGGTTTGCATTGAGCAAATAATTATACTCTTCTTTCCCAGAGGAATTTTCACTACAGGTAACTGCTTATCAGACGTTACTCGTCATTTTTCAGCATTTCTAAAGTTGCCTCTTTTTATTTCAAGTGAGCTTTGAGTTGGGAGTGGCATCTGAACTATACTTATTCCCAGGCCCTCCCTCAAAGAGTGAACTACTTTCCCACTTCTTTCTTCAACCAGGGAGCCAGAACTGTCGAGTGCGGTGCAGCTCTACTCTTCACTACTGCCCGAGAAATTGCTAGCTTTGTCATGCTATGGCATTCCCCAGACTTATGCAAATGAGGGGGCTCTAATCTTCACAATGTTAATTCAATCTTTTCAGAAATCATATCTCTGAGCTCGTAATTTTATGTTATGACTATGTTGCATACAAATGAGAGCTATGTTTTGCTTCTTGCCATTCTTGCAAATATTCGGCATTTCTTCAACAAATAGAAACATTACAAAATTACACTGCAGCTACCCAGTTTAGCTACACAAGCTGTTTTGTTCACTCAAAAAAGAATGCATAGAAATTTTGTTTTAAATCGTATCCCTTGGTCCTTGGGTGGCTGATTTTGGAAAGAATAACTCAACATGCTAAATTCTGTGACTGCACTTGTTCTTTGTTGGATAGAAAACACTGCTTTGTGCCTATATTTCATTAAACTTTTGCATAACTAGAAGGTAGCTTTTATATTAGCAAAGATTCTGTTATGTGGAAAATTACAGTTGCCACTCAACCATCAACCCCATGCTGGTTCTTCTTCCTCTTCCTGATGTTCTTAAACCATAATAAGCTGAAATAAAAGATATATTTAAGAACCTAGATGCAATATAACATTATAACCATGAAGAAAATTGCTGCTGCTACAATTTCCACAATTATATTGGCTCTATCACTGAGGAAATAATGTGGCTTTTTTTTTCAAGGGCTTACAAAGATTCTGCTGATAAACCAACTGGGTATACTTCCCTAAATTAACAAACTTGATGAAAACATGTGAATCTCTGCAACCACTGAATATGGCACCTAATATTTCTGGATGACAACAATATGCTATTGCTTCATATATGCTGCCTTTTTTATCCTCACAACATCTCTGCCAAGGTAGGGGCATTTTTACAGTCTCTATTTTATGGATAAGTAAACTGAAGCTAAGAGAAGTGAAGTAATTGTCTTGAGATGATGCAACTAGAAAGTGATGGAGCTGGAAAATGAAGTTCTGATTATTTGTACCATCATGCCAAAGAAGCCCCTGAGAGTAAGTTTTTGTGGGGGTGTTTCGGGCTCCTTCCCACTTTTGGATTACGATAACAAGTGACTAATCTTCCTTGACCAATTTAATATACTGACCTTCCATGGGGCCAGATTCATAATCACCAGCAGGCCAGCCCTGCAATGAATGAAAAGCACTTTCGGAAAGGAAAGGGGACTCTGGGTCAGCTAAAGATCTGTATTTTGTCTTTAACAAAGAGGGAGAAGACATTTGGTGAAATGTCTGTCAAGAATTTCAATTTAAGTCACTAGCAGTTATATTTTTCACTAAAAGCTAGAAAAATGCACCAGCTGAAAATTCCATAAAAGAAGCCAGCTTATCCCATTAAGTCTCTTTTCAGTGCTTACTAGAACCATTAAAAATTCTTGTATGAGAAAAAGACCCAGTTCAGTGTTTCTGCACAAGATATTTTTTCTCCCACTTTTATTTTTTCTAATAGAGTTCATTCGTACTACAGAGTATCTCATTTCTGAGTCTTAGGTAACCCATCATATTACAGTGGCACTTTGTCAAATTGCCCATTTGCTCAATTCCTCAGGAAGACATCTTTTTACCTAACAAGGCTAATTTCTTACTTCCTGACTGTGGGTAAAACTTGGGGATAATAAGTTATATAAGTTCAATTTCACTACCCTAAAAAGAACTCTTCTACCAATTCCAATTTCTTATTTCTTGATGGTGGGAAGAAATTGGATAAGGTTCTCACTTTCTCAGAACTTGTATTATAAGTGGCTTCAGTGTGTTTGCTTTAAAAGCAAAGCAATGTACCATTTGTGGTCTTGAACTGTGGCTGTACAAACAGGATCAGTTAAGTCCTCCCTATATGTGCTTTCACAAATACACACAGAACAGGAAGCTCACACATGTCAGCACTGGCAGAATTTAAGGATAAACCTCTAAACTACTCCACAAAAAGTAAGGAAAAAAGAAAGAGCTAGGAAAAAAGTAAGAAAATTGTTGTGCAAGAGGCAGATCTTTGCAGAAAACTCCTTGAATGGTGAAGCAAACCCAGTAAACACTACTTTCTATTACCAACACCAATACTTCAGGGATGTTACAATATACACACATTTGCAAGTAAAACTGTAATTCAGTTAACTTTAACAGAAAATTATTATCATTAAACCTTCTAATAAGTCATGGGTAAGACAGGTTCTACTTTAACTTGATAGGGAACATAAGTTACACATGCCAGAAAGCCAGTTGGAAGAGCCTCAAACTGTAAATTTGATACTACGGGGTTATGATTGTTTACAAAAAATATAAAGGATACCTTCCACACAGTATTACATTCTATGCAGGTAGGTTAAACTCTCAGTTTGGTGTCAACATCAGAGATCAATACAAATAAATAAAACTGGCAAACATACATAGATGCATGATTGATGTTTACAATTACAGGAATTTTGAATTTGAAGGAGACATTAAAGATTGTATGGTTCAGAGTTCCTGAAAATAATTTCAATAGTTCTCCAGTGTGTTCACATATGTTACCCTTTTCATTCTTCTCCAAAAGGGCATTTCTTAGTCAAAAGTTTAAGAAGAACTCAGTCAAACAAAGTTAAATAGGCATTTTTACTACAAGGCTTTTTGGAACACTGCAACTTTCCAAGAGATGAACTGCAACATTTCTTAAGCTTATTTAATTACTAAGCCCTTTTTTATAGAATATGTCTAAGAATATACTTTATGGAATATCAATATAACTCAATTCCTCAATTTAGTCATGTAAACCTAGGCAAAAGGCATGTTGATAGAGTTGGCATGAGAACTCAGGTCATTTAATTTTTAAAATGTCCTCTTTTCTCAACATCAGAAACCTGTTCCATTCTACAGGAGTGAAGGAGAACAGAAAATAATGTTTACAAACATGTACCCCAGAGCCTGGTTTGAATCTCCCAGTTCAGTCACTGACTAGCTATGGACCTCAGTAACCTCATCTATGTAATGGAGCTAATGCTAGAGTTGTGTGGGTTAACAAGTTCATACATGTAAAACATTCATAATTTAGGACTATGGGAATATTAGCTATTTATCAGTCTTGCTATTATTATTATTAACCATCATCATCCCTGCTTAGGTATAAGTAATCAGAAGTAGCAACAAATTCTGGAAACCCATTCACACTCTGATACAGTCACTAGCCTCCCACCTCTCTAGTGGTCATAATGGGAGGGAGTACAAAGAATGTCCCTCAAATCTGTATATTAAAAAACCCCAGAATCTTAGAGTAAACTAATAAAAACTGCAAGTTACAGAATTTTTTTTTTAAGAAATTCAAGTTTATTACACACAGTACATAAAGCTAACCAGTGTTGCTTTAAAAGACGATACTGTTTTAACTAGTAGTGTCAAAGCAATAATCCAGAGATACTAGCCAATGATTATATCATCTACTTACCATGTTATAGTTCTTCAATTCAGTTCAGTTCAGTTACTCCAACTCTTTGCAGCCCCAGGACTGCAGCACACTAGGCTTCCCTGTCCATTACCAACTCCTGGTTTTTTCTCAAATTCATGTCCATTGAGTCGGTCATGCCATCCAACCATCCCATCCTCTGTCATCCCCTTCTCCTCCTGCCTTCAATCTTTCCCAGCATCAGGNCTGAATGGTGATCTTGCTGAATAAAAAGCATGTGAAAGATGTCTGCCTTTTTATGTTATAATCCAAGACCGATAATACTCTCGCTTTTCCTTTCCAAAAGGAAAGATATAAAAATATGGCCAGTGATGTTTCCCTGATTGTTCATAGCTGATGGCCTTGTCAGCTGGAATTGCCTCAGGCCCACAGACTCTGCAGGGGCCAGAGCTACTCTGAGATGACAGGGGAAGGGTAGAGGACTCAACGGTTATTAGCTGGGAGTTTGGGCCGACTGTCTCTGCTCCTGCTGCCTCCTCTTCCGTTACTGCAAGAACACATTATTCTCACCTTTCCAACTACCAAGCCCTTCTCTTTCTACCTCCTGCCAGGAGGCTTTTCCTCCTCCACTTCCTTTTTATACAATTTTGATTAAGACGGAAAAAAATAGGAAAAAATCCAACAGTGACCTACTCTGGAATTTGACCAAGTATGGATTTTTCTTTTTTCTTTTTCTCTTAATGATGTCAGTTTCCTTCTTTGCAAAAAGAAGGTTTTTTTTTGTGTGTGTGATCTCACTGATGCTTTCCGGCTTTCATAGTCTCCTTCTTGACTCACCAACCCCAGTGTGTTCTGGAACCTGGAAGAGCGATGTGTCAGTACCTAAAGTCAGTACCTACAGCAGCTCCCAGTGTTGATCCTCTTCAGCCTTCCTCAATTAGTCAGGGAACAGCAGGACAGAAGCAGGCTTATGGGCCTGGGGGTGTCTGTGCAGGCTGGCATGATGCATGGAAGGAGTCCCATGAAACTGTGGTCCTCCTGGGAATCGGCAGGGAGCCCCAAAGGGTCTGGGGGTCAGTTTCAAAATGTGCATTTCTTTCATTCTTTCTAAAAAATATTTATTTATTTAGCTGCGCTGGGTCTTAGCTGTGGCACGTGTGAGCCTCGACCTTTGTTGTGGCATGCAGCAGCCACATGAACTCTTAGTTCAGCCCATGAACTCTTCAGTTCAGTCACTAAGTCGTGTCCATCTCCTAGTGACCCCATGGACTGCAGCATGCCAGGCTTCCCCGTCCATCCCCAACTCCTGGAGGTTGCTCAGACTCAAGTCCATTGAGTTGGTGATGGCATCCAACCATCTTATCCTCTGTTTTCCCTTTCTCCTCCCGCCTTCAATCTTTCCCAGCATCAGGGTCTTTTCCAATGAGTCAGTNAGATTCCATGACCTTAGTTTTCTGAATGTTGAACTTTAAGCCAATTTCACTCTCCTCTTTCACTTTCATCAAGAGGCTCTTTAGTTCTTCTTCGCTTTCTGCCATAAGGGTGATGTCATCTGCATATCTGAGGTTATTGATATTTCTCCTGGCAATCTTGATTCCAGCTATAGTTCTTGGATGCTATCAAATACTTACCTAGTCATTTAGAAACTTCATTGGCATTTATAGAAAAAAATGAACTGAGATTCATATTAATAAAAAAGTAATTATATAATTACTAATGCATTTTCACTAGGAAAAAAAAATCTATTAGTTCTTGGCATGTGCTTCCACAGTCACCTCCTGTTCTCTTATTTGTCATCCATTTGAGACCATAAGCTCCATGAGGATAAGCAAGGATAAGCACTATGTCTCTATTGTTCAGAGATATATTCTCAATATCTTGCTCAGAACCTATCACTTAAGTAAGCACTGCATAATGGTTTGTGGAAAAAAGGAAGGGAGAGGAAAGGGAAGGAGAGACTGCAAATAGGAAAGAAGGTGGCAAGCAAGTGGGCTAGAAGGAAGAAAGAAAGGAGAAAACAGAGAGAGGGGAGGAAGGGAGGGAGGGAAGGAGGGAGGGAGAAAGAGAGACAGTCCAAAGTTAAGAAGGAAAAGCAGATGACTAATAAACTAAACAAGGCCACAGTAAGTCTCTCAGTACTGACTAGACTGGAGATGAAGTCAATGAGCACACACCATACTCAACAGATTTTCAATTTTGACCCTTTGATGAATTTACTAATGTACACTACACTTTGTTCTCATTATAAAGTTCTCCCATCATAAATTTCTCCTGCCATGAGGCTCTTGCACCTTTACCCCATACCTCATTACTTCTCCTTATATTAATTATCCACCTTCTGATGGCAGCATATTTCTAGACAGACAAGTGCTGAACTCCCAATGGCTGTGTTACAGGAAGGCTCTAATCTCGACACTTATAATCAGATGTTGGCGGGATGTCACCCTGCAGTGGAGGACGTACAAGAGTTAACTAATATACTGCATTACTTTGCAGATTGAGTGAGACCTCTAATGAGTAACCTCAATCTAACTGAAGGAATTTCCACATTCTGTACTCACCTCTATAAAATTTTAAGATAAATGAAAGAGCAAACCGGCAAGGATAGAGATAGCTAAATAGGAAAAAATACACACACACACACACACACACACACACACATATATCACTATTTCAGCCAAATTTCCATGCCCGTTTTCAAAAGAATCCAAACGCCATGATAATACAGAGCAAGAAAGTGAAAGAATCCATATGGAAAATGGTC
This sequence comes from Neotragus pygmaeus, assembly GCA_006410875.1. NCBI lineage: Eukaryota > Metazoa > Chordata > Mammalia > Artiodactyla > Bovidae > Neotragus > Neotragus pygmaeus. The sequence goes on along the minus strand of SJYV01012394.1, from coordinate 632,846 downwards.
AGAAGCAAGAAGACAGAAAGGCAGATAATACAACAAATGACAGATTGAATTATCTATGGCCCAAAAAGGACTGGGAGCCAAGTACAAAATAAGACCTAAGCTACAATGGTTATTTTGATGACTGTTAAATCTATTCTATAAGTTCATAAGGACACTGAACTAGGCCATAGTGGTATAACCCTCCTTGTGTGGACATACCATACCACATAGGACTATCCTAAAGAGATCTGAAAGTCCATGTAGATAATAAACAGACTGATTGTTTGCTCTGTCAGACAGCCTACTAAGAGACAGGAATCACCCAGAAAACCAAATCTCAGAGGGCAAATCCTATGCATATTTGTTCCAAAAGGATGGAGAGTTTGCATATCTTAATCATCACTATATCCCCAATGCTTTAATAGTGGGTTGGCAAACTTTTCCCATTAAGGGCCATATAATAAATATTCTGGACTTCAAGAACAAATCACATCAGTGGTAGCTACTCAACTCTGCTGCTGTAACACAAAAGTAGTCCCAGACAATCTGCTAACAAACAGGTGTGACTATGTTTCAATAAATGTTCATTTATAAAAATAGATCGCAGGTCAGATGTATCCCTGGACTATAATACTACCTGTACATGGTGCTTAATAAATATGTGTTAAACAAATTGTTATTCTTACCTAGAACTCCATCCTCCTCTTTAGTCACTGCTCCATAGGGCAATTTTCCAGGGCCAAACGAATTGAGTCTACTTGTTGGAGATGACATTGATCTTGATGCAGAGGGAGTGTTAACACAGAGCCATTGATAACCATTTCTCCTGCTCTCTGTCCTGTAGTAGAACAGAATGAAGCCCACTGATAGAGATAAGCGCCACAGACAGACTCTTGACCATGTCCAAGGGTAAGTCCTGTGGTAAAGACAGCAAATTCTTCCGGCTATCCTTCCTCCCGCTCTTCCTTTTGGTAAAAGAGCCCTCAAATTTGAGTGGGGAACATGGTTTACCAGCTGGGGAATATACTTCTCAGCCTCTCTTGCAGCAACATGACAAAGTTCAGACACAGACATGTGAGCAGAAGTGACATAAGCAACTTCCGTGTCAGCTTCTGATGAGGAAACAGCTTGCTCCCCCATTTTCCCCAATCCCAGCAGCTGGAACTTAGACCTAACAGGAAGTGATCCAGAATAAATCACACAGAAAACATAACATGCTTAGGTATGATGGAACAATCAGGTAGAACAAACCCTGGACTGTCGATCACGTAGATCAGATGACCACCTGCCTCTAGACCGTCTGCTCACGCATGCTTTTACACAAGACATAAATAAAGCTGTCTTGTTTAAGCCATACTATTAAAAATGGCTAACCTGATATCCTAACTAATAAAATCCTTGAGGAACTTTCCAAAATTCCTGCCTTCCAAACCTTGATCGTTCTTTAATGCCAATGATTCTTGGAATTTTACCAGGATCTTTCCAATAAGTCATCTTTTTGCTTAACTGAGTTCCACTTAGGTTTCTGTCATTCACAATCAAAATATTCCTGAGTAGTACAAAAGGTAATGCTAGTAATATTCAGTTGTTCCTCCCATGAAGAGATTTTTTTAATGCTTCATTGTCAGTCTCATAAGTTTAGGCTTGTATTAAATCAATAAATGTGGCAATTTATTCATAAACATATTTAGCAGACTAAGAGTAACTGTCCCAATTCCAATGGAAGATCATGTCAAAACCAATAAACTCTTGAGAACAGAGGAGTAAAATAATTCTAGAAGACTCTTAAATAAGTACATTTCCTAAAACAACAGTTTTCAGATTATTCATGGAAATTCTTCTAAGCATTTTCAAGGACTTCCTTCAAATAAAAGAAAGTCATGATGGACTTATTTAATTTATAAGTGCCACATGAATTTTAGGAAACATCTATCAGATTATTTTTGTAAACTGAGGGTATAAGCTGCATGCACATACACACACAAAAATTGATCACAGATTACATGGACTTTCATTCAGTTCTAAAAACATTTAACCAATATTTTATCACATAACTTGACAGTTTAAAAAAAAAATGTAACTGTTTCCTGACATAATCATTCAGTACTGAATGGAAACTAAAATTCTCCACTGAAAACAGAAAGACGGGTAAAATACATAATTTGTGATAAGAGAGAAAATAAAGTCAAGAACAAGACAGTTTGAACAAAAGGTATCAGATTCAGTCAAAGAAAATTAAAGAATGTGTCCACTAAGACACTAAAGAACAAAAGGAGTCATAAAATAATAATAAAGTTGGTATCCTTATTAGCAATGGGGTAGAGTATGGACAAGTCACAGAAAATAAGACATTAACTGGATATTGATGCATTATTTAAATTAAACAACCTCAACTCTCCTCTCACCAATGAAATAAGAAAATGGACTTGAACAATTGGGTGGTGGTTTAGTCACTAAGTCGTGTCCGACTTTTGTGACCCAGCCCACCAGGCTCCTCTGTGCATAGGATTTTCCAGGCAAGAATACTGGAGTGGGTTGCCATTTCCTTCTTCAGAAGAATCTCCCTGACCAGGAATTGAACCAGGGTCTCCTGCACTGCAAGCAGATTCTTTAGGAACATTTAGGAAACTATTACAATTTAGGGGCACTCACAAAATCAGATGAAAATTCTTATAATAATTATAAGTTTATGGTTCAGCAAATCCTAATGAGGTACAATGAAAGTGAAAATTGAAAGTCAATCAGTTGTGTCTGACTCTTTGTGACCCCATGGCCTACACAGTCCATGGAACTCTCCAGGCCAGAATACTGGAGTGGGTAGCCTTTCCCTTCTCCAGGGGATCTTCCCAACCCAGGGATTGAACCCAGGTCTCCTGCACTGCCGGTGGATTCCTTACCAAATGAGCTATCAGGGAAGTCTGATGATGTATATGTTGTCTTAAGAATTTATATTATTTATCATTGTATCTACATCATGTAGCACAATGCCCAGCACAGTCTAGGTGCTGAATTCACTTGAATGAATAAATAAGCAATAAATAATACAATTCCAGAAAGCAATACTGCATGTAAGACTTTATTAGTATCTTATTACAACCTTTAAAGTTCTTTCCTTTCTATTCAATATCCCAGGTTTTACATATGAGTTGTATCAGTTCAGTTCAGTTGAGTTCAGTCGCTCATTCATGTCCAACTCTTTGCGACCCCATGAATAGCAGCACGCCAGGCCTCCCTGTCCATCACCAACTCCCAGAGTTTACTCAAACNGTATATAACATTATATACCAATAATGTTGCTCAGTGGCGTCTGATTCTTTGCGACCCCATGCCCTGCAGCCCGCCACGTTCCTCTGTTCATGGGAATCTCCAGGCAAGAATACTGGAGTGAGTTGCCATTTCCTTCTCCAGAGGATCTTCCTGACCCAGGGATCGAACCTGGGTCTCCTGCATTGCAGGCTGATTCTTTACTGTCTGAGCCATCAGGGAAGCCCGTTCCCCTCTAGTAACCAGCAGTCTAGTCTCTGTGTGTATGGATTTTATTTTGTTTTGTTTGTTTTCTTTAGACGCCATATATGAGTGAAGATCACACAATAGTTATCTTTCTCCATCTGACTTATTTCGCTTAATGTTATACTGTCAAAATGGGAAGATTTCATTTTTTTTATGGCTGAGTAGTGTAAATGTACATCACATCTTTATCCATTCATCTGTTGATGGGCATTTATGTTATTTTCATATCTTGGCTATGATAGATAATGCTTCATTGAACATGAGGGTGTATATGTTTTATAGTTGGTGTTTTCATATTCTTTGGATTAATACCCTGAAGTGGAATGGTTGGATTATACAGTAGTTTTGCTTTTCATTTTTTTGAGGAATTTCCCCAGTTTTCCATGGCGGCCTCACAGAATATGAGGGTAGGATTTATGTAGTTTTTTATCATCATCAGGGCAGATGATAGGACAGAATAAAAAAGCTGGCAGCTTGTCCAGGAACACTGCAAGGCATGTGGTCACTGTTGGATGCGGCTTGGCTGGGGAGGTGGACAGTCTTGGATGAAGTAGAAGGCAGTGGTCCCTGCAGTACCACACACACCAGATACACCGTTTCATTGAGTGATAGCTCCTCCCCACTACTCTTAACAACAGTTCCTTATGTTGATAACTGAAATACCAAGACCAATTTTGCAAGAGAATTTACTACCCTTTCCATGTGGGCACAGCCCGAAAGTCAAGTTAGTCCCTGGACGTGGTTTTCAAGTTGCCTTGATTTCATGTGGTATGCTGAATCAGTAAATAAATGATAGATTGTGATCCTTGACCTTGGGAAAAGTTTAACCACATAGTGAGAGATTTTATTTTCATTGATTGTTTCTGAGGAACTTAATATTCCAGCTGTAATGAGCACCTTAAAAATGAACACGTAAGTAGATCAGAACTCACAGATGCAGGTCTCGTGTGGTTACTGAGACACCGGGTCTTTGAGGTGGATTCACATATGATTGGGGCTTCCCAGGTGGTGCTAGTGGTAAGGAACCNTCTAGGTTGCTTCCATGTCCTGGCTATTATAAACAGTGCTGCAGTGAACACTGGGGTACATGTGTCTCTTGATTCTGATTCATGTCAGTCAGAATGATACTGTTAAAAGTCACATGTCCCACTACATATCAACCACTCTGGCTAAAATGAAAAAGACTGACAATGCTAGATGTTGGAGTAACAATATGGAGCAATTGGAACTCACATACATTGTTGAAGGGAGTGTAAGATGTCACAAGCGCTTTGGGAAAAGATCTGACAGTTTCTTGTACATTTAAGCATACATCTAACTTATAGCCAAAGATTCCAAGCCTAGCTACTAACCCAAAAGAAATGAAAATATATGTCTATAAAAATGTATATAAGTATATTCTCAGAATATCTATCATAATAACCCCAAAGTTGAGACCATCTTGCTGTTCATCCATAGGAGAAGAGATGAACAAACTGTGATATATTCCCTATTACTCAGCAGGTAAAGAATCTGCCTGCAATGCAGGAGACACAGGAGATGCAGTTTCAATTCCTGGGTCAGGAAGATCCCCTGGAGAAGGGCATGGCAATCCACTCCAATATTGCCTGGAGAATCCCATGGACTGAGGAGCCTGGTGGACTACAGTCCAAAGGGTCTCAAAGAGTTGGATATAACTGAGAAACTAAGCACACGTGTTATATTCACACAGTGGATACTACATGGTAGTTAAAAGNATCCACTCCAATATTGCCTGGAGAATCCCATGGACTGAGGAGCCTGGTGGACTACAGTCCAAAGGGTCTCAAAGAGTTGGATATAACTGAGAAACTAAGCACACGTGTTATATTCACACAGTGGATACTACATGGTAGTTAAAAGAAAAATGATTGCAGTGTAAATATCGTCTAAGACTATAATTGAAGAGGAAGAAATATGAAAGATAATTACTTTCAGGGGAAGGTTTCTTTTCACTAAACACATCATTAAGAAAAGACACAAGGTGAAAAAGAGTTCCAGACTGGGCTGGAACTGGTCTTGGGTTGGAGTCTGGCTGTTGTTGATCTGAGGCAGGTTTCCTGCTTGATGTGCTGGTTCCTTTTGATCAACTGGGCTCCAATTTTGGGTCCTTGGTATTAGATACTGGAAAAATTGTAAAACCTCAGTTTGGACAAATAGGGGTAATAGTGCATGCTACCTGACTCTTGGGAGCACTGCCATCATTAAGAAGATGTGATCGAGAAGATGGATGGCTAAGGAAAAGGGTGAACTCTTGAGAGATGATGTTGGTTTACTTGTTTCCACTCCAGCCAAGAGAGCAAGCTCTGAAAAGACATTCAAGTCACACTTTCTCGGACAAGAATGTTCCCCATTCACTTCCATTTTTAAGCCCTTCTGATGAACTTTTCTTATGCTTAACTGTACTAACAAAGATGTGTTATTTTTCACCATTTGTGCTACATCAGAAGTATGGTAATTTATCAGCTAGGCTGAATGAGAGTCACAGGAAGAATTTAAAAAGCTATCAGGGAGACTATAGTGTCAATTTGGGATCCATTTATGTCTGATTCTTCAAGACTGGGAGCCAAATTGGATAAATGGAAGTCAAGAAAACTATAGTTTTATAGCTTAAAACTATAAGACTACTTTCTTTCTCAGTTTCCAATCATAGTCAGATGCCTGGGTCCTTTTTTTTTCTAAAAAAAAAAAAAAAAAAGCTTAAATTACCCTCTTTTTACTTCCTGCCAAGCCAGCTCATCTTTCTCAGCCATGCAGTTCTGTTACTTCCCCTTCCTTGGTCCTTGATTCCAAAAGCATCCTGTTTGTCTGGAATGATGTGTGTGTTTAGTCGCTAAGTCAGGTCCAACTCTTTTGCAATCCCATGGACTCTAGCTCTCCTGGCTCCTCTGTCCTTGGGATTTCCCAGGCAAGAATACTGGGGTGGGTTGCCATTTCCCTCTCCAGGGGATCTTCCAGACCCAGGGATCGAACCCACAACTCCTGCCACATCTCCTCCATTGACAGGCCAATTCTTTATTTGCTGAGCCACCAGGGAGTGACATGGCAAATTTATCTAAAAGAAATAAAGTAATCAAAAATGCCTGCCCATCCTCTCTTCCTTGTGAAGGTTGGGAATGTAGGAAAGAAAAGTGAGAAGGAAATGGACTGAGATTAGAGCCAGTTGCTGGGGGAACAGCTCTCATAAATATTGGGTTAATGATAAATTTAAGGAGTTTATAGGACTCTCTTTCAATGTGATTGAAACTGTCATGTGAGAACATTTAATTGTTCATTTAATTGACGAAGGGGATTAAGGAAGGGCATCACTTCTAAAAGTGATGTAGTTCCTTTCATTGAAAACATTTACAGGTATGTGTGCATAGTCATGCAGTTGTGTCCGACTCCTTGCTGTAGCCCACAAGGCTCCTCTGTCCATGGATTTCCCAGGCAAGAATACTGAAGGGAATTGCAATTTCTTTCTCCAGTGGATCTTCCCAGCCCAGGGATTGAACTCGTGTCTCTTATGTCTCTTGTGTCTCCTGCATTTGCAGGCAGATTCTTTACCACTGTAGTCTTGCCAATCCTTTCATGGAGGACTGAGGATGCTTTTTTCCCTGAGTTTGGGTCTACTGATCAGAGTACAGCATCAACTTTCTTGGGTAAATAATATTCCCTAATATTCACCTGAGTTCTTATTTTAGAAGCTCACTACATATTTTTGATAAGAAATGTATGAACAATGAATGCTGTTTATAGCCATTTGGTTATACCAGTTATACCAGTATTATACTGAGGTATAATTCATTTATTATTTATTGGGGTTTCCCTGGTAGCTCATCTGGTAAAGAATCCATCTGCAATGCAGGAGACCCCAGTTTGATTTCTGGGGGAAGATCCCCTGGAGAAGGGATAGGCTACCCACTCTAGCATTCTTGGGCTTCCATTGTGGCTCAGCTGGTAAAGACTTTGTGTGCAGTGTGGGCAGATTATTGTGATTGGAATAGATTAGCAACAAAGTCCTACTGTATAGCATAGGAAACTATATTCAATATCCTGAAATAAACCATAATGGGAAAGAATCTGAAAAAGACTGTAAATATATACATAAGTGAATCACCTTTCTGTGCAGCAGAAATTAACACAACATTGTAAATCAACTACACTTCAATAAAATGAAAAATTTTTAAAGATACCCAGTAAGACTGTTACCTTTCTCTCTTGGTATATGGAGGTTCAGAAGTCTCAAGATCCTTAGTAAGTAAGCAAAAGATTAAGGAAAACCAGTGGTGTAGGTCCGATTCGAGTGTGAAGACTTGAAAACCACAAGAGCTGATGTTGTAGGTCCTGTCCAGGAGCTAGTACTTCAGTTCTGATTCAAAGGCAGGAAAAAACTGATGTCCCAGCTGGAAGGCTGTCAGGCAGGAGAGATCCCCTCTTATTCAGGATTCTATTCAGGGTAGCTTTCATTCTATTCAGTCTTTCGGTGGATCGGATGAAGCCTAGCCACATGAAAGAGGACAAACTCTTTTAGTCAGTCTACTGATTTCCATGTTAAATTCATCCAAAAATACCCTCACAGAAATACTCCGAACGATGTTTGACCAAATATCTGGGTACCCCATGGCCCTCTTGGCGACCCCATGGAACCTGCCAGGCTCCTCTGTCCATGGAATTCTCCAGGCAAGAATACTGGAGTGGGTAGCTGCTGGCTCAGCTGGTAAAGAGCCTGCCTGCCAAAGCAGGAGATGCAAGACATGCCTGGATAGGGAAGATCCCCGGGTAGAGAAGATCTGCTGGAGATGGGAATGGCAACCCACTCCAAAATTCTTGCCTGGAGAATTCCATGGACAGAGGAGATTGATCGGCTACAGTCCATGGTGTCATGAAGAGTCAGACACAACCAGGCGACTAACACTTTCACTTTCAACACCCCACGGTCTAGTCAAATTGATGCACAAAATCAGTGATCCCAGAGGGCCCAAGTTTCAAAGTGAGATCTTTTTTTTTCCTCTGATAGAACTTAGAACATGGGACAGCTGTCTCCAACCTAGATGTACTGAACCCCATTTGGACAGGAAGTCTATAAACGCCTGTTAGCTGCTGTCAGCCAAAGCCTAGGGCAATGAAGATGCCTCAAGTGGCCATGACTTCCATTGAGAATTCAAAAATGTGTTGTGAAAATGTGATCTTTGGGGGCTTAATGTCAATCTGCAGCGTCTGGTTAATATTTGTAGCACTAAATTTGTAGAACTAAAGTTGTGCTGGAACAAAGCACAGATACTCTGGGGGGCTATTTTCATATCGTAAGTGTTGAGTTGTTGAGCTGTTCTTGGAATCCTATACCCACCTCTTCCTACAAATACCCATGCCTTTTTCCTAAGTATTGCACAGCTAGTTAAATGAAAGTATTTCCTCACTATGGACCGTAATCAGCTTGAGCTTTGGCGATTTAATAAAGGACAATGGTTTATTTAGTTGAAAACTTAAGGCAGCTGCAAGTTCATTCTATGCTGTAGAAAGGAAAACAGCCAAATTCCTTGTTTGGGCTGTGTCCTTGAAGCTGTAGGTATTTAGTGATGATTAGGATGATAACAATCCTAATAAAAGCCAAGCTATATCAACTATCGATTGAACCAAGTTGCTTTATGCAAATTAAATTATTGTCCTCATTTTATGGGTGGATGACTGCAGCCATGAAATTAAAAGACGCTTACTCCTTGGAAGAAAAGTTATGACCAACCTAGCTAGCNCAAACCCCACTCCAGTACTCTTGCCTGGAAAATCCCATGGACGGAGGAGCCTGGTAGGCTGCCATCTATAGGGTCACACAGAGTCGGACACGACTGAAGTGACTTAGCAGCAGCAACATAGGCAAAATTGTTTGTCAGTACATTTTTAAAGTATTTCACGTGTTCTGATTTTTTTCTACTGCCAAATCACCGTGTTTCTCCAAAGTCATAAATGTGCGAGATGAGATAGCCCTTTACAATTTTTTTTTGCTGAATCTACAGTTATGTCTGTCAGCCTACAATTCTTTTAGTTGGGCCTCTTTAATCTCCAGTGGAATATGGACACACTTTAATTAAAAATTGTCCACCTGTAATCTTTGGGATCCAGTTTCCTTAAGCAGTTTACTTTAGGACTGTGTTTAGGGGCAGGAGATGGATCTGCTGAGTTCTGAATTTGAATACCCTCAAAAAATGTATTAAGTTCAAATCACATTCATTCCTAGGCTATCCTGCCCTAGAGCAGTACAGATCATTGGGGTATGCCAGTACCTTTTTAAAACCAGACAGCCAGGTTCTCAAGATAAAATTTCTAAAAAAAAAGAAGCCATCTTTGTTTCATGCCAGCATTAAAATTAGAGTACTAAATCAATACAGCTGATAATTTAAAGGCTTAAGCTGGGAGGGGAAAGCAGCAGCTCTGTAGTCTTGGACGCCATGGGTATAGTCATCGGTGCACACCCATCACTAGACCCTGAGTCTGGTTTAGGTAGAAGCTTTTGTTTTCATTTGGGTTTTAGTGATGAGTATTTTAATCTGATGAGGGGCTTCCCAAGTGGCTCAGTGGTAAAGAACCCACCCGCCAGTGTAAGAGTGGTGGGTTTGATCCCCGGGTGGGGAAGATCCCCCTGCAGAAGGAAGTGGCAACTCACTCCAATATTCTTGCTGGGAAAATCCCCATGGACCGAGGAGCCTGGAGGGTCCCAGTCCATAAGGTCGCAGAGAGTCGGACTGCTGAGCGACTAAGCAGCCACGTGTTGATGAGTGGCTGCCGGGACAGACCTCTTTCCTAGCCGTTCCGTGAGTGACCGCAGCCTGTGTCTCGGCAGGGTTGACCACCGTCAGAAGCATGCTCTCTCGGATCCTCCCGACGCCGCCCTGGACGCAGAATGTGGCTGGGTGAGAACGCGGTGTTCGCCTACGAGTCGTCGGTGCACGGCGCGCACTTGCTGCGCTGCCTGGACGAGCAGCGGCGGAAGGACGAGCTGTGCGACGTGACGGTGCTGGTGGAGGGCCGGCCCTTCCGCGCGCACCGCGCCGTGCTGGCCGCCTGCAGCGCCTACTTCCACGCCCGGCTCGCTGGCGCGGCCGGCGCAGAGCCGCGCATCACGCTGCCCGGAGAGGTGGGAGAGCTCGCCCCGCCTTCATGCAACCAACTAAGTCTCCCCTGGTTGATCCCGTTAGGGCAAAACCCCGTCTTACCAGTCATCCCTTGCCCGTGCTTCTGCGGCCTCACATTTAACTTGCTTCGTAGACAGCCAGGCATTTTCTGTGTCAACTGGTTCACTTAATTTTTTTGGCTGCACCTCAAGGCAGGCAGAATCGTAGTTCCCCCACCAGGGATCAAACCCCTGTCTCCTGCGGTGGAAGTGCGGAGTCTTACTTAACCCCTGGACTGCCAGGGGAGTTTCTGATAACTTTGGATGTTAGTTAATATCTGTTGGGCCGTTGAATAGCTCGGCCCTCTGTTATGTTTTAATGAAATGCCTCACCAGTGGATACGGGCATTCGGAGAGGTCTCATACCTGGGCGGAACTACCCCTGTGGACCTTGTCCTGTGATGGACAGCTGTGACAGGGATTAGGGTCCTCCCAAGCCTGCATTTGACTATGACTGACCTGCCCTCACGGACGGGGCTAAAAGGGAGTTACTGGGGACAGCCTTCCTGTGCTGCTCAGTTTTATTGTTTCAACTATAAGTCCAAGTTGCCAGATCTATTCGTTTTTCAAGCCAGATGTTTTAGAATTTGGAGGAAACCTAAAAGATTATGCATTCCAGCCTCCTCATTTTGTCTACAGGTGGCTGTTAGGTACTCCAGAAGGGTTCTCTCCCTTTCTTCTTTCTTGAGATTGAGACAATGCATGGGTAGAAGAAAGGTGATTTTGTGTCATATTTATAGAGCCTTGTTCTTACACACCTTTCCCCCCAAGCCTATTATGGAGCTCATGCACCTGGACACTTCGGTTCTTGTTACCATCCTACCACTAAGAGACAACTCTTAGGGTGGGAGTGCTGGGTACACTGATTGTTTGAACAGTTTGGTTTCATTAATGATGAGAACTAGAAGAGTGTTGAGCCTTGTGACATTGGGACACACATTTTGTTCATTGTTAAGTTGTATCTGACAATTTGTGACCCCAGGGACTGCAGCAGGCCAGGCTTCCAGGTCCTTCACTGTCTCCCAGAGTTTGCTTAAACTCAAATGTCCATTGAGTTGGTGATGCCATCCAACCATCTCATCCTCTGTCATCCCCTTCTCCTCCTGCCCTCAATCTTTCCCAGCATCAGGGTCTTTTCAAATGAGTCAGTTTTTCACATCAGGTGGCCAAAGTATTGAGCTTCAGTCCTCCCAGTGAATATTGAGGACTGATTTCCTTTAGGATTGACTGGTTTGATCTCCTTGCAGTCCAAGGGACTCTCAAGAGTCTTCTCCAGCACACATTAGAAGTTGTTAAAAGGAATTTGGACAAAGTATATAGAACCTGTCTGTGTACGACAGGTTTGTGTGGGCTGTTCTGTGATGACACTGAGTCTACAGTTTAGCTTATTGCTGGCCATGCATACATACATCCATGAAATGGTAGCTACAGGTTGTCAGTTCTGTGGCAGAAGTTGCAACAAATATAATACTAAGGCAGTGGCAAGAAGGGCCAGCTATTGGTCACCCATTGTTCTTTAACAAGTAGCAACACATATCCTAATGGAGATATCCTCTTTATGATCTGTAGTTTCAAATTACATAAAAAGACTTTCCAAGCAGAAAAGAATTTGATTCATGTATATGGAAGGAAGGATATCTGCATGTACGTGTGTATATATACATTCATTCATTCTAATTTGAATATGATACAAATTTTCAGATATTTGAAGTGTCTCATCATAATGATAGATTGAAAAGATCATTGTGTAGCTGTTTGATTATTTTATTTAAAAATTCTCAGTTAAAACATTTATTGAGATCTTTGTAAATTCACATGCAGCTGTTAAGGCAGAGAGCCCCTTTGCTGCACTCGGCTCAGTTTCTTCCAATGGTAGTGTTTTTGCAAAATTGTATGTCACAACCAGGATTTTGACAGTAGTACAATTCACCCATCTTAGGCTTTCCTGGTTTTACTTGTACTAAATTGCGTATGCTGTGAAATTCTATACGGTTTCATTTTCTGAGTGGGTCCGTGTATCCACTGCCACAGTAAGGAAACTGAACAGTTTCAGCACCCACCCGAGAATCCCTTGTGTTGCCCTTTTATAATCCCACTCACTTCCTTCCTGGTTTCCATCCATACTCCCTCACCCCCTCCCTCCATTCCTAATCCCTGGCTACCACTAATCTGTCCTCCTTTCTTAAAGTTTTGTCACCTGAAAAATGTCACATAAATGGAATCATACAGTAGGTGACCTTTTGGGATTGGCCTTTTTCCTCTTACTGTAATTTCTCTGAGATTTATCCAAGTCTTAGGCATCCATAGTGTATTCTTTTCTATTGCTGAGCATTCCATAGTGTGGGTGTACCGGTTTTTATTTAGCTGTACACCTATTGAAGGAAATCAGGCTAATTCAGATTTTGGGCTGTTACGGATAACACTGCATTGAGCGCTTGTGNCCTGACTGGTGTGAAATGGTACCTCATTGTGGTTTTGATTTGCATTTCTCTGATGATGAGTGATGTTGAGCATCTTTTAATAATATAATAACAAAAACTTCAAAGGAAAAAGTCTAGAAGGTTTATTAAAGACAATAAATAACAGATAAAATAATAATATTGTTGTGGTTGTTGTTTAATCCCTAAGTCATGTTTGATTCTGCAGCCCCATGCCAGCTACTCCTGTCCTCCACTATCTCCAGAGTTTGCTATATATTGATTATATAATTTATTATTATATTTTAATTAATATAGTTGTAGCATTGTTAACTATAATTTATAAAGAGGAATAAAGTGGACAATTCCAGTTACATTCTTCATGAATCTTTTTTTGCTAGCCTTGCACAAACTAGTTTAAATGAAGAATGATCTACACTGCAGAGCTGATGAGTAAATGTCTGATTGCTAGTCTACATTTATCAAGACACCTATGAAGGTAAGCAAATGAGCAGGAAAATGAAAATATAGATAATTCTTCCTAGATAACACACAAAGAGAGCCACCAAGGCTGTGCAAATGGATCTTTGTTCTATCAATTCATCTTTGCTGTTAATTACATGGCTGAAAACTGAAAATGAGTTGTTGGTGTCTCACACGCTGGCAGTACTCTAGCCACTGTGGAGAAAGGAAGCACAACACACCGAGACTACTTTAGTAAAGAGAAAGAGGGTAAGATGGGGGAGACAGTCTTGGCTGGTTATTCGTTGCTCACTGCAGAGATGAAAGACACATGGTTGGAAGAAAGTCAAAGAGAAGGGGAATAAACAGGCAACTCAGACAGTTGGAACCTCTTTAAAAGGAAGGAGCTTGGTGATACAGCTCTTGGATAAAATAGCAATTAAATAGGGAAATGTTACTTGTCCCATAGAATATTGGATCGTTTTAAGAAAAACTAAAGGCAATGCAATGTTTCCATCTCAGAAAAAAATGTAAGCAGACTTTCAAACATTTTGAAGACAATATATTTGGGAGCCCAATTTTTCATCTTCTTAATGCCAAAGAGATGGAATTAGTCTGTTCTTATTACAAATCTCCTCAAACTCCTCAAAAAAATCACTGCTGCTTTACTTCAATTTAAAAAAAAAAGGAAAACATGTCATAAAAATAAAAATTAGAAGCAAAAATTGAAGTGTATCATTCTTTTATAATGCTTTTTATTTTATCAATAAATTAATATTATTAATGTCATTAATTTTTCCCAGAAGATGACATGAGGATTTATGCTGCACTTTGAAACATTCTGCTTTCATCTTAGGAGGAACCCAGTTTAAGCTTTGAAATATGTATGCTTGATCATGGGCTTCTAGCCAAGGTGCACCTAATTAATCGGAAGATCAAATGTATGCTCAGTGGGAGACACAACTACAAAACCACAGGTGGTAGCCAACGGCTCCATTTAATAAAGGTTGCACAAACAGAGTGCTGTGCTGGGATTCCTGGCACCTGTGTTCGGCTCTTCTGCCATTTTGTCATTGACATGAGAACAGTTACGGTGTCATAAAGAGATCTCAAGCTTCCTATTCCACTGCAGTTTAACTCTCTGTGCTTTTCGGCGATTTCATAACATGCTGGAGGATGTGAAATCTGTTTGTTTAGCTTTGTGTTGTGGTTGCTGTTGCTGAATTTACTACTGGCTTGTTCCGAGAAGATAAAAACCTATGACTCTGTTATGTAGACAGGCCCTGCTGGTCATTAAGGGCACACAGATTGTAAAGTGAGATGGAATTAGAGTCGATAACAATAAATTAGCCCCACTAATTATTACTTGTATGATATTAGAGAAATTAGTCTCTAAACATCTTTTTATTCATCTATAAAACAGGATGTGATCTATAGACTGCTGTCCTTTAGGATAGTATAGAGAGCAGTGTATAGAAAGTGATTGTGTTTGAAGCATTCAACAAATGGTAATGAAAAATTGAAAATGCAGCAGCAGAGAGGAGAAGAGTCAAAATTTTTCTCTAAATGAAAGTTTAAGAAAGTTAAAGTATTGTGAACTCATTTTTACTATGGATTAATTTCCCAAGATGATAATCCCCTAACAATTTGAAAGAATCTATTTCTCAATCTCAAATCTTAAATTCATGGAAAGGGATTGAGAGATCTGGAAAAACCAAGCAAATGCTTTTAAGTGATTACTCTTTTAAGTGTTTGACTTGGTGTACAGTCATTTTGATATCTATTTTCATTCAATTAGAAAAAGGTATGCGTGCATGCTAAATTGCTTCAGTCATGTCCGACTCTGTGAGACTTTATGAACTGCAGCCTGCCAGGCTCCTCTATCCATTGGATTCTCCAAGTAAGAATACTGAAGTTGATTGCCATGCCCTCCTCCAGGGATCTTTCTGACTCAGGGATCTAACCCGCATCTCTTATGTCTCCTACATTTGCAGGAGGGTTCTTTACCATTAGTGCTACCTGGGAAGCCCCTAGGAAAAGGTATAGTGATAGAGAAAATAGAAATGAGAGAATGTGAATTATTATCCCTATTGAAAACTGGTAAAAGCCTAATTGATTTCAAAAAACAATAACACATTCTAAGAAAACAGTACGAAAGCTAAACTTGTCCTTAGGTCCCTGACAGAGTGCATGGTACTCTGCTTTGTTGCTCTATGCATTATGGAATCAGGTTAAGAAACGTCCAGGATTGAATTCTGACACCACTGATGACTAGAGCCAAATTGTTTAACCATTTTGTGCCTGGTTTCCACATTGTAGAGGCAAAGCAATAATAATACCTACCTCATTTGAGTGGCCAGTGGAATCTGCATGTTAAGTCATCTCCTTGACATTTGTATGCACACTAAAGTTAAAAAAAAAAAAACTGCTTTAAAGAAATGCTTTTAAGAATAGCAATAAAGCAGCAAATACAATATTTCTAATGTCCAAAGTAAGTGAGTTAATGTGGCTTCACTGAATCATTTTCCTGGGTACACTTAGTAGCTAGATCCTTCATCACAAATAGGAGAGCTTAGCATATACAATATGCTTTATGGGGTATGTGTGTGCATGACCAGCAAGATGAAAGAAGGAAAAAGGGAAAAAAGAAAGAAAACACCTATGTGGATAGAAAGAAACACCCTCAAAGTAGATTTTCCCATTAAGTGTCTGTTGGCTGTAACTGCATGATAACATTTGTGAGTATGATACTAATGATGTAGTTTCCTAATAGGCTCAACACAAATAATGCAGAAAATTACAAATAATGCAGACTCAATTACCACTGAATGCAGCCAAAAGGCAATCAAAGATGTAACACGCTTCACTTTGTGTTATCCCTATTCCTTCTACTCAGTTAACATCAGCCCAGAGCTAGAGAAATTCCCTTTTCCAATTATTTCTATGTCCTGTCAAAGGCATACTTCTCCCCAATATCAGGGCCAATTATTATTTGTATAATATTTCTACAGCCCAAACCCTATCATGAAAGAGAGGAAGATAGTCATACCAGTTTTAGAGAAGGAAATTTAACCTATCTTGCATGCTTTCTAGAGGTGAGGTTCAGTAAGTATTAGGAGTTTTTCATATATATTATCTTTTATTTTCATGATTATCCTATAAGGTAGGATATATTATTATCCTATATTATTATCTCCATTTAAGGAAAGGAAGCTGGAAACTCAAAGAGCTCAAGAAATCTGAACAAGTTACTTAGGCTGGTAAATGACACAATGGGATTCAATCAGATTTGCCTCATTTCTATAATTCATGCATTTTTTTCCTTCCAGGAATAAAGCAAGACCTATTAAAATAGACAGAGTTCTTAGTTCTAAGCAACAAAACCAGATTTGGCAGACGCAGTAGATAAGGAATTTACTAAAAGTCTATTGGGCATTTCACAGAAACAATGAGAGGGCCAGAGAACCACAGTGGAATTTTCCAGATGGGCAGTGTTTCATCATGTCAGAGAACTCGCCCAGTGAGGAAACAGTCCCTCTAGAGACAACAATGGAGTCTAGATGCTAAGGATGACCTCACTGCATGGATGTCCTGGAACTCAGGTTTGCTCTTGCCACCAGTACTCTCAAGAACATTCCCCTCAACCCTTGCCTCTCTGCATGACTATGCTTCCAATTACTTAGGTCCTATTTTATACACTGTCGAGTTTAATGTATTTTGTACACATTCTTGCATTTATTCCTCACGAGGGCTCTATGAAGGTACATTTTCATTATTCTCAATTTCCAGACAAAGAACTGAGGTTCAGAATAAGTTAAGTGACTTGGCTGATTTTAAAGCCAATAGATGGTAATGCCACATAACTTCCATTTGTTAGTGACACTCTTTAGTTAAAAGGTCAACATGGTTTTGGAATTACAAAAACCTGAGTTCAAATTCCAGCTATTCAAATCCCTACTCTGAGTGGAAAAAAAAAAAGTCTGGCACTATGCATTTAATAGGTGGAGATTAGGTAATTGCTAGGACTAAGTCCCAGGTTTGAGAGAGGCCAAAAGAGCTATTACTGGCATTTTCAGCTTCTTTGGTGGGAAACTGGGTCTACCTGTCAACTATGTTCATGGAAATCACAAACATGGGACATGATTTCAAATGTGGACAACTGGAAAAATGGCAAATCTATCTGGCGGTTGCCAAACACCAATAGACAGTCTTCTTTCCATACTTATATACCCACTTCCTAAACTTTTTCCCACAAATATACTACAACTGTCATATAACCCAAAAATATACTCATCAGCTATCCAACTAAAATTATCAATTACTGTATCCAGTGTCAGGTCCAGAATCCCTGGGTAATTTCCACTCCTCATCTTGGTTTATTTGGTCTCATTATCAATTAATATAGCCGATGAGCATGACTGTATAGTTAACTACTATCAACACATTGTTTATAGAAGATTGGGAGAAAAGAAGTGAGAAGCATAGGAAATTTTGTTGAAGAAAAATATGCTACATATGCCAGAATAAACTAGGCAATACTACATTAATAGACAACCCCCAAACCTCGATGGTTCCAATAATATATCTTACTTGCACTACTTATCTATTGTGAGTTAGCTACAACTCTCTCCCCACAGTCTGTACTTTGAAACCCATGTTTGTGGGTCTGACTGTAGGTGTGCAGATCTAATGATAAAAGAATGAGTGTACAGAAAACTATTCACCCACTTAAATTTCTACTACTAGCTATTCACATTACTTCCACTCACTTTTTCCTCGCTAGAGATATTAAACAGTTAAGTCTGAAGTTAGTGGCATGGGAAAATATATTTCCTCTCCTTAGAGAAAAGTAGCAAGTAGTAGGGAAGAGTAATACAGTCCACCATACCTACAATTTTAAATCCTAGTCACAGCAAGGAAGATAAGATAGATGTTCCTGCATATGGTCGTAAGGCAATAGATTGTTTCTATAGCTTTTTTTTCTCACTCCACATTCTGCCTTTGCTTTACCTATAACTAGCACTTTAGACTGTTGGGATTATTTAAGTAGCAGATTTTAAATGACAATGAGAGAAATCACAAGGAGAAGTACAGGATCTCTCCATTCTTCCCTTATTCCCATTGAGCAGCTTCAACCTGGACGATGAGAATCAATCACGGTGAACACCCTGCCCCCTTTCTGTCTATTCATCACCAGTGACTAATGTCTTAGCTTCCAAATTACTGAAACCATAGGAGGAACCTCAAGTGGAAAGATATCCTGCGTGGGTAAAACATCTCTAAACCAACTGAGTTCAGAGTCACTGGGACAATTAAGACTTTTTTTTTTTAATGGACCAATTAGACATGATAAAGTGATATAACCCCTCCCTCTTTTCCTCCTTGTGTCTAGATCCAGGTATTCTGGCTACTGAAGAAATAACTCCAGAGATCAAATTGCCAACATCCGCTGGATCATCAAAAAAGCAAGAGAGTTCCAGAAAAACATCTATTTCTGCTTTATTGACTATGCCAAAGCCTTTGACTGTGTGGATCACAATCAACTGTGGAAAATTCTGAAAGAGATGGGAATACCAGACCACCTGACTTGCCTCTTGAGAAATCTGTATGCAGGTCAGGAAGCAACAGTTAGAACTGGACATGGAACAACACACTGGTTCCAAATAGGAAAAGGAGTACGTCAAGGCTGTATATTGTCACCCTGCTTAGTCTATGCAGAGTACATCATGAGAAACACTGGACTGGAAGAAACACAAGCTGGAATCAAGATTGCTGGGAGAAATATCAATAACCTCAGATATGCAGATGACACCACCCTTATGGCAGAAAGTGAAGAGGAGCTAAAAAGTCTCTTGATGAAAGTGAAGGAGGAGAGTGAAAAAGTTGGCTTAGAGCTCAACATTCAGAAAACGAAGATCATGGCATCTGGTCCCATCACTTCATGGGAAATAGATGGGGAAACAGTGGAAACAGTGTCAGACTTTATATTTTGGGGCTCCAAAATCACTGCAGATGGTGACTGCAGCCATGAAATTAGAAGACGCTTACTCCTTGGAAGAAAA
>SJYV01012394.1:521458-611638 GCA_006410875.1 Neotragus pygmaeus | reverse complement strand
GTCATGTATGGACGTGAGAGTTGGACTGTGAAGAAGGCTGAGCACCGAAGAATTGATGCTTTTGAACTGTAGTGTTGGAGAAGACTCTTGAGAGTCCCTTGGACTGCAAGGAGATCCAGCCAGTCCATTCTGAAGGAGATCAATCCTGGGGTTTCTTTGGAAGGAATGATGCTAAAGCTGAAGCTCCCGTACTTTGGCCACCTCATGCGAAGAGTTAATTCATTGGAAAAGACTCTGATGCTGGGAGGGATTGGGGGCAGGAGGAGAAGGGGACGACAGAGGATGAGATGGCTGGATGGCATCACGGAGTCGATGGATGTGAGTCTGAGTAAACTCCAAGAGATGGTGATGAACAGGGAGGCCTGGTGTGCTGCAATTCATGGGGTCACAAAGAAGAGTCGGACACGACTGAGCGACTGAACTGAACTGAACTGAACTGGTCACGGATTTAGTGGGAAAAATACAAGTTAGTCTCTATCAGGGTCCATAAAGAAGGCAAGATCTGTTTTTCAAAGAAAGGATTATTACTTACCAAAAAGAATATAACTTTGCTCCAAAATCTTGTTGGGTATTTTCACTCTGATTTCCATATCTACCACAGACTCCAATGAAAATTTTAATTTGTTTCAGACACTTTGACCATTACTGACTGACTGGATCCACCAACTAGTAAGAGTTGAAAGATTGCTCATATGACAGTTTAGATAAGCTAAAGAACCAACTTTTACTCTAAACACCACAAAAAGCTAGCAGCTTTTGTAAACGAGTCATATGTGGTGTATATTGATCTCAAAATGCAAAGAAGCTCTCTAAGCATCGTCTCTACCTAATTGATAGAGAAGAAAAATCCGACAACTTGTCTTTTTAATTTGAAGAAATTTCCAGATATTTCACAGACCACAGGAGCTTCAGAAATTTCACTGAAATTGTAGACCTCTGTATTTTGAGAGCTTTATTTACCACCTTGCAGCAATTACGCCTCATTTCAAGGTACCTGCTCTCCATGTCGTATCATAATCACGCTATCAGTATGGTACACCAACATGATTTCCTGTGGAAAGCTGGACTACTGAGTTCCTGCAAACGAAACTGTGACACAGAGCTGAGAGTTGATATAACTCTAACACAAAGGCGATGTGGGCACACAGTTATCTTTACCGAATAAAAGCAAACATCTTCTGGGTACTGACTATGTCCTGAGATAGAGAAAACAGTCCAGCTCAAAACTTTCAACCCTCGCCATCCCCTCATGCAAATCAGACACCTGATGTAAGGTAGCTTAAGTGGAACAGAAATGTCTACTCTCTCACTCCTCTAACAGCATGCCTCAGAGGACAAAGGGAAGTGACTTCTAAAACTCCTCCTCCCTCTCCTATGTCTAATCGCACACATGGCTGTAGGCAAAGAGAAAGGATGAATGTAAAAGACATGGGCTCCCTCACTGAAGTCCCCCAGTTTGTCGTTTTTTTCCTGCTGTCACAGCTCCCCTTAGACAATACCTCAATGTGGCAGGCATCCAGGCACTGGCTTACTTGTGGACACATATATACCTTCTTTGGGATTCCCTGGTGGCTCAGATGGTAAAGTGTCTGCCAGCAATGTGGGAGACTCAGGTTTAATCCCTGGGTTGGGAAGATCCCTTGGAGAAGGCAATGGCAACCTACTCCAGTACTCTCGCCTAGAAAATTCCATGCATGGAGGAGTCTGGTGGGCTACAGCCCATGGAGTCACAGAGTTAGACATGACTGAGTGAGCACACACACACCAAATTTCCTCAAAGGGCCTAAGTGAAATCTGCCAAGTTCATTAATGTAGGTGTCCTTAGACTGCGAGCGGTCACCTTGAAGACTCCCTTCACGTGGCTTTGGGCAGAGGTAAGCACCTCATCCTGTTCCTGCACTGCAAACATTGTTCCAAGGCGGACCATGAAGACTCTTTCTTCCCCTCCAATCTTTTTACCTGGGCAGAGAAAGGGATGACTGGATGGTAGCTTATGGTAATTCTATACCCTTTATTAAGTCCTGTAGACATAGCCTGGCCCCCAGTGTAGTGGGTTGTTTTTTTTTTTTTAACATGGAATATTTAATACCTGTAATTTTCTTCCATGAACCCTAATGCAAATTCCTGGGCAACAGGAAATACCCTTCTACAGAGAAAGACAAACAGACAAACAGAAGAAAGAACTGTACAAGTTTTGTTGCAAAATAGTGGATAGCTTCCACAAAACACCTAGATGAAAGTTAAAGTGTAATCATTTCGATTTTTATTGTAATATTTAGCACTACTAATAACCAACACTTAATTTGTTCCAGACAATATTCCAAGCTCTTCAGATACCTCATTTCACTCCATCCAACTAAATGTCATTAATTTTAATATCTCCATTTTACAGATGAGGAAACTGAAACTTAGAGGAATTAATTTGCCAAGGGCAGACAGCTCTTCTTAATACAAAATCACGACACACTGTCCAAATGGCTCCATTATACTGCCTGTCAATTGTCTCTTTGGCTCATAGTTCTCTTACTTCTCTACTAAAGTATATATTTTTAACTTTAAAATGCCACAGAAGCACTAGGGGGCAGGATCCCCAGCAAATATTTTGCATACATACAGCAATGGTCTATAGTTTGGATATGTTTTTTTTTTCTTTTTCTTCTGTATTCCTAAACAAAAACAAAAATGTGTGTAATAAGAAAGAATTGCAAAGTTTTGTTTCACAGGCTTATTGTGGACATATTTTCTTCCTCTTTATGTTCACGTGTTAATAAACCTGACTGCACTGATTCGGCTGCCTCTCTCTACTCAGTGGAGAGAAGGGAGAGAAGAGGTATGAAGAGTCTTTGCATCTCACACTCCTATTATCTTCTTACCCAATAGCCTGAGACCGAATGCTGAATAAACTTGACTTGATTTCCCTGGAGTCATCATCTTCGCCTGCAGCCTTCCTGGGTGAGAGAAGGCGATGGCAGCGGCAAGCCCAATGACATGACACTTGGCACACATTCCGGAACTCTTTGATTGCCCAAGGGCATACAGCACGGCCTTGAATAAATGCAGATTGAACTAAGGACTGTACTTTCTTAGCTTCTTGCCAAAATTTGCTGTCTTTTGAAAAAGATTGTAAATGTAGGAACCTGCAGTCCCTATTACCATTAAATCTCCCACAAAGAGCACCTTTAACTGGAAGGCTTGCTGAGGATTTCATTTTAATAGTCTGGTTGCGAATTTTGAGGGAGGAGAAGGGGAAAGTAGAATTGGAAATTATGAAGGAATTTTGATTGGGGAAAGATGGAGGGGGAGGGAGGAGAGCCTTGACGAGTAATGACGTAATTAATACACTTCGGCCTTTGTTTTCTCTAGTGAAGAGAAAACAGTCTCCATTGTTTATCTTTGGGTATAATTTTAATTGAATGAAACATAGTCTTTAACTATTTTAAGGGCTATAATGAGCATAATTCTGTCCCTGAAGTTCACACAGTGCAGGCAGCAGGGTACTACTTTGAAAGTCATCAAAAATGTGAAAAATAAAATACTTAAAGCCATCTATTTTGTTGATTCAAGCTTATTCAACCTTTTGCTAGTGGGAGCTTTTACTGTACACTTGAGTTGCTCGCTTGATAGTATTTGCCTCCAGTGAAATCCTGTTTAGGAACTCATATTCTTTTATATGCTGAGATCCAAACTGTTTTGAACAGGACTAGCTTCATTAAAATGATTTCTTACCGTCACACAGTGACCTAAATGACAATTGACTTTTGCCTTCCATTAGCAGAATGCATTCGGATTTCATTTTCATGTATGAATGCAATTCGTGCTTCACATCATGTTATTTTAGACAATACCACAACATGGATTCATGAACAGTGCTTTAAAATCCATTTCCAATGTTGGTATCTTTTAAAGGATAAACTATAAGGAGTTCTATATCCTTATATATTCTAATCCTCTGAAAATACATCACAGCATTTAAAGATGATTAACCTCACACTGTACACTCTTGGTGCACCATAACTTCCATTGGAATGTATTATATGATCAGAAGCAAAGGTTTTCTCCCCCTCTCTCCTACTACCAGGCGTTATACAATACACACAAGCAAGAATTGAACTGGCATAAAAATGGCATTCAACGACTGATTAAACAGCGGCAAATCCCTACAATTATTTCCCATGATTGTTACACATTTTGATTTATCCTATCTCATACACGAATTAATAACAAAATGCTCATATCAGTCAGAGAGATGACTAGATGACTCTAAGATTAGTCTGAAGTTTCACCTTGATTATAGAAAGAGAAGATGGATTTTGGAAATAAGAAACATTCCTTGATTCTCCAGGTCTTTCATTTCTCCCCTTACTTTTCAGCTCAGATTTTATTTTTTCACAATTTTGAAACAGAACATGTTACTGCTTCTGAACTCTTGATGAATACAAAAAGCCCACAATGGGTGTTTATTTGATCTAACACATGATTAATGTGGTGAATTGCATGTAGTCCCAACCTTTTAAATCTCTCTGAAGAATTACATTTCTGTCCACAGGCATGTCACTGCTAAAAAATGAGCCACCTAATAAAAGAACACACAGTATATTAATATGTAATTTCTTTCCCAGTATGAATGCTAATTACTGACAGTGCAGACCTTATGCTTGCTCCTTGATATGGATTGACTTTCTAGCTCTCTTGGTTTGTGTCATCGCTCTTTCTACTCTCATTCCCACACATTTTCATTTTAAAGGCTCCTGAAGATAGGCAGGGGGGCTCTTCAGTGTTTTTGTAGATCTAACACAATTTAGCTTGAAAATTTGTAAAAGGGGGTGGGGTGAGAGTATTCTAATGTACTTTCAGAAATTAATTTGGTTTGGATGAAAAGAAATGTCATTATGTTAAATAATTCCCCTTTTGAAAGTACTTTCTCTGTTGCTTTCTGGCAACCTTATTAACCTGTAAAAATAATTCAGTTGCCTAACATATTTTTTCTTGTTAGCTTCCACTGAACATCATGCTAGGGTTTCTACAAGTTATAGGAGTTTCTAATGTTCATTTTAATAGTTTGCTTTGTGTTTTAAATATCAGAGTCTGATAGGAGGGAATGATTCTCACAAGAAATATACAGTCTTCATCATTTGACTTATCCCTTCCATCTCATTCTTCATCAAGCCCCTGTGTTTATTTTACAGTCCATTTTCCACAAATTCTCATACCTCACTAGAAAGAGTTTTAAAAACATAATAAACCTGGAAAGCCAAATTCCTATCCATGCATGAGTCTTGAAACCTATTTGATATCAAAAATATATATCCAAAGCTTTTGAGAATTTACTCTTTTAGAATTGTGATGAAATTCATCTTTATTCCTCCAGTGCCTGACATAGTGTACGAGACATATAGAAAGCTCCGGCTATTTTGGCCTCCATCTCTCCCAGCACTGGGCTTTGAACTACTCAGAAATACTTATGATCAACTAGATGACCATCAATTTAATGAATACTCAAGTTAAACCAGTTGTCTTTTATAAGTGGTTTAAAAATCAAACTTTATACTGCTTTGACTAATATGCACCTTTGAGGGCAGAGAATGAAGCTGACCTCATCTATTTCTAAGATTGAGAAAAGTGGTGACTATAACACCTTGACCTCTCGTAAAAGTAAAATTTTAAGTTAATGGGATCATAGTTCAACAAATTATATCAGGTTTTATTTAAGGTCAGAAAAAGAAGACCCATTAGGAGTTTAGGAGGATGCCCATGATTTAAAATGATACTAGTGAAGAATAAAAAGACACAACATGGTGCTTGGTAGCAGAGAAGCCTGTCTCAAGATGCTTAACAGCAGTACTTCACAGCAACACTGAAAGTGGGAGGAAGAAAAACAAAGTATAGAAACTAAAGGAACTTTCCTTTGACTGCTTTCACCTTCCAGTTAATAAACTAAGCCCCAGAAAATGGCCTGAGGAAGAGATAATAGAAGTCAAGAACTAATAGAAGTACATTTTGTAATCTATTTAGCTCTAACCAAAGTCCCCCACCCAAAATACACAGGCTACATGTTCAGAATGCAGGGCAATGTCTGACACAGTAAATGTATGTAAAAATTTGTTGTGCAATGAATGTGCCTGTCCTTGGGTAAATAAACTTATACTTGTTAACTGATAGCTTCAATAACGTACAAATTGCAGTCCTTAAAAATATCAGAGGTTTAGCCTTATCTTGGGCTTGCCAGGTGGTGTTAGTGGTAAAGAGTGAAGTGAAGTAGCCTACCAGGCTCCTCCGTCCATGGGATTTTCCAGGCAAGAATCCTGGAGTGGGTTGCCATTTCCTTCTCCAGGGGATCTTGCCGACCCAGGGATTGAACTCTGGTCTCCTGCATTGTAGGCAGATGCTTTACGGTCTGAGCCACCAGGGAAAGAACCTGCCTGCCAATAGAGGAAATATAAGACCCAGGTTCAATCCCTGGGTCAGGAAGATCCCCTGGAGAAAGGAACGGCAACCCACTCTAGCATTCTTGCCTGGAGAATCCCATGGACAGAGGAGAGAGACTTGGCAGGGTTCCATGGAGTCACAAGGAGTCAGACACAACTGAAGCAACTTAGCACACATGCCCTAATCTTACCTTGAAAACAAACTGTGACAGGAAAGAATTCAAATGTAAAAATAACCTATAAGAAGTTGATAGGCTGGTTTCAGGGTTAGTTATTTGCTTTTGTTTTTGCTTTTAATATTCTCAGATAGTAGTTTGGGGCTTCCCATGTGATAATAGTAGTAATGAACCCACCTCCTAATGTAGGAGACTTAAGAGATGCAGGTTCGATCACTGGGTTGAGAGCATGGCAACCCACTCCAGTATTCTTGCCTGGAGAATCCCCTGGACAGAGGAGCCCATGGTCCATAGGGTCAGAGAGAGTCAGACATAACTGAAGTGACTTAGCAAGCACACACACATGGCAGTAGATCAACTTCCAAGGGGTTTCTTAGCCGACAAGCTTTCTGCCTCTCTGTGTTCCTATTTTTCCAGTGAGGACTGGTTGCGAAGATTTACTGGGACTCTGAAAGTTCTTACTACATGCATGAAACCCCCACCAGCTCTATAATAACCATTCCTTCCCTCCCATTCCTGGAAGTTTCCTAAGTGACTCTTTTCCTTGTAACTCAAATCTTCCAAAGCTTTTTTTTTTTTTTCCCCAAATATACTTTCTTTTTAAAAATGGTGTTTTATATCAATCATTAGTATTCTGCCTTTCCTTATAAAATCTGAACATTGTTTGATAAAGATTGCCATCCAAAAATATTTGATTTCTAAGCTTCAGTAGTTCACCAGGTAACAAACAGTTACTTGGTTACTTGACCCATTTTACAATATATCACATAATATAACAAATTCCTCCTCCTAAATTATCTTTGTTTAATGTCCCAGTAATTAACCTTGCAAATTCCCCTTGAACAACACATTTTAAAGAGTCAAATCACCTTCCGGATCCAACTCTGACCTAGTTTGACCTCCCAATTGGTCCAATTCCCTTAGTCCCCCCATTTCATGCTCATAGAACAAAGGAATGTTTTATAAAGCATTATCTATTGATCTCTAACTCTGCTGCATGAAATCAAGGGAAAGTGGGACAAAGGGGGACAATTTTGAAAATGAAAAGGGGAGAGAAATGCATCTGAGCCAGAAATGGACATTTTGTAATAGCTGGTTCCATTTCATCATTTTGCCATTTTATCTGTTTACCTCAATACAGGCTTTACTCATTCTCTTACAATCTTTACAAACCATGCAATATTATCTTTGCATCTGGAAAGAAAATATTCTACCTGTAAGGGTGGCCAAGCTGTCTCCAAAGACCTACAAAATTTGTTATTCTGTTAGCAGCAAAGGAGATAATATAGAAGAACATCGATGGGGCATTGGTCTCCTAATACCACTTTTTTTTTAATCTTGATTTGTGCCTGAATTATTTGCCTTTACCACAAGATATAAAGTTAAAAGTATGTGACTTTTATAATAATAGTTTTCTTTTTAATTTAGTTTTTGAATATGCTGATTTGTTGCTTAATATCTAGTGGTCCTGACCTAAAAGTGCTTCTCATACTTTATTTTTTTGACCTTGCTGAATCTAAATGTTTGTGCAGTTTGCCCGCTTTGAGAGGTTGACATTCTAGATACATAAATACAGATACAGATATAGATACAGACCTGATTTCATCTGTCTGACTTGTGGTCCTCTCTCTTAAACTCTGCCCATTTTACAGGTTTCTCCATGTAACATCATTTCAAATAAAGTCAAGACATTTTTTTTAAAAAGACAGTACACTCAAGTCTTAGTTATTTAGCAATCAGTTCAGTTCAGTTCAGTCGCTCAGCCATGTCCAACTCTTTGCAACTCCATGAAACACAGTACACCAGGCCTCCCTGTCCATCACCAACTCCCGGAGTTCACCCAAACCCATGTTCACTGTGTCAGTGATGCCATCCAACCATCTCATTCTCTGTCAACCCCTTCTCCTCCCGCCCTCAATCTTTCCCAGCATCAGGGTCTTTTCAAATGAGTCAGCTCTTCGCATCAGGTGGCCAAAGTATTAGAGTTTCAGCTCCAACATCAGTCCCTCCAATGAACACCCAGGACTGATCTCCTTTAGGATGGATTGGTTGGATCTCCTTGCAGTCCAAGGGATTCTCAAGTCTTCTCTAACACCACAGTTCAAAAGCATCAACTCTTCTGCACTCAGCTTTCTTTATAGTCCAACTCTCCCATCCATACATGAATACTGGAAAAATCATAGCCTTGACTAGACGGACCTTTGTTGGCAAAGTAATGTCTCTGCTTTTTAATATGCTGTCTAGGTTGGTCATAACTTTTCTTCCAAGGAACCTCAGCCAACCTCCTGTCCATGGACCATGGCCATCCACCATGGAGCATACGGTTTTTTAGTTTCATGGCTGCAATCACCATCCACAGTGATTTTGGAGCCCAGAAAAATAAAGGCAGCCACTCTTTCCACTGTTTCCCCATCTATTTACTGTGAAGTGATGGGACCAGATGCCATGATCTTTGTTTTTTGAATGTTGAGCTTTAAGCCCACTTTTTCACTCTCTTCTTTTACTTTCATCAAGAGGCTCTTTAGTTCTTCTTCACTTTCTGCCATAAGGGTGGTATCATCTGCATATGTGAAGTTATTGATATTTCTCCCAGTAATCTTGATTCCAGCTTAGGCTCTGCTTATTTGTTAGTATGTGGTGATGCTCAACATGGGAGGAAATTCAAACATTCAGCCTAAATGTTTTATTTTTGAAAGCATTAAAAGATCACTTCATTCGTCCAGCCAAGAGAATAGGTGCAATCTCTAAAGAGCAACAGTCATTGGCAGTGCGTTTACATGCTGGGAGGCATTCCCACTGATGGCATGCTCTGTTTATGGCCAGACTCTAGGTACAGAGGGATCTACTGCAGTGACTGTTATCAGCCAACCTCCTGTCCATGGACTATGGCCATCCACCATGGAGCACATGCCCTCTGGCCCTGGGCTCTGCTTGGTGACTGAATGACCACAGCACAACCTATGGCAATGCTTTGCAGGTTATCTGAACACCTTTTAGAAAGGGATGGACATTCAGGTTGCTTGATTCTCTTTGGGTCTCCTAAGTGTGTTCTCTCTTAACATTATTTAATGACTCAGTTCAGCTCCCTGAATCATCCTGACTCTCTGAAAATAAAAATATCCAGATTTTTATGTTATCTAATCTCTTAAAAACATTAATAGGAAGCTCTCCTTTTAATGGTATTTATTTCCCTGTTCAGAGGCCCCAGTACACAGCCGATGACAATTTAACATTTCAAAGAAAGAGATAATACTAGTTTAAAATTTGTTCATTTAATTGTAGCACTAGCTACCAACACCCTTCAGCCCTTTATACATAAGGTAACACATTTTTTTTTTAACACAGAATGCCTATACCTGTGAAAGGAAACCTACCTATTGCAGTAGGAAATAATTATTTCAGATTTCATAGTAGAACAGAGCTTTTTGCTGCCTTTCAGCAGTTTCTTTGTTTCTATTATATAGAACTGAGAATCATATCAAATGTTTTTCTTTTCTTTGGCTGCTAGAAATCTCATAGCCAAATTTTCAGCCCATCTCAAGTGAATAATTTAGATTTCAGACCATTATAATATATATTCTTTTCCAGGGCTTTAACTTACTATTCTACCTTTATGTTTCTTTAATTCTGATTTTATTTTTATTCACTCTTTATCTTGTGACCCTATATACTCATACATTTTAAATTTGGGTTTAATGAAATGTTATGCACACAGAATCAAAATATACATATATATATATATATATATATATGCATATGCCATAATGAAAATATTTACACAGAATATAACGAACCTCTTGTTTTAATGTTCCTCTAAGATACAATGACACTCAAGTACAGGCATACTCAGAACTAAGACAAGCTTGTGTATTCATGTCTGCTGGTGCTTTTATAATGTGAGATAACATCAGAGGCTACAACAGACCTTGCTACAGCATTAGATCCAACCTCCGGGGACATAAATCACTGCCTACTGTTGGGTTATCTCTGTTCATTTGGTGACTATAATCACAAAGAGAGTTCATGTGTTCCCAAACAGTCAGCACTCCTAATAAAAATAACTGAAAAGAAGAGGAAAATGGGGAAGGATGCTGAGATGAATAAATGATAAATTGCCAAGTACCAATACTCAATTATTGACTTTCTATTGATGAACATTATGATGAGTGAATTTTTCACTTCTTTGGCATTTCTGTATTAGAGTTCCCCAAGGTGTACGTTTACTGTGCTTTCTCTTTCAAAAGGGCTAAACAAGTATTTTGTTTCTTTAGCTTTAAGCTTCATTTTGTTTTCTTCCTACTGCCATAATATGCTTCTGAATACACTTTCCTCCTCCCTGTACTGACAGTGACTAATTCCTCTGGCCCTCCAACAATTATTAGAACAAATCACCCAGCGTCTCTAGTTCAGAAAGCATATTCCAGCCACCTTCCTAGTAGGGTTAATGCAGCTGGAAGCAGGTCTACTATATCGAGGTGGCTGTCCCCGGAAGACAATGAAGGACTGAACAGAGCCAATGCTATTAGTATCACGTCTCTGACAGTAGTAATTTTTACTTTGATTCGGCGTGTCAGCTAGTGTGCCCAGCAACCACATGACAATGAAATAATGAGACAGCAACGGCTCCTCTGCCCAAGCTGTGGCCCAAGCCCCATCTCTGGGAATCCTGCCAGTTTCCTTTACTTGCCAGCTGCCTGCTTCATGCCAAGGAAGAGTGAGAAGTTTTCATCTTTTCATTACAAGATGCATTATTTTGTCTTTGCAGCACTGGTCAGAAAGGCATTTCTGGGAAGTGTGCAATATCCTATGAGGTTTGCCCTGTGACCTGAGTGAAACTTCAGATGAGAGGTATGCATTCTTCATGGTAAGAAAATAAAAGTTTTCAAGTGTTTCCACTCGCATGTTTTGAATATGTGTTCTGGGCAAACCAGGAGAAAAGGTGAATTGTATTGATAAGTCAGTAACTTAAAAGCCGTTTACAAACTGGCTAACATTTCTCCTCCCAGATTTTCAATGACACCAAAATTCTTTGAAATACTGAAAGCAGTACCTCATTTTTTTTTCTACTTTAAATTGTGGTCACTATCCCTTCAGTTAAAGTGTATTTAGAATCACATTTCAGCATTTCGGAGAAAAGTATCCATCAAGAACCTTAGCCACCTTTCTGAAAAGTAAACAGAGGGAGAATAGAGTCCTGCACATTTTTTAGATGAAGGTCGGAATCAATGGACTAGGAAAAAGTTAGGACTGGCCCTGAAATACTCAAAAGAACATCAGCTCCTGACTTTGAATGTAGAGGAAGGTTTAGCTATCCAAAGCATTGTAATTCCTTGGTAATTATAGCTGACCTTGTAGCTTGGCTCACTTGGTACATCTTCCCTCACTTGTCTCTTCTTTAGATGCCTGTAGAAGCTAAATATTTGCTTCCCTCGTGGACTAACAGATAAAAATGGTCACTTGACACAGCTCTGGCCAATGAAGCATAAGCAAATGGAAAAAACAAAAGCATAAGCAAAAGAAAATCAAAACCTTGAGAGGAAGGTGGCTGGTGGGAGAGGGGTGACTTTTAAGGGGAAATTGTCTCTCTTCTGATAAAAGAAAGCAAATGCTATTGGCCTGGTCCATTTTCCCCAGACCCTCTACTTCTTGTATCAAATGATGTTTCCATGTATGAAGTGATGGCAACCATCTTGTAACCAGGAAGCAACAAGCACAAGGATGAAAGCCAGTGCTTGATGATGATGGAGTGAAAAAAAAGAAAAAGGCCTGGATCTCTGGCATCATTAAGCAGCTGAACCGACACCAGAAACTGCCCAATTCTAGAGTTTTGTTACGGTATAAAAATAAATATTTGTTTAAGCCACCTTTAGTTGAGAGTGCTAATACCTGCAGCCAAATATATTCCCAGTTGATCCAATAAGCACAGCCAAAGGTTTCCACATTTCAATGATCAATCTCACTATAGATGAATTAGTGTAAGTCAATGCTTATGAAATTCTGAAGTCTGGAACTTTAGGAATAAGTAAGTTCTGTTCTGTCCAGTTGTCATCAGATCAAACATTTTAAACAAGGAGGGCAGAGAAAAATGTGAATAGCTAGCTCCCGCCCTCATTTCCATATTTCATTCAGCTTGAAGCATCACTTGTTCTGGAGATCTCAGATAGAAAGCCAAAATATTCTTGGGGAATAGCCATCTTAGATTGTAAGTTCTCTACAGTCAGATGTCTTTGAGGCCAGAATGTCTGTAACTTGAGATCCTATTAAAGATGTACCTAAAGTTCCACCACATACCCTCAATACTTATGCATTCTTGGAAGGACTGTAGACTGTGAGCTATCATGCTGTACACTGGAAATAAGTTGCTTGCCTTGAATCTATATAAAATAACTGAAATTTTCTATTTGGTCAAAGGGAAAGAGTATATATGAGAAAGAGAATATCTGCTACTTAGAAGCAAGATTCATTGGTGACATTTTCATTTGGTTGTTATGACAAAAAACTTGACAGCCAGTGAATGTCAAACCCCAACACAGAGGAGTTAACATGCTGTAGTAGTTGACAGATGCCCTCATTCTTACCTTCACGAAAGAGAACAAAACAGGATCGGGGGTACAGAAAGTTTAGTAATGACCAAATCTAATTCCTCTTGACACTCAATAGTTGTAAAGTCTGGGGCAAATATTAGACTAGAAAATTACAGACTTCAGAAAAATGGGGATAAGTCACAAAGTGCTGATAGGGTCCTAGAACCATACACTCACACCTCTTTTCACTACACTTCAACTTATGCCTTCCCCTTCTCTCGAGTCTTATCAGAAGAGTGCTATAAGGAATGTAATTTATGTAAATAGAATCCATTATGCAAATGCTTCCAACTTGCTTGCTACTTAGAAATTTTGTTCTTTTATGTTTAAGAAACATAGACTTTATCCCCTAGAATAGACAGATTGGTTATGTTTATGTTCTTAAAGCCTTCTGCTACTGTTCCTGGGCTTTGAGGAAAAGTCATTTTTTATTTTAAAAAATGTTTTGCCTTGCCTCCCATCCCCTTTTGTAAAAAATAGCCTCTTTGTTTAATTTGGTGATTTGCACACCAGCTTAATGATTGCGGTGGTTTAACAGAACCTTAGTGAGAAGGGTATTGCACAGAGATGAATGCACAGATTATACCCTCTACCCCACAGGGGATCTGTTGTTTCCTTGGGTTAGTACAAAACTGAATAATTCAATTAATTCAGGGATCTCCGTGAGCTTTATTCCTGATCTGACTTAGCTACATTTCCAAACATAAAATTGATAAAATTCTTGTTTGGAGCCATAAATAGGGAGAGAAAAAAGTGCGTGCTCTTTGTGTTCATATTCACTCCACATTTTAAAATTACAAGCCAAATTATAATGAAACATAAGAATTATGCTCTGCTCTACACATACAAATATTCAAAATGCTTTTTCTACTAACATAAACTGTGTTTTATAATATCTTATTTATGTGTATGTTCATACATGCATAAAGTATGATAAAAAGAGAGAGAAAAGGCAAAATGTCCCAAAAGGAAATAATGCAAGAGAACAGAGCTAGCTTTAACAAATGAACTTCACAGCAAATGAATTACGAACTTAAAATTCTCCTCCCACCCCGAAGAGACACATTTTTCAAGCTGACGAGTCACTGCGATAGAACTGGTACTTCGGGTCATTTAAAAACACTGCTGTTTTAATAAAAGCAAACACAACTGTGCTGAAACCTCCAATTTGACTGATGCTTATTTTGCCACTTGCTGACCAACCCAATCCAACCAGACATGATTTAAGCCCATTCACTCTCGGACTGTTTGAAATAAATCCCCCTTATTTCATTTGGAGTAATCATTTTATCAAAACATCTAGCTTTCAGACACTGCTCTGTGTCTTGCTCACTGTTTATAAATGATATCTGATGACTTAATATTTCGTGGCTGGGCCAATGAAGCTGATTGTGCCTCTGGTACTTTTTGAATTCAACAAACATTTATTGAGCACTGACTAAGTGTCACGTAATATTCCAGGCTCTGTGATTGCAGCAGTAACCAAGAAAGCCAAGTTTCCTGCTCTTCTGAAGCACATGGTCCAGTGAGAGAAGATAAAAAAAAAAACACATCAACAGGTCAACAAGATGACTCCAGGCAGGGACTATGCTCTGAAGAATAAAGTGTATGATGAAATAGACTGAGCAGATGAGGGCAAGTTTGAGTCTGAGAAAATTGGTCTGAGAAGTGGACAATGAGCTGAAATATAAGTCCTAAAAGGGGGAAGGTCACATGAAGATCTGAGAGAAGGTTATTCTAGGCAGGGGCAGACAGTCGGGACAAAGGCCTTGAGCCAGGGACAAATATTTCCTATTTAAACACAATAAAGCTAAGCCATTGTTGCCAGAATCCCTGGGATGGGGAGAGGGGACAAAAAAAGGTATGATCAGCAAGGAAATTTGGGACAGATCCCTTAGAGCTTCCTGGGTCTTGGAAAGGACTTTAGATTCCATCTTAATTGAACTGAGAAGTCATTGAGGATTTTAAGCAAGGAGTGATGTGGTCTGAATTACCCTTCGAGTCGATTGCCCTGGTCGCTGAATGAAGAAACGGAGATAAGTACACAAAAGATACAAATGTGGGAGCAGAGAGAATAAATAATTAAGGAGACTTATGTATTAGTCCAGGTGAGAAGTTATGTTGTCTTCAGCTTGTATCTGAAATATGGGTCTGGTAAGGAGTGATGAGATGCAGAATATATTTTAGAAGCAGAGCTTACAGATTTGATGATTGATAAGATACAGGTTACAAGGGAAACGTCTTCCATTGAGACATTTCTTTTCTGTAATACTTAGTGGCATTTTTCTCTCATCCAACCGTATTGGTCCTTACAAATTAACCAGGTCAACCTAAAATTATATAGCCTAACCTCAGTTTCTGTTTTGATTAAAATTATATCAACCCATAAGATCTTTAATGGGGAAAGCAACTTAATAAGTTTATTCTGATGAAAAAAATTCTTTATATGGATGACAACTGGGAAAGTCTTTTATAAGAGTGGTGAGTAGTTTTAGAATCACTGAAGAAACACCTGTGAAATTTCTAAAATTAAACACCCCCTGCCTGACTTGTCTTCAAGCTTATTATAAGCATATCTGAAAGGGGGTGGTCATAGTTCAAAATATATTGGCAGTTTACCTTAGAGTTACTGAGTTTATCAAATCGTATTCTGTGGATATAGAAATTTAAAAGAGAGAGAAAGGGAGAGAGAGGATGAAGCCAGGGCTCCTAACGGTAAGATACAAAATTCCAACCATGATGAAAAGTGTAAAAATCAGAGGAGAGCCTGGAATTCCACCAGTGAGATTTACCTCTTGTTGTCGTCCCACTAGGCCTAAGGACAGCACAGGGAAAGGGAAGGGTAGGGTCAATGTCAAGATCAGCCTTTAGTAATAGATGGAATTTTCACTCTCCATTGTTCTTCTACTCACCCAGGAGCCAGGCATGGGGTTTGGAAGGAGCAGCACCACCCAGGATCAAGTTCAGTTTCCAGGGAGAGGTACCAGGGGTCTGGCTTTAGCTGTAGATGCTGCTGCAAATCTTCAAGTCAGCAGCAGGAGCAGCTTGGGAACGGGAACAGAACTCAGACTGGGTCTCCAGTGCCTGGGTCTCCAAAGCGAGCTGTTCACTTCCATTGGCACCGATGATGGCAGAGAAGAAAAATGGTCTCAGGCTCTATCATTATGCCAAGACATCCTGGTGGCGTCCTGTGTACCTGAGCTTAAAAGATACATGGAGAGAATAAGCCTCTGAAACTTTATTCCTTTTAATGTCTTGTGGTAGGATCTGGTCTCTTGGTCTAACTCTTCTGATTTTACATTTAACAATTGTCTCCATTTGCCCTTCAGTGAGCACTTAGTTTCCAATTTATGACATTCCTATTTGTGTGTCAGGGCAT
This sequence comes from Neotragus pygmaeus, assembly GCA_006410875.1. Lineage (NCBI taxonomy): Eukaryota > Metazoa > Chordata > Mammalia > Artiodactyla > Bovidae > Neotragus > Neotragus pygmaeus. Next base: position 595,074 of record SJYV01012394.1, on the reverse strand, counting down.
TATGCAGCTTTTTGTTCAGCTAATTTGGCTTCTTTTCGCCCTCCCTATTTTTTTATATAAAAAGGTTACATTCTCTTAGACTAATTTTCAACTATAATATTGTTCTCCCTTTGTGTTAAATTATTAAAACCTTTTCTGGAATTTCCATGCTGTTTGAGAAATATTAACATGGAAAAATGAATGCAGAAAACAAATCCATGGCAGTTTCTACAACAAAAAACAGAGGCATGAGGAAACACTCTGGGGGTCAATTCAGTCTACAACTATTATTTTGAAAGCAAATAACTGCTGATTGTTTTATTTCTTGATCTTTGTCTTTGAATTTTAAATACAAAAGAGTCTAACCACAGTACAATAGTTATGGGGGAAAAAAAGGAGACAGATTCACCCTCAATCTCATGATCTAAATAATCATTACTATTTTTGAGTATTATGCTCTTATGTTTTCGCTCTTGTTCTTATTATTTTGAAAATAATCTGGTTAGGAGTAAATTCAACCATTTGGGTTTTACTGAAGGTGTTTACGTGTAAAGTCTCAGAAAATATTTCCTATATAGTAGTGATAAATTATTTAACCATTATTAGATACCACGATGTGGTGGAGATGACTCAAAGAAAATTAAGGAAGGTGAAACCATCTTTATTCAGTCAGCATCTAGTTTAAATTAAACTAACAAATCAGAAAGCAAAAATTATGAGGAAAGGAAGCCCTGCGTGTGTGTGTGTGTGTCTGTGTCTGTGTGTGTGTCTGTGTGTGTGTGTGCATGCCAGCGCGCATATATATACTGGATAGGAGGAAAGCATATGTCATAGTCAGCCATTCCCAGAGGGTCCAAAAACAATACAAAAATATTTTCCAGGGTAGAAATGGTTTGGAAATAAACACCAAAGCTGACAAGAGAAAGATAACTTGACAAGTTCACCCAAGAGACGTGCACAAAGATATATTATTCATGCACAATGTAAATACTTCATTTTCTCAATACTTGTACAGTTGTCTGCTTGTCTTTTTTTTTATTTAAGTGTCTGTGTCACATGTCATCTCCCTTAGATGGTTAGTTATTAAAGNAACTTGACACGTTCACCCAAGAGACGTGCACAAAGATATATTATTCATGCACAATGTAAATACTTCATTTTCTCAATACTTGTACAGTTGTCTGCTTGTCTTTTTTTTTATTTAAGTGTCTGTGTCACATGTCATCTCCCTTAGATGGTTAGTTATTAAAGCAGTGATCGCCCACCTCTGAGAATTGAAAATCCCTATGACAGCTGCCCTAACCCCACTTCCCCACAACCAAAAAAAAAAGTGGGGAGGAGGATTGGAGAACTTGAAATTAAGAGACTTTGATTTTATGTAAATTAAAACTCTTCTGATTTAGAAGAATTTTATAATTCCAGCTGGGATAAGCAAGGATTTCTCCCCTTCCTCTTCCCCCGATGTGTTATGAAACCACAGTTGCAAGCCATTGTCTCAGGGGGAAAGTTGTATCTAACAAAATCTTTCTTTCTGAATTTTACATATAAAAGGAATGTAACCATATTTTAGTAGTCGTGGAAGAAAAAACTTGTTCATAATCTTGTGACCTAAAATAACAAGTATTGTTTTTGATTTTACTCTTTTACTTCTTTATGTTTTAGCTTTTATTCTTACATTATTTTTAACATTACACAAGAAACATTATTATATGCTCATGTTTCAAAAAAGTAATTATTAAAAATTAATACATTATTCCCCTCTGTAATTCTCACTACTCCCCTTCCCTGAGGTCAAAACTCTTTAACATCTCAGCATGTGTTACTCTCAAATTCCTTCTTCTCATTTGTATATAGCCATGTGTTTGAAGTATACATACATAACTTGTTTTATTTTAATAAAATTAGTTTTTATTGTATACATTATTCAGCAACTTGATATTTTTAAACTTAACAATATATAGTGAAAATTTTTTCCATGCTGGCATATCATTCTTTTAATTGAAAACATAATATTTCACCACACTAAAATCAAAAATTAATTTAACCGTAACCTTATTTTTAGATATTTGGGTCATTTCCCACTTTTTACTTTAAAATCAGTATTTGTACAAACAGCAGATATATTGTGCAGACATCTTTGCATACATGCTCTGTAGCACAGATACCTGGAAGTAAAATAGACCAGAGGATATATAAAATTATAATAAATGCTACCACATTACCTTCCAATGCTAACATTTTTTAATATTATAATATGTTGCTTAAAATTATGTTTCCCACACTTTTCATAGTTGCAGATTAGATACATATATGAAGAATATTTTATTTAACCACTTCTCTGCTGGCAAATTTTAACATTTAACATAAATTCTAGTATGTTTTCTAGAATTTCTTCTTTTGTATTTATATCTATAGGATCATTTGCCCATTTATTAACAATATGAATTATTTAATAATTAAACTATTAACTTCATACTTTGTTATATTTTTCCCTTAAAAATCATTTCTCTAGGTTGCTCTTTTTTTTTTTTTGCTACATCCTTTTTTATTGCTACAATGCAATAATAAAACAATTGTAATTGACATTTTGCAATATTTATTCCATTCCAGTCATACTAGATTTGCTGATAAGGAAACTAAGAATTTTATCAAATTAAATCTACAGGTCTGCTTTTTAGTGTTTCTTCTCTCTTCAAATCAGAGAAAGTTAATCTCTTTTTCATAGTTTCAACAAGTATCCAATTCTATTTACCTTTAGATACTTGTCTTTCTAAATTCTGGATTTATCTTGGCCTGTAACATCAAGCATTATGTTGATTTTTTTACCCAAAAATCATTAGGTTCTTTTCAAATTACCTATTATAACAATGTGCTAATAGGACCAGAATAAATGCAAGAAAGTAATATAGCTGTATTCATAATAGAGCCAAAGAAGGGAACATAGCATGATAAAATAAATGTAAAACAATAGACTGTATAAATTTGCCTACAGATGTGATGATGTAAATTATGCTGTCAGTGTCTTCTATTACTGGGTATTAATGTTACTCTATTAATATTTATGATTTTTGAAGGAATGCATGTGCTTAGAAAATCAATATACCTTTTTAAAAACTTTTTATTTTGTACTGGGGTATAGCTGATTAACTATGTTGTAGTAATTTCACGTGAATAGCAAGGGAACTCAGCCATACATATACAAGTATCCAATCTCCCCCAAACGCCCCTCCCATCCAGGCTGCCACATAAGATAGAAAATCAATATACTTTTAAAAATCACAAGACACCTCTCCTAATGGACTAGTTTTCCCAACCAATTATAAGCTCTTTGGGAACTTAATCCATGCTTCTGCTTCGTTTAAATTCCCTTCTTTAAAATTCCCTTTCAAATGGCCCAGAACTCAACACAGAGCTAGCTGTTAAGCCTTAAGTGTGTGTGTGCTAAGTCACTTCAGCCATGTCCAACTCTATACAGCCCTATGGACTATATTCTGCCAGGCTCCTCTGTCCATGGGATTCTCCAGGCAAGAATAGTGGAGTGGGCTGCCATTCCCTTCTCCATAAGCATTAAGTAAATACTCATTAATAAGTGCAATGCAGCATTTCATTTTCTCCTTCCATAAAAATTTCTGGAGTCTATCCTGTGGCAGACACTGCTGTAGATGCTGAGTTGTTGGTGGCCACAAAACAGGAGCAGTCTCTCTCTGCTCTCATGGAACCTGCATTTTTATAGGGGAGATTGTATTTCTCAAATAAATGGTATATACTAATCGTAAGTACTCTGAAGGGAAAATATGAGGTAAGGTGGAAGAGGTGTCAAAGGAGGCTTCCCTAAAGAACTGATATTTGAAATGAGATCCGAAGCACGAGTTAGAGTTGACTAGTGAAGGGGAGAAGGGGTGAGCAGATTAGAGGGAAGAGTTTATATAAAAGCTTTGATCACTCTAGAAGCACATCTTCCAGATGGTCATCACAGTGCCTCAAAAAAAGAAAAGGTCAGGAAAAAGCAATGGAGAAAGTGTGGCAGACGTGGGGGATGAGAATACAGCTTATAATATCAAAGAAATTAGCTAAAAAAAAATAAAAAGCATTTATAACTGCTTGTTCTATGCAAAAGATACCCAGCATGATCTGAATAACGAGGGGTGCCTCATCTGTGTTCTCACTCTAAAGAGGCTGCCCCAGCCCGTTTCTGGTAGCTTAAGCCATTCTGGAATCACAGACTCCCTGCATGGCTTGCCAATGATTGGCATCCTTCCTGTCCCCACGGTGCATGCTAGCAACACGGGTTCGGGCAAGCAGTATCTTAAGCTCAACAGCATAGGATGCATTCTGACATACAAACAACAGAGTACATTCTGAGTTGTAGCGAGTTAAAACTCCTTCTCAAATTTTCTCAATCCCTTGCCTATTCGGCACGTCTTACATCCATCACCATGACAACACATACCCAAAACAAACAGGGAAAGTATGTTTGCTTCTTACACAGGAACAGGAGAGAATTTTTAAACCGTTACCTTCACCCCTTATAGAGGATTCTTATCTTTAGAGGTGATGCTTATGTCCCTGTCATTGTCTCACAGGCTCTGGGCATGTTTTGACATAGGATACCTGCCAAGGAGTACTGAAAAAAGTCTCAGTGGATCAGAAGCTCCTGAGAAGCTGATGTCCTTAGATTCCATGTGTTCTTCCCCACGTCTGATACCAGTCAACAGAAGAACGTAAGTTATTTATTATTTATCACCAGGTGGTTCTCATTATAGATGAGAAAATAGGGGTTTTTAGGGAGAACTCACAGCACTGACCACGGAAGAAAATGGAAAAGGAAATACAGACCAAGGAAGGCTGAAGCCATATCTCTGCTCCAGTCAGATGTCCTGCTTTTCAGACCTACCCTCAATAGTGCTTGGGGCAAAGGGTAGATGTTTTCATTGGATTAAAATAGCAGTTGCTTTGGTTTGTTGAAGTCCCCAATGAAATGATCTCTCAAAGTTTCTTTTGTATGTAACACTCAGGTTGCATCTCTTGTCATAAAAATCAAGGCAACTTCCCTGTGCCCCTTTTTCAGCAGTAATAAAAGCCTTTTTTCAGTGGGAAGATGGATGGAAATTCCTTCTCACAGAGGCAGCATACCATCAGGCAGGCGCACTCTCATTGGAGTGGCATCTTTAGTTCCCGGCGGGGTGTTCAGTGTCAGAGGCTCCAGGCTTGATCCACATCCTACACATTTTCTTGACAGATGGATGTCTTTGGCACCTCAGCTAGTAAACAACAGCACCAATACCCATGATCACTTCGGTGTCTCTCCTGCCAAGCTATATGAAACAGGCTTCTTGTGCCTTAAAAAAAAAAAAAAATGTAAACACTATTCCCTATTTTAAATTTTTGTTGTTCTAAAATAGAGTCTAAAGATACCACATTCAAATTTTGATTCTTAATGCATTTGCTTTGATAAACACTGTGTACAGAACATCCATAAAAGACTTGAAATCCATCCAGAAGAAAACAGTATTTTTTTGGGTTTGCAGGTTGTTCTAAAGATCACTGAGTAGAGTGGGTGCCTACTCCTGGCCAGGCTGGGAAGTAGAGCCAGCATCTCTGTGTCCAAGGCAATCAAGGACCCTGCATCAAAGCTCTCATCTAAAGAAAGGCCTGTCATAAGTACTGGGGGCAGTTTTTCAGGCCACACCCATATTCTCCCCAAGCTGATCCAGATGTAGTCATCTTCCCAATTAAGAACCACAGAGGTAAACTGGTGGTTTAATAGTAATAGCCAGCATAGTCTGAATAACAATTGAAGCCGTTCATTTTGTGTGATTTCAGACAAGTTAACAGCCTTTCTTTACCTCAATCCCTCATCTGTAAAATGGGAACACTGCTATCTTGTGGGAGTTATTGTTAAATTAGATGTACATCATTCCAGGTACATCATAAGTACTCCACAAACACTATTCTCTCTACTTATCCCAGTGTAGACTATAAGGAAATAAGAAAGCCTGGATATCAGACAATAGTGACTAGTCATTTTTGCTAGGGTACCAAGTTAATGTTATATTTCTTGTAAAATCATTTGTCATTTGACACACAAAAAAATCTCCATTTTCATATAATCAAGTCAGGCTTTTTTTTTTTTTTTTAAGAAGAAATGAATAGTGAAAGAAGTGAGAAAGAAAGAGGTCAGGGGAGGAAGAAAAGCAAGAAGACAGAGAACTAAATTATCTTGGGCTAAGCTCCCCCTCAGGTGGCGCTCGTGGTAAAGAACTTGCCTGCCAATGCAAGCGACTAAAGACTTGGGTTCTATCCCTGGGTGGGGAAAGTCCCCTGGAAAAGGAAATGACAACCCACTCCAGTGTTTTTGCCTGGAGAATCCCATGGATAGAAGATCCTGGCGGGCTACAGTCCATACGGCCTCAAAAAGTCAGCCAGGGCTGCAGTGACAGCATGCATACAAGCTGTCTGAGTGCCTTCCAGGAATCTGTATCACTTAATTGTTCCCATTCTCTTGAGACATAAGTCTTGTTATCCTTGGTTTAGAGATGAAGAAACTGAGACTCAGAGAGATTAAGTGACTGACCAGGTTCAAGACTGGAGAGTATCAGAACTCTTTCACCTTCCCTCTGTATCCTTCGAGGACCTTCAACACTACCTTTTCCTTCTCCCTCATTTAACTTTTCCCTTCACTGTTGGTTGTTGTTTGTTTCTCACCTGCATTCAACTGCTACAACATTCTATTTCCAAAAATAACCTGAGAAACATTTGCATTACTTGAAAGAAAAAAATACATCTAAGCCAAAAGCAAGGCTTCACCAGTGCCCAATAGATGATAATGAATATTACAAGCCTGCAATTATAAAATGTTGCTAAGGACTCAAGGGACCTAGGGTACAAAGAGTTAAAGGAAATAAATCAACAAAGAACGTAACAAATGTTGTTTTGCCTGTCAACTATTAATAAGGTATATGGAAATCCATGCTAATAAAGTTGCTTTCCTTGAGCAGATTATTGATGTGATCCAAATATTGAAAATCAATGTTACACATGTCCATACTTTCAAAATATTTGATTCGCTAGCTCATTAGCACATTTAGTACAAGATGTTTGGCAGGATGATTGATCACTTGCAATACACATGAATATATAAGATTATAGTGAAAAAATAAGCCTTGAGACTGTAAAATTTACTCTTTCAGGGAGTTCTTAAAATATTCTTGTCATAGTCTCTAAGAAAAAGCCTATAGCAAAAAAAATCTGATATTTGACTTGTATTAATTTCTTTCTGCTATACAAAGAATTTCAAGAAGTTTCTAGACTAAGGTTACAGCATCAGAGAAGGGGCAGAGAAAATCTCAGGGACAGGGAATATCACAGAGAAAGTCCACATGTCCCCAAGACACCCAGACAATACCTGGGAGCTCAGTCCCCACTCTCTCAACCCTGTTCCTTGTTGGGAATATTATGTTGAAGATGCACCATCCCCAGAGAAAGAGTTCCCTCCAAGGGCTCTCTAGCACATCAAATTAACTAGGGTACAAACAAAAATGGAGAAATACTTAAAAGAATAAAGACCAATCCCCAAAAGCTATTGGATTCCCACATTAGGCAGCTCTGAGAATTATTCCCGGTCAGCACTACAACATATGACATAAGTAATTCACAAGTTTTCCCCTTGCTTATTATTCATTTCTTAATCAAACAAGTGGATGGAGAAAAGACATTACAATGGGGTATGACCCCACCTCTTCAGCATCATCTCCTTTGAGAAATGCAGGCTTATTCCTAAATGCTCTAATGTACTGGGATTAGAGTGAAAAGTGTGAACACAGTGAGTTCAGCTGCAATATTTGAACCATATCAAACCATATTCAGACAAAGGCATGGTATAAAAATAAAATTTCATATTCCCAACAAGTCTATGTAGTTTCATCACAACCTCATTCAAATTGTTCCCCATCTAAAATGTCCTCCATAGGGGTTTCCTCATATCGAAATCCCATTCACTCACATCAAAGTCCAGCTAAAAATGTCACTTTCTCCACCATTTCTTTACCACTTAATGAATGTATTCATTTATTAAACAGGTAAGTATTGAGTTTCTACTGTGTTTTGGAATGATCAATTACTCCTATAGGCTTCCATTTGCTATTGGTTTAGTCAACAAATATTTAATTCAGAAGTATCATGTATAACCACTGCCATAAGCATAGGAGGTACAACATAAATTATGTCGTGTTTTTAATTTTAAGAGGTTCAAATAGATTCTTAATTCTTTATACCATAATGAGTTGAATGAACTTACAGAGAGATATATGCATTTCTACATCACACTATATAACTCATAGGTGGGACACTAATTTGGCCTCAAGGTGTAGGGCCTAGAAAATCTCAGTTAATTGACAGGCTGCCTCACTTTGCATTGACATGGTAATTGAAACTGCTAGTTCTATTTTCATACATGGTTGCATATTTCTCAACCAGCTGTACATTTAATGTGTTCAAAACATGCCATTAATTTTTACAGGTTCTCCTAAGTATCCTGAATAATATTTCACACACACAAACAAATTACCCCCAAAATTATTGCTGGTGCGTTGATCAGCTTTTTCTATCTAGTAACTAAAAGTAAATATCCAGAATTTTTGAAGCCAGAATTTGCAAACTAACAGGACTTCAGGCAGTCTGTGAGAGTGTTTTGCTTGTTTAAATATTTACTGCACAAAGTTTCCAATTTTTAAAGCCATCACCACGAGTAAAGAGTTGAAGAATTNAGCTTTTTCTATCTAGTAACTAAAAGTAAATATCCAGAATTTTTGAAGCCAGGATTTGCAAACTAACAGGACTTCAGGCAGTCTGTGAGAGTGTTTTGCTTGTTTAAATATTTACTGCACAAAGTTTCCAATTTTTAAAGCCATCACCACTAGTAAAGAGTTGAAGAATTTCACATAAAAATCAAGCATTTTGCACTGTCTTGGAGAATCAGACAGCCCAGAATTCATAAAATTCTCTCATGGCAACAAATGACTGGAGTTCAGAAAGAAATACCATGTCAGCTCTTATTCATTCATTGTCTATATCACCAGACTTTACTCATTTGCATTACATTCAAGGCCTGTATACATATAAAGTTTGCAACTGGTTTTAACCATTGAGATCTTAGTAAAGATTTGTCATCTTCAAATATCCACGTGCCCCTAGTTGGACAGATAATTTGCTTTCTGCAAGTTTGAACATTCACTCTGAATTTGAAGGCACAGGGATGAGCTTGCCAACTTAACTAAAATGCGCAAGTTGAGAGTTGCAATTTAAGTTTTATTTGGAGCAAAATGAGGACTATAGCCTGGGAGACAGCATTTTAGATACCTCTGAGAAATTGCTCCAGAGAGGCAGGAAGGAAGGTCAGTATATATGTGATTTTGGTGAAGAGGGAGTGCATGCAATCAAGTACTTATTTTTTGCAGATGGTTTCTGTTTGTCTCATGAGGGTTACTGCTAGTCATGAGGAGCAGACATCATCATGAAGGATTTTAGTGCTTTTCTAGATATGAGGTGGAGAAGGCAATGGCAACTCACTCCAGTACNAAAATTCCAGGAGCAGTCTCTATAATCCTTCCTTCACATGCATCTTCAACCCCTTTCAACCACTCAGCTTTTCCTGGCAAATGCCAGTCCTGGTTAAATCCCACTCTCTGTCTACTTGGGACTTGAATCTAGAGAAACAAACGGGGCTGAAAAAGCACACAAGAGCAAATGGGCTGGTGAGGAAGACAGACTGAACAGCCCCCTCACTTTGACTCAACCTTCTATAGGCTTCTCTCTGACACTATTAGGCTCCTGATTTCCCTTTTCTTAGGGTGTTTACTTTAGAAAAATTTCAACTGTAAATTCTCAATTTGCCTGTTTTGAGAAACACATCTTCTTCCAGGCTGATGATCTCCTGTTTTACAGGAACGTCTTTCTCAAGGACTAAATAAGGACAAAAATCCTTCCTACCCTGGAAGATAGAGCTAGGACGAAAATCAGGAAATATATAACCCTAAATCCCTCTCTCTTCCATGAATATTCTGTCCATTTGTTTTCACACCTCATATAACCAACTTGCCAAAGAAACTCAGGGCAACGGCCCACCTGGTTCCCAGCTCTTCCCTTGAGAGCTTAATAAATCTTCACTTTTCTTTCTTGACTTCCGTCTCATTTCTGGCAACCCACTCCAATGTTCTTGCCTGGAGAATCCCAGGGATGGCGGAGCCTGGTGGGCTGCCGTCTANCTTTCATGCTGTCACTGATGCCACCGAAGAGAGAATGCTTCTATTGAAAGTCCTGCTCTCTTTTCCATTTCTTCACATCCATTTCCCACACTGCTGATCCTTCTAAAAGATAAGAGCATTTGACTTACCATTTTAAATCCTTGATGACTTTTACCTACAGAATAGAGGCCAAACTCCCAGAAATGGTACATGAGAGCTTCTGGGATCAGACCCCTGCCAAGCCCTCTAGCCCATGTCTTGCATCTCCCTGAACTGTTCTCACACTCCAGCGACATATAAACACCAAATTCCCCAAAGGGATCACACATATGTTTCCTGAATAAATTTTCAGCATAAATTCACTTGCTAAAGCTACCGCCACCCTTTCAAATGCCTCCTCCACCCTCTCTGCATGGCTAATTTCCACTTCACCTAGCTAATTTACATTCATTCATTAAGGCTCAACTCACCCCTTCTCACTTCCCAACCTCTTCATTTACTATACTTGTAATTGTTTGCTCAGTGTCTATTACTCTCACTAGATGGTGAAGATAGGGAATAAATCTACCCTATTTGCCCCTATATCTCCAGCACCTATTAAAATGCCTAGCACACAGCTGCATCTCAAGAAATATTTTGGTGAATGAATATATGAGCTAGGAAATAGCAAAGGAAATAAGGTTAAGAAAAAACAGTACAAAAAGCACAAATGTACTCAGCCTCGGAGGTCAGGATAAACATGAGATTCTTAAATTATTACCTAACTTTAAAGAGAACATTGGCATAAGGCAACTAGGCATACCTCCTTTGATGAGCCAAGGCACAGAAGTCAGGCAGGATCAAATCCTGCATAATATCACACAGCATACTCACTCTTCCACCATGTTAGAGTTACAGTGCTTGGGCATTAAACATGAATGCCTTTCAGTTCAGATTCCACTGGAAAGCCCAGGCATGTTGCTATGGAAAAGCAAGATTTGCTTTTGCTCCCACCATGTAAAACTTGAGTGTGTTATGATGATTTTAGCAATAATGTAAAAATCAGGCTTAGACAAACAACTCGTAATTATGGTAGGGGCACTGACAGTGAGCTAACAATTCAGTGTTTTAAATGCCAATGCATTCTTTATCCTATCATGAATCATTGTCAGTTCCCCTTTTAAAGGAGAATGAAAGCTCATTCCAGGTGATGACTACTTATAGCGAAGATGCAGATGGCCTTAAATATTTTAGTCTGGTTGGCTGAAAATGTTTTTGACTTTTGTTTGCTCCTTTCCTTGGTGGAAATGGAATATAGGCTTAAAATTCCCTTTAATGCCAAACAGCTGCTACTTTGCTTTGTTTCAATTAAAATTGAATGTAGCTGCCCCAGATGCCCTGCCCATGTGGAGCTGTATAAGATGTCACTGAACATCACCACCAAGCCCTGGAAAAGTGTGTTGTGCATGTATATTAATGAGCCAGGGGGTATTTGGGGAAGAGGAGGAGAAAAGAGGGGGTTCTGACATTTATTATACCGCAGCACCAATGCAAAGCTGTCTGCACATAAAATTCTTTCCTGCATGACTTGGAATCAAATATTTAAAGTTATTTTAGAAATCATCTACTCAGATCTCCTTTCATGACTAGAAAACTGAGGCCCAGAGAATCTTAGTGACTTGCCATACATCACACATCCGATCTGTATCGGGGCCTCATGCCTCTCCCCTGACAATGCGCACAGCCCTCAGTGTCATGAAAGCCCTTTTTTAACACTATAATTTTTATTCGGTTGTCACTACCGTAGCATGTAGTCAATATCCAGTGAACTCCCTCTTGTTCTTTCTCTCTCCCTTTCTCTGCTTTGCTTTTTACCCTCAGCCAGAGATTCTACTTTGATCTTGGTAACTGTCCTTTATGTCCTAAAAAAAAAAAAAGGGGGGGGGCAGAAGCAATCACAATCATGATTTTCACTCATATGAATAATTTGGTTAGTTTCATGCCAGGCACAAAGGGAACAATCTCCATGAACTTGAAAAGAAATTTTAACATTAATATTCACATTCATCTGAGGAAACGTGGTTATGAAATACATTACATATACTTTCATTGCCTCTTTCTGCCTTTCCTCCTCTTTGAAACCCAGTAGAAATCTTGTTACTGGCAAAGGCATAATATTTGGACAGATAAAACTTAGAGGCATTCCTATGAAAATTCCAGTCCGTGGTAACAGAATATGTGTAATAATTAAAGTAGTCTAGCTGTTATAACAAATAGGCCCCAAAATATACAGGCTCTAATACAACAGACAGAAATGCATTTCTTACTCAATAGTACTGAGAAATTAAATAAATCAGTAAGATGGACTTCTAAATAGTTATTCACAGAGCAGGCTGTTGGAGGCAACAGAGGCTTTGCCATCTTCAACGTGTAGCTTCCAAGATGCCCCTAGAGTCACCTGTATTCCAGCCAGCTGGAAGAAGAAAAGGAGTCTGCAGAACATGGCAGAGGTGTCAGTGAGCCTGGCAGGAAGATGGAGCCTGAGACTCTCATTCACAATCCATGGTCTAGAACTCTGTTCCATGGCCTCACCTACTGCAAAGCAGGCTGGGAAATGAGTTTGGCTGAGTTTCCAAAAAAAAGAGAACGTGTCACTTGAGCAATATAGAATCCCCTGTGATATCTCTTAACTGTGTAAACAATGAGTGCATGCATGCTGTCTCTTCAGTCATGTCCTACTCTTTGTGACCCTATGGAGCATAGCCTGCCAGGCTCCTCTGTCCATGGGATTCTCCAGGCAAGAATACTGGAGTGGGTTGCCATGCCCTCCTTCAGGGGATCTTTCCGACCCAGGGATCAAACCTGGGTCTCCTATATCGCCTGCATTGGTAAGTGGCTTCTTTATCACTAGTGCCACCTGGGTAGAACCATATCCCAAGGTTAAATAAATAAACAACAACTCTGATTTAATCTTATTCAAGCTCAAATTCTTACATGGTTACAAGAGTGTCAGAGAGACAATTAAAGCCAACTAAAAACTTCTACGATTAAAAATATAACTAATGCCATAAATCAATAAATGAGAAGTCCAGGCAATAAGCCAAGTATTTGCAGTACACCTTATAGCCCATGGTGGCAAATCACTGTTTCGAGTGATATTTTTTCACTAAAACTGCATATCCAGACCTATCCACTCAGGCTTTTAATCAGACCTTCCCAATTAGTTTAGCTTTAACACCAAACAGATTCAATTAGTCATAAAAACAATCCTATTTGGTTGGACTGACCACTTCCTTAGAAGCTTCCATTTACCAAGTACCTGTTCCTCATCAGAACTGACCCATAAGACATGATGTGTGTTTGTGTTAGTCTCTGTCATGTCCGACTCTTTGCGACCCCATGGACTGTAGCCCACCAGGCTCCTCTGTCCATAGGATTTTCCAGGCAAGAATACTGGAGTGGGTAGCCATTTCCTTCTCCAGAGGATCTTCCCTACCCAAGGATCAAACTCAGGTCTCCTGCGCTGTAAGCAGATTCTTTACCATCTGAGCTACTAGGGAAGCCCATGGGACAAGATACTTCCTTCTTTATTATGTCTCTCATTTTCAGATGGGAAAACAGAGGCTGAAAGAGAAAACGGTTCGAGGTAAGTTACAGGGGTGGGAGCAAACCCAGGTCCACCTGGGTCCGGTTTTCCACTGTGGTGCAGCGCTCCACAGGCAGTCCCTTCAAATGTTTAGATGAGCTACAAGTATCTTCTGCCTGAATATGGAGAGATTCTAAAAATAAGCTTAAAAGTACTTGTCCAGACTTAGAGTATAAAGTATGTATAAATCTGATGGGACACAAGACCTCCTTTCATACCCACCCATTACTTAGCAACTAAAAGAAGGACTAAGGCACAAAGGGAACTCTTACTTGATGCCTTACTCCGAGCAGTCCACTTTTTCATCCAGTTTTAGTCCTCTCCAGCCTCTGCTTTGGGGAAATGCAGACGAGGAAGGCAGATCAAACCTACTCAGAAATACAAGCTGAGGTATTATCCTAGCAACTCCCTAAAGCAATTGTAAACATCGTTTGCCTAAGCCTTCAGTGCCGATGCCTGGCAGTGTACAATGCAAAGTTCAAAGGTTTGCTTATTACCATAATGGGCTATAAGCCTTTGCTGTTGGCTGTAGAATAATGAAGATAGTTCTTGTGGATTTTTTCTTCAATCCGCGTGTATTTAGGTTAAAGAAGTTTATTGTGTAGCTGTTTTCTTTTTCTTTCTTTCTTTTGTAATTTCTCTGGAAAACCTCTTCTTTCTGTGATCAGTTCTAAGATCATATTCAACAAGATCCTTCATAAAGGGTAGAAGATTATAAATTGAGTTGTTTTCCCCATGAAACACCTTATCCTTTAACTTTTCATGGCCAATAAATAACACATTACTTGAGTATTTCTGAAGTTGCCAATGAGAGACATGTTAGCCTGACAAAGGCGGATTTAATTAACACACACACACACACAAATAAATGTGTTCACAATATAGCAAGAAAATTGGCAGAAAACAAATGAGAACATATTGAAAAAAATAGAACATCTCTTTCTCCTACACAATAACTTTAGCTACAACCATGATATCAAACACACAAAGCAAAATAATAATAAATATCTATCAGCACATTTTAGGGTTAATGTTTGAACATAAATTAGCTTCTTGGGCTTTACATGCCCCTATACACTCAGACTCCAAGCCAGACTCAAAACTTACACAGCATTTAATATTTTTAATTATTCCTGCCACACACTCATCCCAGAGACACACATTCCAAAAGTGGCAAGACCTCTGCTTTGGGAAAAATCATCTAAAGAGAAATTGAGGAATGACAGTGTTCCTGTGCTTTGGAATAGGTAGCCTACCAGGCTCCTCTGTTTGTGGACTGTTTATCTAAGACACAAGCACATGCCAAGGTAAGCACAGATTTTTCCCTGAGGACAATTAAGTCAATCATTTGGGAAGAAAAGACATCCTTCCTATCAAAATGACTGGGGATGCTCCCTTTGTGAAGCAAGAACCCTGCTATTTCAGGACTAGATGTTTTTTACTCTTTCGGAGCCAAGCTTCCCTTACAGGAGCCACCACAGTAATTGGGACAAACTCCTTCTTTGCAATCTAGGAGGGGTGATATCAACTCCAGGAAGATCTTTTTTTTCCACATCTTCTTCACCAGTACCACAGACCTGAGAGAGGGTTTATCTTTCTGCCCTGATAGAAACATCTTGCTTGATTATGCAGATGAAATACAGGAAAGAGACTTGGTCTTCAAGAAATTTCCAGTCTAGTAGGGCCACATTTGTTATAATGATGTATAATAAATTTCTCCAAAACACAGTAGCATGAAACAACAAATATTGATTGGATCACCATTTCTTTGGTCAGGATCAGGATGCAGCTACCTGGCTACCTCTGTCTCAAAGTCTTTTATCAGGCTGCAGTCAGGCTTTCAGCTGGGGCTGCAGTCTCAACTAAAAGCTCAGCTGAAGGGGATCCACTTGCATACACACTCACATGGACTTGGATCCCCTGCCACATGGACTTCTCTACATGGCAGCTTGTTCTCTCCAGAGCAAGAGATCCACAAGGGATGAAAAGGGAGTGTTTAGCACAAAAGCCAAAATCCATTTTATCAGCTAGTATCAGAGTGACATCCCGGCACTTCTGCCATATTCTATTCACTGGAGTGCGTTTTAAGCTAAAATAAAGGCATGAACAGAGATAGAGGAAAGAGAGTGTGGGATGCTCAGTGGGACAGCCTGGTTTGACTAACACATACATCTAAGGAGATGAGTAACAGACTTGATTTGTTCATTCTATTTTTATGGGTATAAGAGTAGGTCCTTGCAACCAAAAAGCAGCATGATGTAGAAGATGGACTTTGAACCCATGAAATCTGAGTTCAGTCCCAGCTCCTCCATTTAACTTCAGCACATTATACAAACTCTCTGAGTCTTCTTGTCTGAGGATTTATGAGAACCTGGCCTTGCAAGGTTTATGTGGGAATTAAAGGCATAGGACCCAACTAACACAGCCCTTGGCACAGAGCGGGCATTGCATTATCAGGTTCCCCTTAAAGGAAAGAGTGGTTTTTATTCTCTGTCTCCCTTCTAGCATCTCCTACACAAATAAGACCTCAAAAAACATTTATTAAAATAAGTAATTAATTAATGCAAGCACACATGAGTTGCTTAGTTGTGTCTGACCTTTTGCAACCCCATGGGCTGTAGCCCAGCCCATCAGGCTCCTCTGGCTATAGGATTCTCCAGGCAAGAATACTGGAGTGGGTAGCCATTCCCTTCTCCAGGGGATCTTCCTGACCTAGGCATCGAACCCAGGTCTCCTGCATTGCAGGCAAGTTCTTTACTGTCTGAGCCACCAGGAAAGCTCATATTGCAAGCATAAGCATGCCTTAATGAATAAATCCACCTCTGAGGCAAACGGTGAATTCCATCACTACAGTGTTATTCCTTGGACACACGTCTCCTACTGAAATAATGACATATTTTATCTACCTGACCAAAAAAAGAGTGTGGGTTCATTACATAAATGATGATCTTCAAATAGTAATCTGCACATATCTGTATTATTATTCGCTNACACACACACACACACAAATAAATGTGTTCACAATATAGCAAGAAAATTGGCAGAAAACAAATGAGAACATATTGAAAAAAATAGAACATCTCTTTCTCCTACACAATAACTTTAGCTACAACCATGATATCAAACACACAAAGCAAAATAATAATAAATATCTATCAGCACATTTTAGGGTTAATGTTTGAACATAAATTAGCTTCTTGGGCTTTACATGCCCCTATACACTCAGACTCCAAGCCAGACTCAAAACTTACACAGCATTTAATATTTTTAATTATTCCTGCCACACACTCATCCCAGAGACACACATTCCAAAAGTGGCAAGACCTCTGCTTTGGGAAAAATCATCTAAAGAGAAATTGAGGAATGACAGTGTTCCTGTGCTTTGGAATAGGTAGCCTACCAGGCTCCTCTGTTTGTGGACTGTTTATCTAAGACACAAGCACATGCCAAGGTAAGCACAGATTTTTCCCTGAGGACAATTAAGTCAATCATTTGGGAAGAAAAGACATCCTTCCTATCAAAATGACTGGGGATGCTCCCTTTGTGAAGCAAGAACCCTGCTATTTCAGGACTAGATGTTTTTTACTCTTTCGGAGCCAAGCTTCCCTTACAGGAGCCACCACAGTAATCGGGACAAACTCCTTCTTTGCAATCCAGGAGGGGTGATATTAACTCCAGGAAGATCTTTTTTTTCCACATCTTCTTCACCAGTACCACAGACCTGAGAGAGGGTTTATCTTTCTGCCCTGATAGAAACATCTTGCTTGATTATGCAGATGAAATACAGGAAAGAGACTTGGTCTTCAAGAAATTTCCAGTCTAGTAGGGCCACATTTGTTATAATGATGTATAATAAATTTCTCCAAAACACAGTAGCATGAAACAACAAATATTGATTGGATCACCATTTCTTTGGTCAGGATCAGGATGCAGCTACCTGGCTACCTCTGTCTCAAAGTCTTTTATCAGGCTGCAGTCAGGCTTTCAGCTGGGGCTGCAGTCTCAACTAAAAGCTCAGCTGAAGGGGATCCACTTGCATACACACTCACATGGACTTGGATCCCCTGCCACATGGACTTCTCTACATGGCAGCTTGTTCTCTCCAGAGCAAGAGATCCACAAGGGATGAAAAGGGAGTGTTTAGCACAAAAGCCAAAATCCATTTTATCAGCTAGTATCAGAGTGACATCCCGGCACTTCTGCCATATTCTATTCACTGGAGTGCGTTTTAAGCTAAAATAAAGGCATGAACAGAGATAGAGGAAAGAGAGTGTGGGATGCTCAGTGGGACAGCCTGGTTTGACTAACACATACATCTAAGGAGATGAGTAACAGACTTGATTTGTTCATTCTATTTTTATGGGTATAAGAGTAGGTCCTTGCAACCAAAAAGCAGCATGATGTAGAAGATGGACTTTGAACCCATGAAATCTGAGTTCAGTCCCAGCTCCTCCATTTAACTTCAGCACATTATACAAACTCTCTGAGTCTTCTTGTCTGAGGATTTATGAGAACCTGGCCTTGCAAGGTTTATGTGGGAATTAAAGGCATAGGACCCAACTAACACAGCCCTTGGCACAGAGCGGGCATTGCATTATCAGGTTCCCCTTAAAGGAAAGAGTGGTTTTTATTCTCTGTCTCCCTTCTAGCATCTCCTACACAAATAAGACCTCAAAAAACATTTATTAAAATAAGTAATTAATTAATGCAAGCACACATGAGTTGCTTAGTTGTGTCTGACCTTTTGCAACCCCATGGGCTGTAGCCCAGCCCATCAGGCTCCTCTGGCTATAGGATTCTCCAGGCAAGAATACTGGAGTGGGTAGCCATTCCCTTCTCCAGGGGATCTTCCTGACCTAGGCATCGAACCCAGGTCTCCTGCATTGCAGGCAAGTTCTTTACTGTCTGAGCCACCAGGAAAGCTCATATTGCAAGCATAAGCATGCCTTAATGAATAAATCCACCTCTGAGGCAAACGGTGAATTCCATCACTACAGTGTTATTCCTTGGACACACGTCTCCTACTGAAATAATGACATATTTTATCTACCTGACCAAAAAAAGAGTGTGGGTTCATTACATAAATGATGATCTTCAAATAGTAATCTGCACATATCTGTATTATTATTCGCTAAGAATAGCTAATACTGATAAATGGCAAGTAGTAATTAACCAGGTTCCTAAGGCAACTCGATTTTATTTCTGTTTTAATATCCTCACTTCAGACTTCAGGTAGATTACAAAAGTAAAAATACTCTAAGACTGCACAAAAGATAAATAAATCAGAACTAAATACAAATGGGTGTCAATGAAGGCAAGGTGAAAGAGAGTACAGAGCCTCGGGACATATGATCCTATCATTAGGATGGTGTTCCATGACATTAAACAGTGTTGCACTTCTTTATCCTTTCTCGTCTCTTGTCACCTTTTCTCTCCATCCATTTTCTGACTTTCCCCCCTCTTTTTCTCACCTACCATTAATTTCTTCTTTCTCGAAGCCCCTCCCCCCTTCCACATAAAAATCTATTGTGTTATTCTGCTTCTCAGCCTAATTGTATGCTTACCATCATCTTCTAAGATCAATGCAAAACAGTCAGGATACTGGATAACCTGGATTGAAAGCTTACTGCTTGGCCAGTCTGACTCAGACCTGCTATGCCTACTGCCTCCCAATAAGAGAATAAACAGGCTGGAGTCAATACATCTGGGACACCCTCCTAAAATGTCTTCCACTCTTCTGACTCCTGGAACCACTTCGGATGACGAAATGTGTGAGACCTAATTTATCCCCAGAAAAAATTCCAGTGTGTCAAAGTAGACAGAAACCCTGTAAAATTAACCAGACACTGAGTCTGAAGCAGAGACACCACTATCCATGATTAGCAAGGTTTTAAAAATTGTCTTGAGTCTCAGGAAAGAGAGAGAGTCAGCTCGTCACCATGAGCTTCGCACGGCACTATCCCTTGAGAAGTATCCCTGCAAGTAGGCTTGGTTATAAACAGAAGACATGTGGTAGGGATTCTATTAATAGCAGCCCACTTAAAGCCTTAGTCTCTTCTACCTGAGTATGACTGGACTACACTTCTCAGCTTCTGTTGGAAACATCATCTTTAAGTTAATGAGCTTAACTGAATGTGAGAAAAGCTAGTATGCACCATTTTTAGGGCCAATGCTTAAAAGTCTCTTTCATGGACAGGCACTCTTGCCCTCCTGGCTGACTATGATGTCCACCATGTGGGTGACACTGGAAGCTTTACAGTGAGGATGGCAGAGACACAGAAGCCCTGGTCCCTCAAAGACTGCCACTGGCTAGGATTATCATTGCCTTGAATATTTATTTGAATAATAGACAAGTCTCTACTGTATATGACATTTATTTGACCCAATATACCTTTTAAAGGTCCATTTGCTACAGCAACTGGTGCTATCCTAACAAAGGAAGTAGTTGTCTGGTGAGGGACCTGAAAATGTTTATGGAGTTTTTATCACAGCAATTGAAAACCTTTAGCCAATGCTTTGGGGGCCACTTACTCTCTTTGAAACATCTGACAAAAGCAAAAAAAAAAAAAATCCCTCTTCCTTAGAAAATTCACATAAGCCTATTATACAGACTGAAGTAAGCCAGAAAGAAAAGCACCGATACAGTATACATGCATATATATGGAATTTAGAAAGATGATAACAATAACCCTGTATGCAAGACAGCAAAAGAGACACAGATGTATAGAACAGTCTTTTGGACTCTGGGAGAGGGCAAGGGTGGGATGATTTGGGAGGATGGCATTGAAACATGTATAATATCATATATGAAACGAATCACCAGTCTAGGTTCGATGCATGATACAGGGTGCTCGGGGCTGGTGCACTGGGATAACCCAGAGGGATGGTATGGGGAGGGAGGAGGGAGGGGGGTTCAGGGAAACATGTGTACACCCGCGGCGGACTCATGTTGATGTATGGCAAAACCAATACAATATTGTAAAGTAATTAGCCTTCGATTAAAATAAATCAATTTATATTAAAAAGGAAAAGAAAATTCACATGAGCTCCTAACCCCACAACTCACACAAAGACACACACAGACACAACTGGAACATTTTCCATGGACAGTAAGACCTTTGATTGAAAGTGACTGAAATAGCTTTATCAATCAGTTATTATCCATATCTGTCTAGTTACTAGGCAGCAGGGTCACAACAGTGAACTAGGCCAGCAGCACTTACCCTCGTGGAGCTCACAGTCTACTGGATCTTGACAATGATGCACCTTTGTCTACCGTCTGTCCAAGGCACTTAATTTAAGAACTATAAGGAATGTAACCACTTCCCCATCAAGCCCTGTACTATCCTTTGTCCTTCAGTCATGTCCGACTCTTTGCAGCCCCATGGACTGTGGCCCACCAGGCTCCTCTGCCCATGGGGACTCTTCTGGCAACAATACTGGAATGGGTTGCCATGCCCTCCTCCAGGGGATCTTCCCAACCCAGGGATCAAACCCAGATCTCCTACATTGCAGGCGAATTCTTTACCAGCTGAGCCACAAGAGAAGCCCAAGAATACTGGAATAGGTAGCCTATCCCTTCTCCAGTGGATCTTCCCAACCCAGGAACCAAACCAGGGTCTCCTGCATTGCAGGCAAATTCTTTACCAACTGAACTACCAGGGGAGCCCCATCAAGCCCTACTACCCTCTAAATCACCATGAGGATCCTACTTCTCCAGGTCTCCTCTTTCCACCTTCAAAATGGCATACCCTTCCCACAATGATCACTGCCCTCCCTGTTCCCACCACCATTCCAAGCTTCTTTCCTGAATTACTGCCCCAGGAGGACCTTGAGGAGGAAGACACAGAGGCTAGTCCTCTACTGCCCTCTCGTGGTCATATTTGGTATCAGCCTGAAAAGCACACTCCTGGAAGCCCTACAACCTCCATACCCGCATCACATGAGCATTTCAGAGCCCTGTACTGCCCCAGAAGAAGACTGGAGGTGCATATGAGCAATGCTGCAGAGTAAATCAGTCCTGAATATTCGTAGGAAGGACAGATGTTGGAGCTGAAACTGGTGAAAAGAACGGATTCATTTGAAAAGACCCTGATGCTGTGAAAGATTGAAGGCGAGAAGAGAAGGGGACAACAGAGGATGAGGTGGGTGGATGACATCACCAATTCAATGGACATGAGTTTGAGTAAACTCCAAGAGTTGGTGATGAACAGGGAGGCCTGGCATGCTGCAGTCCATGGGGTCACAAAGATTCGGACTGAGCGGCTGAACTGAACTGATGGGCAGCCCAGGAAACTCTGTGACATGTTCCTGCTCTGCACAGCTCTGCATCCTTTCCCCATACTCGTTCCCACAAACTTCCCTCCCTCTTAACTCCTTCTTTGTCTTTCATTTTTTCTGTTTTCTCATTCCCCTGTCTGTGTCTTGGGCCTACCCCTGAGGGTACCAGCATTATTTAAAGATACAAATTCAGCTTAATTTGTAATTTAATCTTAATCTGTGTGGTTTTAGGGGTTCTGGGGAACAACACAGCCCTGTTCTGCATTCCTCCATCTCCAAAATTTCTTCCAAACGGTCTTTGCTGTCTGGACAGTGCTTTAATCTATTCAGTAAAGATATACTGATTATCTACTATGAAACGGGCACAATTCTAGGCACTGGGAATAGAGCAATGAACAAAACATAAAAATATGAGACAAATAGTTTTATTTCACAATTAGAGCTCCCTTTAAATGCAAATAGTACTGAGAAGTAATGCATAGATTTACATAAACACTGAATTATTCATGCATGCCATCAAATTTCTCTGTGAAGGGGCGGGAGTAACTATTTAAGGAGCACAGGCCCCTTTCTGGTTCTCCTATGATCAAGTCACAAAAGCTATCATGAAAACATAATTTTGCAGAAAGAACACATATTTTAATTTTTTATAGACATGGATTTAAAGCTTGGCTCCATTACTTAGAAACTGTGTGCTCTTTAGACAGATAATTAACCTCTCTGAATCTCTGTGCTTTTATCTACAGAAATAGAGAAATTGATCTTCANAAAGAACACATATTTTAATTTTTTATAGACATGGATTTAAAGCTTGGCTCCATTACTTAGAAACTGTGTGCTCTTTAGACAGATAATTAACCTCTCTGAATCTCTGTGCTTTTATCTACAGAAATAGAGAAATTGATCTTCATTTACCATGGTCATAGTGTAAGATCATATGTGTAATCCCCAGAACAAACTCTGGCACAGAATGGACCTCATAAGCATTAGCTTCCTTGCCATTCCCAAAATAGCTTGCTATGTAGTCAGAGACCAGGGAGCTAGAGTGACTCTAATGACAAAGACATATAATGACTGAAATTGCTTTAATGAGGGATCAAGATTTTGATTTCATGCTTAGAGTTATTTCCGTAATTAGTAAAATTGCTGCCCCTAGTTTGCAGCCTGACAGAACCTACTCCTTTTCTGGGCAGGGCCTGCCCTGACGATTCATGATGCCAATCCCAGGAGCTAAGGCTCTCCAGAAGCCCTGCAACCTGTTCAAGGAGTTGGTCTCTTCTTGAATGGGCCAGAACGAAGGCCGACCACGGGGAGTGTGTGACAGGGAAGGGTTGTCAGACCTCGGGGGATGCAGGGATGGGGAGAAGAAAAGTACCCAACAAGAGCCATTTCCCCCTTTTAATGTCACTTCATGTCATTTTATTTGCTGCCTCTAGGGAATCAATTAAAACAGTGCTAATTTATGGGTCTTAATGAACAAGGTATCATGCAAACTGTTAGTAAGCATGGAAGGTTTCTTGAATGGAGGACATTCAAATGCACAATTGCCTGACATGACATTCTCTTGCAGCCATCCCTTCCAGATTTCAAAATGGCATAGGAATAAACAGAATGTGTGTGTGTGTGGGATGCATATCACATACAGTCTACATCTCCTATGCCCCTGCCTCTCTCCTAAGAACAGCAAGACAAGAATATTTACCCCCAAATATGAGATTATTTTTGTAATCCACATGGTGATATGCTTTACATAATCATATCATGGACTAACTGATAAACCTACTCCTTAATAGTTAATTCACGTAATAAACATTTTTAATTCCCTAAGTTCAGCCTAAAGGAGATCAGTCCTGGGTGTTCATTGGAAGGACTGATGCTAAAGCTGAAACTCCAATACTTNACTGGAGTGGGTTGCCATTTCCTTCTCCAGGGGATCGTCCCGACCCAAAGATCAAACCTGGGTCTCCCGCACTGCAGGCAGATCACCAGGGAAGCATACATAAAGCGGGGATTAATGAGTGTCCCTCCCTTCCATGCTTGCTGTGAATAGTAGGACACGAGGCCGTCAGAGCAGAGTCAGAGACAGCACCACCACTGTCCCCGCTGGCCCTGCCTGCCCTTCCTTCTGGCCTTTTCTCCTCTGGTGGCGCCTCTTCCCTCTTCCTCACTTCCACCTCCAGGTTCAAATCCAGCAGGATCACCTTGTTTCTTCTCTTTCTTCTTGGTAGCATACGTAAGCTACAGTAGGACAATGAGGTGCACATGGCTCAAAATGTCAAGATTACAGGCCAGGAAACCGACCACTACTTACAAAACTGACTTAGAAACCTGAGCAGATCAGAGATGTTCCATGGAGATAAATACTTTCCACGTGGTGCTGATAAATGAGCAGTGGATTATGCTTTTAAAATTAAAGCTTCACCTGCCCACTCCATCTGTGGGTCATCAAGTCACTCTTCTTCCCTGTCAGGGGTTTACAGGGAGGTATAGTTTGCTGTGTCCCAGGGTAGCATCCTTGATGGGGGTGGTAGTTCCTCCAGACCAGAACTTACAGTCCTGGTGACTAAGATTCTGGGCCACATCCCATTTACAAGAACCCTGCAGAAGGGCTTTGCATACACCTCCTGGAGTGCCGCCCAGGGGTGCAGAGACAGGCTTTCTGACACTGCTGACTTATCGGTCCACTCCTTCCTCCAGATCTGAGGGAACTATTAGATGGCAAGATCATGTCTTATGAGTCTCCATATCACCAACTGAGCTTAGTGCTGGCATGCAGTAGACACAGTCTCTGTTTACTTCATTAACCTAAAGGTAAGGACTTGGATCTTAGGAGCCCTTGGATGGCCCCCAGGGACAGCTGAGAATGGGATTTTTGTTTCTGATGATGAATCAATGACACAATGTGCACTGTGACCCACAGCACACACTGAAAGTATCCAAGAAAGTCAAGTCGGGCCAACCTTGCTGGAAGAGTCAGCTGATAACACTGGTGCTTACCGCCATCTATAGGGCTTCCCAGGTGGTGCTAGTGGGAAAGAACCCGCCTGCCAATGCAGATGAACCTGCAGCCTTTACAGAGAGAAGGAAGAGAAAGACCAATACTGTACATTAACACATATATATGGAATTTAGAAAGACAGTACCGACAATCCTACATGCAGGGCAGCAAAGGAGACACAGATGTAAAGAACAGACTTTTGGACTCTGCAGGAGAAGGCAAGGATGGGATGATTTGAGAGAATAAGCTTTGAAACATGTATATTACCATATGTAAAAAAGACGGCCAGTGCAAGTTTGATGCATGAAGCAGGGCACCCAAAGCCAGTACTCTGGGACAACCCAGAGGGATAAGGTGGGGAGGAGGGTGGGAGGGGGTTCAGGATGGGGAAACACATGTATACCTGTGGCTGATTCATGATGATGTATGGCAAAAACCATCACAATATTGTAATTATCCTCCAATGAAAATAAATAAACACTTTACAAAATGAAGGAATTCGAGCCAGGTTCAATTCCTGGGTTAGGAAGGTCCCCTGGTGAAGGGAATGGCTACCCACTCCAGTATTCTTGCCTGGAGAATCCTATGGACAGAGGAGCCCAGGGGGCTGCAGTCCCTGGCTCGCAAAGAGTGAGACACCACTGAAGCAACTTAGCATGCACACACGGTCTCTATCGCAGCCAATCCATTTTGCCTCCCAAGACATATCACCTTGGAGAAACTGAGACAGCACAACATTTTAATACTTTCTTAAAGGTAAACTTTCCTCTCTGCTCAGAGAAAGTGAGCCCACTGGAAATAGCATAGCAGGGTGTTGAGAGGCAGGGAGGAGAGCCACGCTGCCTGGGTGAACACTCAGCCAAGCACCAGGTCTGTGCCTTAGAGCGAGGTATTTAACCTCTCTTGTGTCACCATTTCCTGATCTGAAAAACAGGCTTGTAATAGTACCTCCATCAAAGGAGTGTTGGGAGATGAGGAGTGAATGAAGTAGTATGGCACGGAGGACGTGCTTGGCACTTAGGATGTGTTACATGAGTGTTTGTTTGATAATGGTATTGTCCCAGTGTGGTGCTGGATAGGGGGAAAAAAACAGCTGTGAATACCACTGTTGCTGATGAAGAAAATTCTCTGTGCCTCTGGCCATTGTAGGTGAGCCCTGATGGAGAAGCAGCAACTGTAGTTAAAAGCAGAGACCAGCGTGGAGCAGAACCACTTGTCAGTTTGTGTCTTGAGAGAAAGCAGTGCTGTTTTGGGTCATGAAACTGCTCTTCCTAAGTGGTCACATGCCTCCAAAGCCTTCCTGGTCCCGGCCACTACTGGTCATTTGGGAGCCCTTTCACCAGCACCTCTCGGCGGCTGTACCTGTGCCAAGAACAGCTCAGGGGGCTGAGAAAGGGATTTAAGTACCAGGGCACACAACCAGGGCAGAAAGGAGGGCAGGGGACAGGGGTGGAGAAGTGGGGGGTGGAGTCAAGGCAGAGCTGAGTGAGATGGAAGAAGGAAAGGCAAATCCAGCCAGGAGTGCACCAATCTTGTTTCAATATCCCTCTGACCCAGGGATAAGAAATAACAGTGGAGAGCTTGTTAATAGCAACAGGACACAAAGCCAGTCCTTTCTTCCCTCTACTTTCTGCAAGATCCAGGCGACACAGAAAGCTGATTTGTGTTCTCTGTGCTCTCTGGTATTTGGCCTACAGGTCTCAGCATTTTCTTTTCAACCTTTTAAAGCATAATAACTGTCCGCACTCTCCTGCAGCATGTGTTGGAG
Source organism: Neotragus pygmaeus (assembly GCA_006410875.1). Lineage (NCBI taxonomy): Eukaryota > Metazoa > Chordata > Mammalia > Artiodactyla > Bovidae > Neotragus > Neotragus pygmaeus. The sequence goes on along the minus strand of SJYV01012394.1, from coordinate 568,183 downwards.
ACAAAGAACACAGGAATATGTCATTTCCTATAAAGGCCAGAAAGGGTGTTGTGACCAGCGAAGTGCTAAAATGACATTTGCACTTAGGTGACAAACAAGCCCATTCCATTCCAGGTAAAGGCCAGGGCTTGTGCCAGTAAAAGCATGGGAAAGTAAAGGCTGCCCTCTGCAGGCCACTCTGGGCATAACAGCCTGTGCTTCAGAAAGCTGCGAGGTAGTCAGATTGGACTTGAAGGGTAAGAGCTGAAAAATCACACCAGCTTTCAGGTAGACACCACCTGCGAACTTGTCCTTGACCAATATTCTCCCAGGCACCAGCACACTAGGAAGGAGGTAGCCAAATAAGAGAGGACATCCTTGTGTACCCTGGTCAATTCAGCTGCCTTCTCACATAAATAGGCTTTTTAAAAATAAGATTTGAAACAACTTGAGCTTGATTTGACAAGCTTTTTAACACCTAAATGATTTTTTAAATAGATGCAGTAGGCCGATACACAAACTGTGGCTGCTTCCAATGCATTAGAAGACTAGGGAGACAAGCAGCTCATCTTTATACTGCTAGAGAAGAAAAATGTGAAAGAGACAGTCACGAAGCATGAACACTCCTGACTCCACCACAGAATCACTGCCTGGGATTGGGCAGGATACTTCCCCTTTCTGGGACTCAGTTTCTTCATCCATAAAATGAGGTGCCTGGGCTAAAGGACGCCTGGGATTCTTCCAGCTGAGACATGTTATGATCCATGACCTTTATTTTATACTCTCAGCCAGTACTGTAAGTGCTCCAAAAGAAATAAATGGAGCAAAGGAAAAAATAAAATATAATAAGAATGACATGCCAGCCCATCCATTTTCTACAGTTCATGGGCTCACAACACCTGAGGGCCCTGGGTGTTAGGGCAAAAGAGTTTACATGCCTGCCTCTCACATCTCCACACCACTGGTTTAAGTTGCTGGCATTATTATCTTTAATCCTTTACCAATATATTTAAGTAATGACACCATTTTGCATTTTCTTAATCAACAGATATCAGAAATGTGGTAGCAGGTAAAGGTTGAAGGGAAGTTTTGGTTTTAAAAAAGTCCTCAACTAAAAAAGTCTGGAATCTCTGTTCCATATTTCAAGGACTAATCCCAAAATTCCCTACCAATAAAGGTCTCAGATGAAAGCATTACACACACACACCAACTCTTTCTGGAATTCAGTACAAAAGGCAATTAGCAAAGAGCAAAGCACCCCTACAATGGACTACAGTGGCAAGGCAGCTGACTCTTTGGGACATTTCTCGTTGCTGAGGTGGAAAAATCCATAACCATGATAAGCCACTATCCGTGGATGAGCTCCTGAGACAATGAAGTGAGGTTTAGAAACTGTTGTTGTAGAGCCTGCATCTTTGCTTGAACATCACACTATGGCCTTCCCTCCCTCACACACTCCTCTAATGTGGATGAAGTATATACTTTTATTTTTTTTTATTTTTTTAATTTATTTATTTATTTATTTTAAAATTTAACTTTACAATACTCTATTGGGTTTGCCATACATCGAGATGAATCCACCACAGGTGCACACAAGCTCCAAGGAACGCTCTCCGACTTTAATCAGCCCATGGCACAGTTCAGTCAACTCCAAAGCTCGTTTCTTGGCTTCTGCTCTGCGCGTGGTGGGGGAAAAGAATTCTTGCTTCATGAAAATGTTGGGGCACAGCCCTCATTCTGGGCAACTAAACCACCAGGGCAAAAAATCGGTAGACATGAGTTCTGCCAGCTATGTAAAACCGACTGCAGCAGGAAAGACCCGCCAAGCAGCTCCTGGGGCCCAGCTCTGCATCAGTCCCTTGGCTTCCCTGCCCTCTTGTGCCACGGGGGGACAGGCAGGGTGGGCATGCACAACCCACCACTCTACTCTGGGAGGTGCAAGCAAAAAGAACCCAGAACTGCAGCCTGAAACCCCTCTGAAACCTCTGAAACTGTTGGTCATATGTCTTTGCCAATTCTTCCCTTCACCTTTCCCAAAGAGACATGAAGCGATCTTGTCAGTGAAACAGTAACCCCTGCATGCGTGCTAAGTTGCTTCAGTCATGTCCGACCCTTATGGACTGTAGTCCGCCAGGCTCCTCTGTCCATGGGATTCTCCAGGCAAGAATACTGGAGTGGATAGCCATTCCCTTCTCCAGGAGATCTTCCCAGCCCAGGGATCAAACCCAAATCTCATATCTCTTGAACTGGCTGGCAGGTTCTTTACCACTAGCACCACCTGGGAAACCCACAATAACTCCTAAAAGTGTACTAATCTGAAATCTAGGAGTCGGTGTCCCTGTTCTAATCCCATCAGTTCTGGATCTACTCAAGTAACTGGGGTGCATTTGAAAAGTCCTACCTTCTCCCAAAGTCCAATGTGCTCAGTCCCCAATACTGAAAGTCATGCCAATATCTCCTTGGCTGTACTAAAAAAAATTCACAATAGAAGAAAAAACTCCTTACATGGAATAACAGAAAGCAATTAGAGCCCAAACCAATGCTCTTTCTGTCAGAATCAGTCAGAAAGGGAAGGGCTGAGAAAGAGAGAAAGCCAGAAAAAGAGAGAGAAGCCGGTGCGTGTAAGGAAGAGGTGATGACTCGTACTGTCCACAAAAGTTCCTACTGGAGGCACAGAGGCATTGTCCATCAAGGACCAGCACTGCTGAGATGTGAGAGTTATTTATATATTCTAGATATGTCTTCTATTGGATACATACTTTGCAAATATTTTTTCCCTGTCTGTAGTTTCCCTTTTTATTTTTTGAGCAGAGTTCCTATTTTCTGAATAGTGTCTTTTAAAGAACAGCAGCTTGTGTTTGTGGAGCCTGACTTAGGAATTTTTTTCTTTTACAGTCCATGCTTTTTGTGAACTATCTAAGAACACTTCATTTAACTCACAACCACAAACACGCTCTCCCATGTTTTCCTCTTTCATGGTTCTTGTATAGTTTTGGCTTCATGTTGAACCATCTTAGTTTTTGTGTGTGGTGTTAGGTATGAGTCTAAGTTCATTCCTTTGCATGTTGATAACCAATTGTCTCAGTACCACTTGTTGAAAAACCTATTCTTTCTGCATTGAATTACCTTGGCACCTTTGTAGAAAATCAATTGACCATATAATTATGGGCTATTTCTGGATGGGCTCTTTCGTTCCACTGATTTGTATGCCTATTCCTTCACCAATGCAAGTCACTTCTCCAAAGAAAAAAGTATGGATAGAAAATAAGCACGTGAAAATATTCTCAACATCATTGCTAACTAAGGAAACCCAAATCTACAATGTGCTACTACTACACGTCTATAACAATGACTAAAACAAAAAATATTGCTGATAACAGTGCTGGTGAGAATGTGGAGCAGCTGGAACTCTCAAACATAGCAATGCAAAACAGGACTACCACTTTCAAAAAGAGTTTGGAAGTTCTTTTAAAGTTTAACATACACTTACCCATATGACCCAGCACCCTCACTTCATCAAGAGAAATGGATGTACATGTCCAGACCAAAAAAAAAAAAAAAAAAATCCTGTAGGTGAATTTTTAGAGCAACTTTCTTAATAACTGCCAGATATGGGAAACAACACAAATGTTCGTGAAATAGTAAGTGAATAAACAAATTCAAGAACTTCCACGCTGCTAAGTCACTTCAGTCGTGTCCGACTCTGTGTGATCCCATAGACGGCAGCCCATCCCCCGTCCCTGGGATTCTCCAGGCAAGAACACAGGAGGGGGTTGCCATTTCCTTCTCCGAAGAATATCCATACAACATGAAAAACTACTCAGCAATAAAAAGGAACAAAACAATACATTCAATAACATGGAAGAGCCTGGAAAGCAGATTGTGCTCAGTGGAAGCTGTTACTCTCCAAAAACATTAAGGAAAAGGAAAAACTGTGGTAACAGGGATCAGTAGTTGCCAGAGGCTGGAGTGAGGGGAGGAGACTGGCTGTAAAAGGGGCCCAGGAAATCTGGGGGTAGTGCAAATACTCTCCATCTTTACTGGGGTAATTACAGAACTGTATGCATTACTCAGAGCTCATAGAACAGAACCCCGAAAAGTGGAGATTTTATGCTACGTAAATTATACCTCAACAAACACCACTTAAAAATAAAATAATAACCTCACTAGCTGGCAGACATCACAAGACTGGCAATTTGGTAGTAGAAAAGGAGAAGCTCTTCAGCCTCAGGTGCCAGCCATTGGATTAATGTTGTTTTATGTTAATTAAATTTATTAATATAACTCTATGATAAGAGTACCTGTCTTCTAGTTTCAATAGTCCCAAGAGTGATGAGAGCAAGGGAAATATGCCAACCTCACGGTATTCTATGAAACTAATTACCTCAGAAATTTGGGTAAGAATGAACCAACACAGGTGTTACACTCCAATAACAAATTGAAAATACCAGCCTACAGAGAGGTTTTACAATATACCCACAAGAGTTTGTTGCTTTGCTTGAGCCTCAGAGGTAAATTAAGGCTTGGGGTTATTCTGAGGTTTTGCCACCTCTGTTCATTATCCACTACGGAAACTGGAGCTCCTGTTATTGGCTGCGTTTCCTTTTTTGCTGCACCTTCCCTTGTTTCTTTCGATCCTCTGGCTAACAACTGCTGCAGCCCTGTAGTCTCTGAGTGGAGACTTGGGTATCGCCTCAGCAGAACTGACAATGTCCAAGAGAGTCAGTTAGTCTAACCCAATGGAGCCCATCAAAACAGTCACTCGAGCAGTGCAGACCTCAAGATCCTAGTCTGACGTGGCAGGTGCCAGAGACTCACAAGCTTTGAGTCTTTTAATTCTGCCCCAGTCACAGAGACAATGACATCTACCAGATCTAGACAATGTCAGAGCAGGTAGGCTGTGCTGGCCTTATTTTTTTTTTTTAATCGTATATTTTATTTACTGATTTTGGAGGCACATTGTACAGTGTGTGGAATCTTAGCTTCCTGACCAGGAATTGAAGCTGTGCCCCTGCAGGGGAGAGCAGAGTCTTAACNATCGCCTCAGCAGAACTGACAATGTCCAAGAGAGTCAGTTAGTCTAACCCAATGGAGCCCATCAAAACAGTCACTCGAGCAGTGCAGACCTCAAGATCCTAGTCTGACGTGGCAGGTGCCAGAGACTCACAAGCTTTGAGTCTTTTAATTCTGCCCCAGTCACAGAGACAATGACATCTACCAGATCTAGACAATGTCAGAGCAGGTAGGCTGTGCTGGCCTTATTTTTTTTTTTTAATCGTATATTTTATTTACTGATTTTGGAGGCACATTGTACAGTGTGTGGAATCTTAGCTTCCTGACCAGGAATTGAAGCTGTGCCCCTGCAGGGGAGAGCAGAGTCTTAACTACTGGACTAACAGGGACGTTCAAAGCTGGCCTTATTTTCTCATTTCCTTCACTCCCAGGCTCCAGCCTTATTTTCTAACATTATCTCCCAACTGCCCCCCATTCCATCTCACNAAGCTGTGCCCCTGCAGGGGAGAGCAGAGTCTTAACTACTGGACTAACAGGGACGTTCAAAGCTGGCCTTATTTTCTCATTTCCTTCACTCCCAGGCTCCAGCCTTATTTTCTAACATTATCTCCCAACTGCCCCCCATTCCATCTCACCCCACCCCATATCCATTCTTCTTCCTCCACTGGAGACCACCAGTAGCCTCTCTTTAGACACAGCAGACACCCGCTCTGGCCACAGACCCACTAGGCACTTCCTCATTTTTGCTCTTTTACACACATTTCTTCAGCACGAATGTCTTCGCATGAAAAATCACCATTTATGGAAGTCTTTCTTCAAGACCCAACACAAAGGCTGTCTCCTCTATGAAACCCTCCTGGCTCCCCCAACCAAAACTATCCTCTGTGTCTTAATTTTCTCATAGAATCCCTCCTCCCTTGACATCCCTTCTCAGCCTCAATACCTGTCACATGCTCTCCACAGAATAAGGGCACAGCCAATCTTTGATGAATTGGATGGGGCTTACTGCTATCACAGCCTTTGCTTAAACATGGCCTCAAATATTTCCAGATAGAATAACGCCTTAACTCTAGCTCTTTATAAGACAAAGTATCTGAAAGCAAATTTTCACTCTCATATTGAGATAGTGAACATGGACCCCCAAAATAAAGGGCAAAAGAAATTCACTCAATCTGAATATTGTCTTACTGAGCAATAAAATAATTGCCTTGCTAAATTTAGCTACTTAAAAAAAAAGAAAAAACTATATTCAGTAGCCATGTGGACCTGTGTGTGTAGNAGCAAATTTTCACTCTCATATTGAGATAGTGAACATGGACCCCCAAAATAAAGGGCAAAAGAAATTCACTCAATCTGAATATTGTCTTACTGAGCAATAAAATAATTGCCTTGCTAAATTTAGCTACTTAAAAAAAAAGAAAAAACTATATTCAGTAGCCATGTGGACCTGTGTGTGTAGGCACAGTCTGTTGTCATTCAGCATTTCAAATATTTTCCCATCTTAAATCCATCATGTCAATTTTGAGATTATTTCCTACAAAGGATTACTGTGTTTCCTAGAAAATCAACATGATATGAAAATATTAAGAGACTTTTTATCAGAGAAAATGTAGTGCCTTTATTTTGTCTATAATCTTGTCTTCCTCCAAACTTCCACCTGCTGGTTAGAGAAAAATAAATTAACTATATGTCCAACCCGGTTTAAATTTAGTTTGATCCAATAATTTAAGCAGCAGCTCTAGGGAATACCCAGTTTCTCCTGAATAAAATTGTTCCATCTTTCAAACAGCCTTCCTCTCCTGCTGCTTCTCTCCCTATGGTGGTAACAAGTGGGGTGGGAGAGTAAGGCAGCTTAAATGTCCCATACCTACCACTTCAGCCCTTTTGGCTATAGATTCAGTGTGATCATTAATAGGAAACAAGAGACCCTCAAGAATGCCAACTAGATCCTCCTTGCCCTTAGTTATAGCCATCCCATGTGGGTGCTGGCCCCTCCCAGGGTCTGAAAACAAAACCCCAGTATTCTTACAAAGTATCCTATATGCCTTCTGATTTCCAGGCCACAGACGGAGAGAGAGGAAACACCTGACTAAGCATCTCACTTTTTTGTCTCCTCTGTTCTCCCTCTTCCCACTCTCCCTAGGAACAGAAAGCCTAAGTGAATTGCTACACCAGCTCCCATCTTCAGCCCCACATCCAGGCTGCTGTGCCTTTATTAGCTTTGATTGCTTGTGCTACTGATATACAAGCCATGTCACAAACCCATGAAAATCTGGAACTTCATGACCCCAGTAAGCCTGTGGCCCACAATTCAGGTCTCTGATTAGCTCTTTCTTGGGGAAAAAAAAAAAAAAAAAAAAANCATGTAAAAGAAAACATAGGCAGAATTCTCTTTGATATCCTTGGCAATATTTTTTGAATATGTTTCTTTAGGCAAGGGAAACAAAAGCAAAAATAAACAAACGAGACTACAATAAAATAAAAAGCTTTTGCACAGTGAAGGAAACTATCAGTGAAATGAAAAGGTCACCCACTGAATGAGAGACGTTTGCAAACAATATTCAAATAAGGGGCTAATATTCAAAAGATACATAGAACTTATACAACTTATCACAAATAAAAAGAAAAAGAATCTATTAAAAAATAGCACAGGATCTGAAAAGACTTTTTTCCCAAAAAAGACTTACAGATGGCCAACAAGCACATGAAAATATGCTCAATGTCACTGACCATTAGGGAAACGCAAATGAAGACCACAGTGTGATATCACCTCACATCTGTCAGAATGGCTATCATCAAAAGACAACAAATGACAAGTGTTGGCAAGAATGAGGAGAAAGAGAATCTTGTGCAATGTTGTTTGAGAATGTAAATTAGTACAGACACTATGGGAAACAATATGGAGAATTAAAAATCCCCCAATTAAAAATAGCACTACTGTGTGATCCAGCAATTCCACTCCTGGCTATTTACCTGCACAGAATGAAAACAGTAATTAAAATGATAAATGCACCTCTGTGTTCACTGCTATCTTCGACCTGCTCTGTTCACTACTTTGCTCACCCTGGTGTTTCCCAGGTGGCTGACATGGTGAAGAATCTGCCTGCAATACAGGAGACCCAGGTTTAATCCCTGAATCGTCAAGATCCCCTGGAGAAGGGCATGGCAAGCCACTCCAGCATTCTCGCCTGGAGACTCCCAGAGGAGACTGGCAGGCAATATTCATGGGGTTGCACAGAGTCGGACACGACTGAATGACTAACCCTTTCACTTTTCATGTTCACTGAAGCTTTATTTACAAGAGCTATGATATGTAAACAACCTAAATGCCCATCAGTAGATGAATGGGTAAACAAGATGTGGTGCATATACATAATGCAATATGAGGCATAAAAATGAAGGACATCTTGCCATTCGTGACATGCATGGACCCAGATGGTATTATGCTAAGTGAAACAAATCAGACCAAGAAAGACAAATACTGTATGGTTTCACTTATATGTGGAATCTAAAAAAATGAAACACATAAACAAGCTTAACAAATGGTAACAGAGCCATGAATACAAAGAACAAGCAGGTGGTTGCCAGAGCAGAGGGAGGAGAATGAGAGAAATAGGTGAGAGAGACTGAGGTACAAACTTCCAGCTGCAAAATAAATGAGTCACAATATAAAATGTAGTGTGGGGAATATAGTCAATGACTATGTGTTATCTTCTTAAATTTACATTTGGAAGCTAGACTCATTGTGGTGACCAATTTAAAACATACAGAAATATCGAATCACTAGGCTGTATAATTAAGAACTAACATAGTGTTGTAGGTAAATTATACTTCAAAAACAACAAAAACAAACTCATAGTAAAAGAGATCAGATTTGCAGTTACCAAGGATGGGTATGGGGGGACGGGGCGGAATTTGATGAAGTCAGTGAAAAGTAAGATGTTTGCATTCTCATCCTCAATTTAAAAAATCTTTTTTATTTTCTAGTTTTCTTTCTGCATTCACCCACTCTGGCCTACGCTGAGATCTCACAAAGGTAAGGTGCTGCCAGTGTACCCTCCTGCCAGACCTGTCCAACAGGACTGCTAATGAGGTAAGATATGGAACCTCCTGCCCGCAGACACCCTCACACCAAGTCGATGATGTCACAAGATTGCTGTCCTCATCACAGACTCTGTGCACTCAGTCGCTCCTCTTGGCTTTACTAGCAAGAACTGCCAGCCCATGTGTCAACTTGTAAGGCTTCCTGCTGAGTGGCTTCACACCCTGCTGGCTTTTTCTCGCCTAACTTCCCAAAGAGATGTCTGCTGCTGCTAAGTCGCTTGAGTCGTGTCCGACTGTGTGCGACCCCATAGACGGCAGCCCACCAGGCTCCGCTGTCCTTGGGATTCTCCAGGCAAGAACACTGGAGTGGGTTGCCATTTCCTTCTCCAATGCATGAAAATGAAAAGTGAAAGTGAAGAGACGTCTAGTCCTTTCCATATACTGAGAAACATCAGGAATCTGACTCTTTCTGAGAAAAGAAAGTCTTTCTGGGCATGCATGGAAAGTTGTCTTGAGGACACAAGTGACCCTTTGCCACTATTTATACTTCTATCCCTTCAAAAATTATCTACTTTGCACACACAGGTGCTGTATTGACTTGACAAGCTGCCACTTTCTTAATAGATGATCCCTTCCAACAATCTTTGGATTCTTGAACATTTCCTTGCCCCCAATCCATGTCATTTTCTGTATAAATGAGCTGCCCTGCGCAAGTGTTAGCAGCTGAATTGGGGTATATTACATTCCAATTAAATGAAAAGGGTATTTAAATATTTTGTAGAACATTAAAGCAAACACACAGAGAAGTCTCACAACTCACTTGGCAGTAATTCACTATTATGTATGATTTCTAATTAAGTGTGAATTCTAAATCATATGTGATTTCTAACACTAGGCAAATGTGTCTTCCTTCTGAAGCCAGGCAGACCGTGTGCTTGATTTAAGAAACCTCAAAAGTCCTTGGTTCTTCGAGGCTGCTGCTGCTACTGCTGCTAAGTCGCTTCAGTCATGTCCAACTCTGTGCGACCCCGTAGACGGCAGCCCACCAGGCTCCTCTGTCCCTGGGATTCTCCAGGCAANTTTAAGAAACCTCAAAAGTCCTTGGTTCTTCGAGGCTGCTGCTGCTACTGCTGCTAAGTCGCTTCAGTCATGTACAACTCTGTGCGACCCCGTAGACGGCAGCCCACCAGGCTCCTCTGTCCCTGGGATTCTCCAGGCAAGAATACTGGTGTGGGTTCCCATTTCCTTAGAAATTATGTGAAACAATTCTAAAGATCCCATTTATAGTTTCCACAATTTTTCACAGTGCTTGTACTGTAAATAGCTGTTTCAGTGCACACAGTGCTTTTTTTCTCTTTCCTGCCTGTTGTGTGTTATGCGGTAGTGTGTATTTTTTTATTATTTAAAGGAAATTGATTTGCAGTTGGGAAAATAACCTCTCTAGACATGAGTTGATGCTATATTTGCAGAGAGAAAAGTATACAAGAAAACTATATATGCTAAAAATACAAAAAAGTCCCAGTTTACATGTAATTCAGTTTCTTCTCTCCACTTTTTACATTTTAATTTATATTTCCTATACCTGTCCTTTAGCACCATACTCTTGGACTATTTTCTTGCAAAAGAATACTAGGGACTCTGAGGATCGATTGCTTAAGCATAAAACAAATGGAAAATAAAAACACCATCTAGATGAGAAACTGCTAAATTGGCTCTAAAACCTATTCAAAATCCAATATAAAATCAGAGGCATGGAAAACACAAACAGGGGGCTTATGTTTCTAAATGTTTTCTCATCCCAATTTCACATTGAAAATTGCTTCATAAAAAACATAGGTGGCAGGTCAGGAATGCAGGAAACAATTTTTTCTGTCTTCTGATAACAAAGATAGTTGCCTTTTCTTATTACAAAAGATGCAAATTTCCTGATTTGGGTTTTTGTTTTCTTGACTCTGTCTTATAAAATGTGCTGAATAATAGAAAGGAAAGGAAATTATTCATCCTGACATATGATGTTTATAATGTTCCCACTGAGCTACACATCTGTCACTGGAGTACAGTATCACAACAAGGTAAAGGTCATTCAATGTATTTTTCAGCCTGCATGTAATATAAACCATTGGACAGAGATTGGAAAGGAATTAACAAGCAAAGGGAAAAAAGGCTTTCACTGTCAGAAGCCAATGTCAAAAGCAAACAGCAATTAAATGAAAAAAAATCAACATTCAAATTTTAAAGTACCATTGATCTCTCATGAACATAATGTCCTGACTGTGAACACCAGTGCAAAATAGAGTTTTGTTTTTAACATTGGCCAGTCCTAAAGTGAAGTAGACCAAGAATATTATTTTTTAAGAATGAACAATCATTTCATTAAGTAATATTTTGTAAAACTTCAAATAAGCAGATGTAGAATTCAAAGATTAAATGCATTNTTGGTAGATTGCCTCTTTTCAAGGAAGGTATCACATCCAGGGTCGCAGCGTGCAGCTGTCCAGGCTATGCGCTGCATTCACCTAGACTATGGTATATGGTACCCCTGCAGCTGTACGATGCAGCTTGCAGCACCCAGCACAGTGCCTTGACTATAGAAAGAACTCAATCAATGTTTTATTTATTATCTGAACATACTCAGCACAAAGAAGCAATGTTTTGGTTAAGCACATGATCAGTGCCGAGATGTGAGTTCTAACTCCCACTTGCGTTACGTCGCCTCTGGGCAGTTCCGCTGCTCTTCTATAAAATGGAGATAGTAAACATATACACCCAATAAGATTAAATATGTTTGCACATATGAAGAACTTAGAATAGTCCTTGGTACAAACATTTGGCACTAATAGTTTATTTCAGTGCTCTTAATAGGATATTCAAATAGTTACACTCTGCAATGACACAGTGCCTTTGGTAGTCTAAGACAATACAGTAAGGGCGAGGGAGGAGATTATCCATGCTGATCACCTGCTATGCTCCAGGCATAGAGCAGGTACTTCACACATGTGGTCTCATTCAGTCCTCACAATTGTCCTGGAAGAGAGGAATATTCTTCTTGTCTTAGAATAAGCTAACCCAGGCTGTGAGTGAATTGTGTCACATCCTCAATGATCATCAGGCCACCATCAGTTAATCAGAATACAGCTCCCATGAAATTCCTCCATGTATCCCTCTCCGTCTCCAAGAGTGTCAGACATGGTTCATGCACAAAACTTGTTGGACCAATACCTCTGGATGACTCAGATATCACCGACCCTTCTGCCTGGCATGGGTCACTAAGGAATGGCTCCCACTGGTAGCTGCCCTCGGCATCTCTCCTGGGCACCAATTGCCCACCTGCTGGCATTGCTGCTTCCCCTGCACTCCTGCACTGTTGCAGCTCCAGCAGGGGGTGTAGGAGGAACATCCCTCTCTGTCTGGGGTCATTACTGTCCTTCAGAAAAACAGCCAAACAGGAATGCTTGTGCCTTGACATTTCCCGTATCTTAAGAAAACTCCCTTTTAGATTCTTTACATTCAGCCTTCTTTGTTCCCACAACCCAGATAAATGGGAGCTAGGTCAGGGATGGATATAGCCTGTGGGCTGTCCAAAAAACTGCCCTTCCCTCTAGATGCTGGGGTTTACCACTGGTCTAGCCTTCAAAGTACTCTACAATTTAAAAGATATTTGAGGGCACCATGGTTGCTTTATTGATTTAAAAGACTATCATCTCCCTAATATATCTATGTCTATAGGAAGGATAGAAAATATCCAAGTACATGCTACATTTTCCTTTCTGACACTTTATCCCACGTTGTAAAAAAATAAGACCATCTTCAGAATCAGGGAAATGTAAAGACTGTATGACAAAGCCAGGAATAATAGAATAAGTATCAACCCCGAAACCAAATATAGGTGGGTTTTATTTCAGCTCTGTGTGTCTTTGGGTGGATCACTTCTCCTAACCTTTATCACCTACAAAATTGAAATAATAATATCAACCTTGCAAAATCCAAGATATAGAACTATTGTGCCCAAAATGCCTGAACATACAGTAAGTGCTCAATAAACAGTCATTTTTCTCCCATTATCACCCCTTTGTAATTTTCTTTGGTTGTGGACTTTGAGAACTCTAGGTCATGAAAGTGGCAGACAGATAAAGAACAATGTTTACTCCATAATTATTTATGGAGTGTCTCCTATGTGTAACCCTGTGTTGGCTCATGGGGATACAATGGAGAAAAATAACGGTAAGATTCCTGTTTCATAGAACCTCCCTTCTAGTTGAGAAGATAAAAATAAACATGTAAATAAATGAGCAAGTGGATATTGTTACAAATTGTTATTAGTGCTCTGAAGACAATGAATAAAGATGTTAGTAATAGAGAATGGGAAGTCTATGAAGAGTTTTAACCACAGGCGTGAAATTGCCTAATTGATATTTCTAACAGATCATTATGACAGTTTCGGGTGATTGAATTGGAAGGCTGCACATGTGAAAATGGGCAAATTAAAGTCACTCTGCTCTGCTACAAGAGGGCAACACATGGTAGCCTTGACTTCAAAATTGTCTTCAAAATGATGAAATAACAGTTTATTTGTGTAATGGCTGTGTCGTTCGGATTCTTCGGGAGTTAAAAAAAAAAGTTTATTATGGGAACTGGAAAGGAAATAACTGAGTACACACACCCAAAAGTTAATGAAACAGTTTCCACCTCCAGCCTGAATCATAGGGTAATACATCAGAAGACTCCAAAGTCGCAGATGAAGGAAGACTGTGCCAAATTTGTAACAGAGATTTAGAAAGCTGCCAGCAGGCTCAGGGCACAAATTTCAGATGGCACAGGAGGGGAAGAGAGAGAGTAATGCCAGCTAGGTCTTTCTGTAAGGAAGGAGCCAAGACCAGCTCTTATCAGAAAGCTGAGCCTGGCCATCCGATTTCCATTAGCACCATGTTAGTCTCTCCATCTCAGGAGCAATTTGATACCCTCTGAGAAGTCCCCTACTGTCTGTGAGTTGGACCTTTGTAGGAGAGATGTGGCAGGAATCAAAACTATGTTACACCTGGACTATGCATACACATATACACACATGTGATATATATGTGAGATAGATATAAGATCAACTTAGTTCATTAGTTTTATTCCTCCTCAGTTTTACTGAGATATAATTATCAACATTACATAAGTTTCAAGCGTACAACATAATGATTCAATATGCATATACTGCAAAATGATCACCACAGTAACCTTAGTTAACATTCATCACCTCACATGGTTACAAATTTCTTTTTCTTGTGATGAGAACTTCCAAGATCTACTGTCTTAGCAATTTTCAAATAAGTTCATTAGTTCCATAAACAATTTTTATAAAATACAAAATTCTTACAAAAATAATATCATAGCCCATTAGGAAAAATTAACAGAGTCTGCACAGAGAGCCTCATTTCTCAGTTTCTGGGACTATCAGCTTTGAATAAAAATCAAATGTGTTGCTTTATTAGAAATTATCTCTGCACAATAATCCATTTGCAGACTAGATTTCAGTAAATCAGAAGGGCCAGAGTTAAGCTTTCATGAGGTAACAGTAGAAGCAAGGAAGCATGGTTAAGAACGAGGCTTGAACATCAGGAATCTGGGGGAGCCTAATGTCATAGACAATGGGTCGAGACAGAGTGGAAGGGGGCAGGGGGTGAAATTCACCTCCATAATACAGCACTCTACCTCCAGGAGATAAACAGCCTCTGTGTTCTGTGCTATTTGTCAATCGTCTATTTTCCATAGTGGATCTAGAAGGGCAGGAGAGAGAGACTCTTTCTCACTTCTCACTCTATCACCATCCTTCAGATGTAAGGGGCTATAGACGAAACATGTTCTTGAAAAGGTCAAATTTAGACTGGATGCTGATCAAAATTCCCTGCCTGCCTTGGGGGAGTAGCTGAACATTGGAATGGCAGGAGTGCTGCGCCATCTTGTGGGAAGATACATAGCGTCAGCATTCATTTGAGGCTTTTTTTTTTCACCACAGACACACACACACATTTGCTTTTTACAAGGAAGATTTGAGAACAAAGCCTGAAGCTGAGTTGACAAAAGTACCATCAGTTAAAGATATTCTCTAGAAAGTTTCCCAATGAATTAATTTATAAATGAAAAGGATTAAAATGTAACACCTCATTAAATCCTTAGTTTCTCAGAAATAAGTATAATAATATCTGATAGCTATTGAATGTGTACTGGGTGCTAGATAAACATAGGTCTAGGTAATTTACATGCATTAATATATGTCATTCTCACAACCACCCTATGAGGTATGGCTAATACCCTCCCATTTTACAGGTGAGGAAACGCAAACAGAAACGCAAAATAACCTGCCCAAAGCCACACAGCTGGCAGGTGGCAGAGCAGGAATATAACCATGATCTTGAACTCATAAACACTATTAGGCTGCTTCTCTGATATACACGATGTAGCTCAGTAAGACTGGATGTCATTAAGCCATTAAGCAAGGTCAGAGGACATAAGACTTTGAAAAGCATATGCCTATAACATGAGTCTGGTTTTAAATTACTTCCCTAAGTAGAATAATATCTCTCTGAGCCTTCTATGATGCAGAACCTTTACAAAAGACTTCCTTAAAATGGTTTTTTATGACATTCCCTTTCCAGAATCATAGAATTTGGAAACTAAGGGACTAAGGCAGAAACATGGAAAATCCCTTTATATTCATGATCATTACATCATCCTCACCATCACCATCATTGCTGCCATTGCTGAAATCATCCTTCTCACCATCACCAGCATTAACTCAGTGTTTACTCTGTGTCAAGTCCTGTGTTCAGTGCCCTGAGGCTTATATGGATACAGACTCTTGTTCAGTTCAGTCAAATGAAGCCCATTGACCTTCGGAGCCTTGCCTAAGACTCCAGAGTCATACTGCTGATTCTGTAATCATGCACAGCCCAGTGTACTTCCCTCTAAACCAAGTCACATCCCTCACTAGACAGAACAGTCATCAACAACCAACACGGGGAGAATAAAGGCATGTTTTTTCATCTCTAAACATCCTATTAACACTAATTTTCTGCAAAAAAAAAAAAAAAAATGCTTTGTCATTCCTTTGAAAAACCATTATCTTCTTTCTTTTCCAGGATGACATGTTGTCATATCAGCTTGGTTACTTTTGATGCAATTTAACCTGATTTTGCTTAAAACCGGCTATTCTTCTTACATCTGTTTGATCATTCAGCAGCTAATAGGCATTTCCCACAACTGTTGATATGAGAAAGACAACAAAAAGTACAGCTCGCCTTATATACCCTGATTCATCTGAGCTGGGCATGAGCCACATATCTTGAAATCTGGAAAATGTCTCCAGACTTCTCCCCTCTCTTTAGTGGGAAGAGGCTGGAAATTTGGGCACCAGTATGATAAGCCTGTGCACAAAGCTGCTTGTGGCCAGACAGAACTGACAGCATGGGAATAGAGAAGTGGGAGCATGTGCCCTCCCCTCAGCTCCCAAGGAAAGAAAGCAGACTCTAAAGCTCAGTAAGCCAGCTGTTTTATTAAAGTACATGAAACACCTTAAACTGCGAAATTTAAGNGAGTCTTCTCTTGTGTTGTTGGAAGAGGGTGTTTGCTATGACCTGTGCATTTTCTTGGCAAAACTCTATTAGTCTTTGGCCTGTTTCATTCTGCATTCCAAGGCCAAATTTGCCTGTTACTCCAGTGTTTCTTGACTTCCTACTTTTGCCTTCCAGTCCCCTATAATGAAAAGAACATCTTTTGGGGGTGTTAGTTCTAAAAGGTCTTATAGGTCTTCATAAAACAGTCCAACTTCAGCTTCTTCAGCGTTACTTGTTGGGTCATTGACTTGGATTACTGTGATATTGAATGGTTTGCCTTGGAAACAAACAGAGATTATTCTGTCACTTTTGAGATTGCATCCAAGTACTGCATTTCGGACTCTTTTGTTGACCATGATGTCTACTCCATTTCTTCTGAGGGATTCCTGCCCGCAGTAGTAGATATAATGGTCATCTGAGTTAAATTCACCCATTCCAGTCCATTTTAGTTCGCTGATTCCTGGAATGTTGACGTTCACTCTTGCCGTCTTCTNTTTGTTGACCATGATGGCTACTCCATTTCTTCTGAGGGATTCCTGCCCGCAGTAGTAGATATAATGGTCATCTGAGTTAAATTCACCCATTCCAGTCCATTTTAGTTCGCTGATTCCTGGAATGTTGACGTTCACTCTTGCCGTCTTCTGTTTGACCACTTCCAATTTGCCTTGATTCATGGACCTGACGTTCCAAGTTCCTATGCAATATTGCTCTTTACAGCATCAGATCTTGCTTCTATCCCCAGTCACATCCACAGCTGGGTATTGTTTTTGCTTTGGCTCTATCTCTTCATTCTTTCTGTAGTTATTTCTCCACTGATCTCCAGTAGTGTGCTGGGCACCTACTGACCTGGGGAGTTCCTCTTTCAGTGTCCTATCATTTTGCCTTTTCATACTGTCCATGGGGTTCTCAAGGCAAGAATACTGAAGTGGTTTGCCATNGGAGGAGAAGGGGATGACAGAGGATGAGATGGCTGGATGGCATCACTGATTCGATGGACAGGAGTTTGAGTGAACTCCGGGAGATGGTGATGGACAGGGGGGCCTGGTGTGCTGCGATTCATGGGGTCACAAAGAGTCAGACATGACTGAGAGACTGAACTGAACTGACCCGTTAAGCGTGCTATTAGCACTGTATGATTGATGTCATACAATGGAACTTTCTTCTGTCTGCGGTGAGTGTCTGTCTGTGGTAATGTTTTTATAATACAATAAATGAGGAAAATAAAAGGGAAAAAAAGCTATCTGGAGACATGTCCCAAAAAATAATCCATAGTATTTAACTTCCTCCTTTCTCTATCCCCCTGGCATGTCCATTGTCCACCAAAAGTTCAACAAAGACATCAGTTCTTGAGCCAGAACTGACCAACAAAGGAGTCTTGTGTCTACCAAGATGGGATCTGTGTTAGTGTCCCTGCCAAACTCTGGTGGGGAGCAGTGTGCAGCAAGCATTGACTCACTGCCAAGGCCAGATAGATTCCAGAGCTCAGCAGTTGGGGTCCTCAGTCAAGAACACCCGCTTTTGTAGGACTTCTGCTGGAATGTTCTCAAGGCCACCAAAAAAGGTTAATGGAGAAAATGAGAGGGTCAAGGAAGAACTTAATTTTTAGGATGGCGGATGATCAAGTAGAGATCATGGTATCTGGTCCCAACAGAAGCAGAAGAGAAAAGAGCAAATGGGAGAAGCAGATCATGGAAAAGAGGCCAGGGAGGTGGAGTCAGCTGCATGAGTGGGAGTATGACCTGAGCTGGGGCTGTGCCTCAAGAAGGGAAATAGTACCCAGTAGAGATTCAGCAGTTTGGTAAAGTGCTCAGTGAGAGAATGGGCGTGTCCTTTCCTGATTCCTAATGCTTTCTCAGAAAAGTAGGAAGCAAGGCCATCATGCAAGAGTGCGGAGTAGAGAGGGAGTAAGTAATAAAAGCATGAGGATAAAGGAAACATCATGAAGTCCTCATCAGGAGCTGTGGATGACTCAACTAGGAGAACAGGGTAGAATCACATGCTTCACTGCCTGTACATGAATAGAAAATCACAAAAGTGTTTATTGCAATATGAAAAAAGATGTTACCAAACAATAAAATGATTGTAGACTTATGAGTTACAATAGTCAGTGAACCACAGAACTACTGTAGCAAGAGCTTTTTCACTAATCTGCATAGGTTTTGCAGCAGGACTGTTCAGGCTTGATTTTTCACACACATGTCATATAAAATCATCCATAGTTTCATGTACATCACAGTTCATGACATAAGCATGCTCACCTGGCTGGTGGAGCAGTGGCAGGTAGGGGCAGTTGCATGAAAGACTTCTCTCAATACCTCTACCCCACCCCCAGGCCCACAAGCCCTGTACCTGCCCAGCTCCAAGACCAAAGGGAGCCCAGAGTCAGCAACAGAGACTCGCTTTAATGCATGAGGGGTCTTAGAAGTCTGAAGCAAGGTCTTGGATCAACACCCCACCTGTGAGGTAGACAGCAGGCAGGGCCTGGCAGCAATCTTCAGTCCCAGGGGCCAGAAGAGGCTACCAGTTATTGGAGGGATTACATTAGGTTGATTCATCAGTTACCAGCAGAGGGGACCACCCCTCAATGTCCCCTGGATAAGAAAATCACTAGCTAGGGCATGGGGCCAATATGTAGGAAGGTGAGTCCTGTGAGTAGTTTATAGGTGAAGCAGGCACTGGTCAGCTAAGGATATACACAGAGCAAGAAAATAGCTGCCTTGAGTGGCCTGAATATATAGCCACTTGATCCAAGGGAGTGAGCTGCCCTCACTCACTCTTCCCAACTCACTTTGAGAAAATCACCAGGCTCCTTCATGTTGCCCTTGAAAGGCGATATGACCTACATGTATCTGGAAAAGACAGGGTAAAGAGTAAAATGTCACTGGTGATCATTGTTCAAAATTAAAGTGAGAATTTGGTGCACAGAATGCATCAGTATTTTTTTTTAACTCGCCAGTGAGAATCAGGAGAGTCAAGATGTATAGTCAGGATCAAGAACCAGTGTACTAAAGAGTGAGGCAAAGAAACAATTCATTCCAAGTACAGAAGTGAGTCACATTTTTTGTGATACACTTGAGTTGATTCCTAAAATAGGATTTCAGCCTAGAACATGGAGCAAAAATAAGTTCTAAGGCTGAAGTGAAAACATGAAGATTTAAGAACAAAAAGAAAAAAAAAAATCACTCGAAGAGAGGGACAATGCTGAGTGTTCCTTGAGATGATGATGCCAAGCACAAGAAGAAATCTGCAGCAACATGGGCTGACCTAGAGATTATCATCCTAAGTGGGGTATGTCAGACAAAGACAAATATCATGATATAACTTATATGTGGAATCTTAAAAGTGAGACAAATGAACTTATTTATAAAACAGACTCAAAACAGACTTCAAAAACAAACGTATGGTTACTAAAGGGAAAAAGTTGAGGGGAGAGAAAGCAGGAGTTTGGAATTAACATATACATACTACTATATAAAAAATAGATATTCAACAGGGAACTCAATATACTGTAATAACCCAGAAAAACAGTGGATTATGTATGTGTATAACTGAATCACTTTGCTGTATACCTAAAACACAATACTACAAATCAACTATATTCCANACGTATGGTTTCTAAAGGGAAAAAGTTGAGGGGAGAGAAAGCAGGAGTTTGGAATTAACATATACATACTACTATATGAAAAATAGATATTCAACAGGGAACTCAATATACTGTAATAACCCAGAAAAACAGTGGATCTATGTATGTGTATAACTGAATCACTTTGCTGTATACCTAAAACACAATACTACAAATCAACTATATTCCAATATGAAATAAAAATTAATTTTTATAAAAGGAGTATAATGATAGATAAGAGCAGAGAAATGTCAGATTACCAATGAGAGGTCCCACTTATTTCAGGCAACAGGGAGCCACTGCAAGAATTTGAGGATAGGGATGACAAAGTTATAAGGCCATGTGATCTTTTATAAAGTCATAACGCTAAACACCAACTAGAATTCTGATCCTATAAAATCATGGGAAGTCTTCTCTAGATAATTTTTCATCTAATAAAAACACATCTTGTCTCACTGTCCCACTAATTCAGCATGTGAAGAGATTTTTTAATAGCTCTTCACTTTGAATCATTTTCCTAAATATTCCTAATTGAAGTGAACTGGAGTAACACACTGGGAGTAAATGGGGCCAATCATCCTGTAGGGAAAGTGTCTGTAGGTACAACAGGCCTAATTACCTACTGTTAAAAGGCGTGTATCTGTATCTGGCCTAGCTTCACTGACTCTCTTCAGGTCATCAAGGAAAAAACATGAAACAATCAATTTTAAAATATACACAGTTCTGCGTCCTCATATGCTTTACAGATCTAACAAAGAGTAAATCGTGTTCAGGTAATACCAACCTTGGAAAATCTGTAATTTCTATACCTACTTTTAGAATGATTTTCAGTGTTCACATAGAATTTAGCTTCTTGCTTATAATTTTTTCTTCAATTACTATTAAAGGCAGTTTGCACTTTCCTTGAATATACATCATAAGCGGTGTGGAGAATGGAGCCTGGCGGTACCCCTAGAGCAAATGGAGGGCAGCTTTGCTATTCTCACTTCCTGGTGAATCTGCAAAGTGAGTATTTCACAGGTGGATAATATAGGAGCTGATCATATGTGATGACCCGAGGACTGTGTTCTGTCTTCATGATCCAGGATGAGAAGAAAAAGAAAGAGTTCAGATTTCTTTGCAAAAGATGTAGATTCAAGAGAATCAATAGAACTTCTTTTAACAGTTTAATATATAGTACTGACTAGGGAAGGTACTTTACATCTCCACTATAGAGCTCTGGGTAGAATGAAAAAGAGTTTCACTCTGAGTTCAGTTATTTGTGGATATTTTATGTAGGAGCTCAACTAATGAAGTCTACCTACTGTTAAATATCCTGCTTTCACAATGTGTCTAAAAGCTTTGTTATTGTTTTTAATATTATTCACTAACCAAGAGCACATGAGGAGTAATGTAAGGACCTGTCTTAGAAATGGACTTGCTGTCTGGGAGGGAATGGAAATGCACTCAGAACAGATGCTATTAGCCCAGGATTTGGTGGGAAATAATAATGCCTGAAGAAAGAAAATCAGCTCCAGCTTTCAGGCTTAATTTTTGTCAAACAAGTTTTCAGGTTGATGCTCCTACACACTGAAGGACCCTTCCTTCCTGCTGCTTCCCACCTCCAGCCCCAAGTACATTCTGCCTCCTTCCCCTGGGTCTGAATCTGGCTTACCTAGCTGAGACCAGTGCCACTGGGCAGGGAATGAACTAATTTTGCCTCAGTGTGGCCACCCAGAATAGTATTAACAACTCCACATGGGACAAAGCAGCAGGATTCCCAGAGAAGGAAGGCCTAGGGAGAGCAGACCTTTGCAAGCAACTCCGAGAAAACCATTTCTTTCTCTCTCCTGAAACTTTACACAGAAGCCATTTATTCCGCAATACTTGGAGCCATGTCTTATTTTTTCTGTTGCTTGCGTTTCTCAAAAGGTGAATTTAGTCCTTTGTCTCTAGTTCCTTTCTACTCTCCTCTCCCAGATAAGATGAAAATCAAAGATCTTCCTTTCTCTCTTTCTTTTTTTCTTTTTTAAACACCGAAGGATGAATCCCTCAGGGCTTAGAGGTCTGTTATAAACCCCAGGAGCCCATTGAGTTAATTAACATACAAAGCAACTTTAATTTATGTATGGCCCAAGATGTTTCATTAAGAAAACAATGTGTGTTTTCAAAATAAGCACATTTACAAAAATATATACTGACTGGTATACCTTAACCATCTTCATTGAGGTCTGTAATCAACACACATGCCAAAAGAGGCAGACAGTTTGAAAAGGCCAGCCAGTTGGGGAAGAGTTGCTTTGCTGCCTGGAATAGATGAAGGATGTAGCAACCAAACATTATAACTTAGGCTTTATCACCATTCCCCAGATTAGAACATTTTCATACTCAGATAAACAAATGCTTTGTCTCATATAAAACTTTTTATTAATTTGAAACCATGTTTCAAAAGCTTTGACTCCTGTAAATTTCTCTTAGAAATTATCAGCCTTTCATTAACCCTGATCAAACTGTTTTTGTATATATTAGGCTATACAAGATGGCTTATTGGTTGTTCTAGGTCTCTTGGAACAAAAGAGGGTAGAAAATGACAGGGACACTGTTGCGGGGGGTTGGGGGGGAGCATGCATAAAGTGCACTGATCAGCTCACAGCACCCAGAAGACCTTAAAGAATACACCTTCCTACCAGAGAGCCTACTGAATAACTCCCGAAGAGTTGCTCACATGCTCCAGGATTTTTTGAGAAGAATCCTATAGCCAAATTCCTTTTCTCACAGACTCCTATGAATCCATGGATATGTTTTGGGGAAATCATCGTGTATTATGATTATGAAGTACATGTTTTCATTTCAGTGATCTTTCAAAAACAGTATAAGCACATTGTGGATTATCTGGGTACCCCCTTTCATTGAGTATTTCCAAGTGGGGATAACCAAAAGTGGCAGCAGTTAACTTTTAATACAGGGCTTCTCGAACCTGAGGTCCATGTGTGGATGGAACAAAGCGAGCTCAGGTATGGGCGCTACTGTTGTGGTCAAAAGCTAAGGACTGAATGACAGCTTTTATCTTCTTGTTCTTCACTTTTGGCATGCTCCATACTAACGGGGTTCCTCTTTAAAACATTCTTTCAAGGCCTGTTGGGAATATTTCTTATTTTCCATAGTCAAAAATCAAGGGAAATGTTCCTTAATGAATCTGCTTCCATATTTCACATTAAGCTCAGAGCAAGATCCCTTGGCATTTCACTCCTGGTTTTTCATTTTATCCCCTCTTTCAGGTATCTCTATCACCTGTATTGACTAGATCAGAGCTCCCAAACTGATGTAACCATATCCTGTGGCTCAGGAGGTATTGAGAAATCCAGGCTAGCCCCTACAACAAACTCAGAAGAGCCTCAGGCTCTCAGATAACATCCCAGTAACACTCACCAGTTATCAGCATTCAGAGACTGTGGAATGAAATTCCAGGCAGAAAAAATTCATCCTGACTTATGAATTTTCTGGAGTTTATTATGATGAACCAGACTTGGAAGATGTGATTGAAAAAAAAGTTCCTAATATCCCCCCACCAGAATAAAATGTGTAAGCCAGCTGAAAACAGGGAGTTGATTTCCCAGACGATTCCTTGGATTGATTTAGATGCAGCCATCTCAGATCTCATACAGTTCTGATTAATACCCACTTTATCCCCCTCTGTTGCTCACTTTCTTACAGATGAATTAAATAATGCCTACCTGTGCCACCTCGAGTCCTGCAGGAGCACAACCTGATTGCTCGGAAGTGGTCTATTATGGTGAGCATGAAAAGCCATCATAATAAATTACTACTTTTAACTCATTCTCTCTCTCTCTCTCTCTCTCTCTCTCTCTCTCACACACACACACACACACACACACACACACACACACACCACATCCTCCCCCTAGCACTGCTGCCTCACAGCAGCCCTCATGCTTCAATAGGCCAATTAAGTAACGTGAAATAAACATGCAGGTTGAAAATGAGCCATCTCTCTTCAGAG
The DNA here is from genome assembly GCA_006410875.1 of Neotragus pygmaeus. NCBI lineage: Eukaryota > Metazoa > Chordata > Mammalia > Artiodactyla > Bovidae > Neotragus > Neotragus pygmaeus. The sequence continues at coordinate 543,930 of SJYV01012394.1, read as the reverse complement.
TCGCCTGCAAATCGAACAGAGCTTCATTTCATTTGGTGTCAGGGGCAATTAACCCAGGTACTGTTGATATCTGACACTCCTTGTGACCTTCAAACGCTGCAGGTAAAGCTGCTCTTTCCTGACCCTTCTTGTTCCCCATCTCCCCTCTACCACCGCTCCCTGTCTTAGCTGTTGCACATTCCTGCTAAGTATTTCTCTTCAACCAAATCAGCTCTTTGACACATGTCTCTCTCTGCTTTCTCTGTTTCTGACTTTCACGAAACATTCAGAGGAAGAAGAGCTGAGGCAATGCTGTTTCTAAGAAAGGAAGAAAGAGAGCGAAAAGGAGATGCTGCATTGTCTTCTAATCACCAGCTCAATCAGAAATTTGGCAGCCTGGAAATGTCATTCATAATATATGGAGCAATTGCTTTTAAAACTGGATTATGGGAACTTTTTTCCTGATATGAAGCCAGGCAATTTTTTGCTGATGCAGCTAAATAAAATAATCCTTTCTTTGGTCCTTCCCTGAGGGACATTTTCATATCATTTTATGTTATGTGTCTTTTTTATCTTCTTCGTGACTTTCTTTCCTCCATATTTATTAAAAATTACAAAGTCTTCAAAATTTTTCTTGTAATTTTTGGTACATTTTCCACCACATTCATGAATACACTGAAAATTCTTTCATTTTCTTCCACTGGCTTCTGTTTTGGTAGACTAATAATGTTGCTATTAAAAAAACACTCTGGATCAAAGAAGATATATTGAGCCTTAGATGTGAAAAGAATAAAGTTTAACTGCAACTGATAAAATAGTTGAATGTTGTCTCAGGGAGCATGAAGTAAAATCACTGTTCTAGAGAAATAGACTTTAGATACCACTTAGTCCAACCCATGCCTTTGCACACAAATCTGCTAAGTTGTAAGGTCTCTGTATAATAGTCTAATATTCACCACATAGAAAATCTATCAACAAGGCCCCTCATGCTACCTTCAGAATATAACCCAAATCCAAATAAATTCTGACCACCTTCCTCGCTCCCACCCTACACAAGCCATCATTGCAATACCTTCATAATTAGTTTCTCTGCCTCCACATTTGCTCCCAAGTAAATATTCTATTACTGCAGCCATGTGATGGCAGTAGGGGAGTGGGGCGCAGGGGGCTTTAAAACATGAGTCAGATTGTATTATTCTCCTACTCAAAACCCCCCAAAGTCTTCCCATCTCAAAATCCAAAGTCTTTCCATGAACCAAAAGACCCTGCATGACCTGGCCCTGGGTGCCCCTCAGGCTCCATCACCTTCCTCTCTGTACCTTTCTAACTTCGCTCCAATCAGGCTGTTCCTTACACACTCAGCGAATACTCCCAATTTGGCCTTTGATTCAGAGTTTTCACATAGAATGTTCTTTCCACAGACAGTCTCGTGTCTCATTCACTTATTTCATTCAAATCTCTGCTCAAATGTCACCTGCTTAAGAGAGGCCTTTTCTGATTCTCTTACATTAAGAGCCACCTCGCCAACATCTTCCATCTCTCTTCCTTTTCCTAGCTCAATTGTTGTCACAGAACTTATATCTCTCACACACACTCAATTAAATATCAGCACTTTTACTTACTTACATATTGACTGCACCCCTCACTCTAAAGCAGATGAGCAGAGTCTTTGCCTCTTCCACACAGTGCTGTATTTCCAGAAGAGCTGAATCAGCCAGGAAGTCCCAGTCCTCAGACCTGTGGTCCGGTTACAGTTCTCTCTGTATAAGGATCTAGGAAAGAAAAGAAAAGATTGCCTGTTCTTCCTTCTGTGGTTTATGAAATAACCAATTGGGAATGTTTGAGATTTGATATGAGGCAACCAAGGATCTAGTTTTGGCCCATCTGAAATATTAAAGGGCAAAACAATATGTGGGAATAAGGTCAAATATTCTCAGTAGCAAACCCTCTCTTTGTAAGATCTCCCTAGCAAAGATATGTTGGTTGTGGGAAGAGGGTGGGTATTTGTGATTTTGAAAATTATATAAGCTTTGGTAAAGTCTGAAAGGGGCATTATTTGACTTTTATGTTGAATCGGTGACAGTAAGGAGTTCTAGGACCTTAGAGAGAGGTAAGTAAAGGCTAAAAGTATGTGCCTTGGAGCCAAGCTGCCTGGACCCAAATCCTAGCTCAGTCACTTACATGATACAAGGGTTAATTTTATGTATCAACCTGACTGGGCCATGGGATACCCAAGTATTTGTTCAAATATTATACCGGGTGTGTCTGTGAAGGGGTATTTACATAAAATTGCCATTAGAATTAGTAGACCAAGTAAAGCAGATTGCTCTCCTTACTGTGGTGGGCCTCATTCAATCAGTTAAAGACCTGAATTGAACAAAAAGACTGGCTCTCCCAAGAGTAAGAGAATTTCTCCAGCCTGGTGTTCTTCAAACTGGGATATTGAACTTGATGATACCACTCTAGTGGCAGAAAGTGAAGAGGAACTAAAGAGCCTCTTGATAAAGGTGAAAGAAGAGAGTGAAAAAGCTGGCTTGAAACTCAACATTCAAAAAACTAAGATCATGGCATCCAGTCCCATCACTTCATGGCAAATAGAAGGTGAAAAGTAAAATCAGTGACAGATTTTATTTTATTGGGCTCCAAAATCGCTGTGGACAATGACTGCAACCATGAAATTAAAAGATGCTTGCTCCTTGGAAGAAAAGCTATAACAAACCTAGACAGCATATTAAAAAGCAGAGACATCACTTTTACCAACAAAGTTCCATATAGTCAAAGCTATGGTTTTTCCACTGGTCTTGTACAAAATTGTTGTGAGGCATAAATAAGTTACTCTATATCAATTGTTTAAGCAGTCTCTAGCAAATAGTAAGCATTAATTACAATGTCAATGTTAGCCATTATAGGGCCACCTAAGGTAGCACCAGTGGTAAAGAACCTGCCTGCCAATGCAGAAGACGTAAGAGACGTGGGTTCAGTCCCTGGGTTGGGAAAATCTCCCGGAGCAGGGTTTGGCAACTCACTCCAGTATCCTTGCCTGAAGAATTCCATGGACAAGAGAAGCCTGGAATTCTACAGTCTATAGGGTCGCACAGAGTCAGACACAACTGAAGCCACTTAGCACACAAGTATGCACAGCCATTACAATTATTCTGGCAGCTGGGATCTTTTTTTAATAATAGCAATTGTGTATGAGCAGTGTGCTCTAAGTAGAGTTTATGGAAGGGATATAGTAACTTCTGTTTTAATGCAGTTTACTCCAAGATCCCAGAAGTTATGATGAAAATATGGAATACTCATTAACAAAATAATCCCTTTCACTTATTTATTTTTGGTTGTGCTGGGTCTTCATTGCTGCATGGGCTTTTCTCTAGTCATGGCAAGTAGGGGCTGCCCACTGATTGTAGAGCACAGGTTTCTCATCGCAGTGGCTTCTCTTTTTCTGGAGCACAGGGCCTTGGGCATGCAGGCTTCAGTAGTTGAAGCACATGGGCTTAGTACTTGTGGCTACTGGGCTCTAGAGCACAAGCTCAGTAGTTGTGGTACATGGGCTTAGTTGCTCTGTGGCATGTGGGATCTTCCCAGATCAGGGATCAAATCCATGTCTCCTATACTGGCAGGGAGATTCTTTATCACTAAGCCACCAGGGAAGCCCCTCCCATTCACCTTTATCTAATATTCCACAACAACACAAATGTCCCCAGCATAGTTATTTAGACTTTGTAAACCAAAGAGAAAAAGAAAATTAGGTATGAACATTTAACAAGTTGTTTTCTAAGCACCGACAGTGTTTAAGGTTGGTATTCCAAGTCCACTTTACAGATAAGGAAGCAGGAGAGGAGGACACTGCCATAGGCAAGGTCATACAAAAGGGAGGCGTGCTAACTCTCCAGCCCACTGTTTAACTCACTAAATTCCTACAACCAGTGACAAGCCAAATCTCCCTTCTGATGCACTTGGTCTCTGACACCCTTGAAGCCACTGGAATCCCATGTTCACTCTGAACAAATATTCATCTTGTGCTACTTCAGCCTCCCCAGGCCAGTCTGGGACTTAAGGTTTAATTAAATCCTGTGGAGCTGTATTTTTGAAGGAGCTATTATCTTTAAGTGATTCTGCTTTATGAGTGTCTAAGAAAAGAGGAAGGAGAGAGAAAGGAGAAGACAGAGAGCAAGAGGTGACAGAGATGAGAAAGAAACAGTACAAATCAAATATCTTTGATCTAAGTTGATTAGTTATGCATTTTTGCCAGCGGTAATTGAAAGACACAAGGAGAATGCGAATTACCCATGGAAAGCAATAGTGTGTGGTAGATAGCCTGTCTCCATTACCTATGTCAGTGGTAGAACTGAAGAGCTGACACTGCATCATGGTTTTCCAAAGGCAATTTTGGACATCACATAAAACAGTTCTTCACTCTTACAATTTACATTTAGATGCTGCAGAAATAAGTTATGGAAGCAAATCTAAGTAGAGTTTACAGTTTCAATCAAAATTTCTCTTTTCTTGTGATGTTTATTATTCATCGTATACAATGCCATTACACAGTGAGGAGATTTTTCAAGAACAGTGCTTTTGCATTGCCCGGTTTGCCCTAGGCATGGCTAAAACAGGGGGACAGGTCCTTCTGCAAAGTAAAAATTAACTATTCTTTAGCTTTCAAAGAGTGATTTTGGATGAACAAATATTTAGGGGGTTCGGAAAATGGTCAGAGCCAGCAAGTCTTCTCCTTCCCAGACATTTTTATTTCTGAAGCATAGAAACAAGGAAACAGCACTTTTCCGTGCAAATAGAATGCCTCCAGGCCTTTCTTTGCAATATTTATGATCAAATTATATTTTTTAATGTCTTTGGAACTCAAGAAACAATTGGAACTACATGATTAGCTGACAGTGCTATGTTTTTAGTACATGCAATAAATCTAGCTGTAAATCTCATTTCAAAATTGTATTCTCCGAGGTTGTTAGCCATTTGATCTTTAAATTTCCACATTTGGTACAATCTAATTCAACAAAGGGTAATTGCTTGCTATAGATTGGGTACTGTGTTGGGCACTGTGGTGCTTAAAAATGAGAGCACAGGTTCCTATGCTTAATGAACTCACAATTTAGTAAAAGAGATGGGGCTTCTAAAAGCGACAGGAAAAAAAAAAGGCACAGACTAAAGCAAAATGTAGAATAAGACAGCATCATGAAGGTATATTTAAGGTACTATGCAAGGTTCAAATGTTTCTCCCTCAACGCTAAGTATTTCAACTCCTTCAAAATCATGCTACCAATCTTCTATCATCTTGTTCATCCTAGATGTTGTACTTACCTTGAGACTCACAGGTTAATTTCTTCATCTCTTAAAGACATAGCACCTGACTCACAGTGACTCTCCACCTCTGTTCTTGGTGATTTCAGTGTCTTCTTGGAATTCCTTCCAGTATCTTGGATTTTTAATTTCATTGCCTTCTCAGCTACTATGACCTGATCTTTCAGCCCACTTCAGCTTCCTTCTTTTCTATACATAGTCATTACAAATGACTACACTGTTTCCATCAGCTCAGTTTCAAGTATTCCATTCTCTGAGTTCCATATACTATCCCTCTGGTTTATTCTCTCTGGTACTCCATCTCCAGCAAGCTATTTGAACCCATCTATGTTTTCACTTTCCTGCCCCACTCTGACTTCGATTCCACAATCCATCATTATTATTACTATTTTGTACATGCCCTAACCTCCCTGACCCCAACCCTGATCATTGCAAACCCACTCTGAATCTGCATCTGAATCACAGGCATCAAAGTTACCGGGGAGGTGAACACACTTATGCTGATTCATCTTGCTTCAAATTCATGATTACAAACTCTACTACTTCTTGACATGCATATTATTATATTTTACCCAATCCATTCTCAGTCTCCTACTCTCCAGAGGAATATTCCATATCTTTCTTTCTCTCTCAAACATCCAACACCCCTTCTGTTATCCTTTCTTTGAGCTATGACCTGACTAGTTATTCACTGAGAAAATGGAGGTAGTCAGAAGATCCACACCTTCCTACAGGCATAAACCTACCTGAATCTGTACCCATATATTCCTCCTTCCTTCCTGGTATTAATAAAACAGAGGAACAATTGATATCCCTTTCAAAGGCCAGTCCCTTGACATGTACTTGGATTTCTTCTCTTGCCTAATTGAGAATGTTGTACCCCCTCTCTCCTATATCACTGAATTTTCTCTCTGGATTAGTCCTATCAGTAAATAAACTTAGCAAATCTCAATTTTTTTTAAGTTATTTAAACCTACAGTGTCACATTCCTCTCTGCCAATGCTCTCTTGACACAGGCTTTTCGTCTCCATCATCTCATGGTACCTGCTCTTAATAGCCATCCCAGCAATGATCATATCTCAACTCCCATCTAACCTCACACAGTGGCAACAGAAGACAAGGCCTATTATTCCTTCTTCATTGAAATACTTTCTTTACCTAGCCTCCAGGATAAGGATCCAACTATAAACTGACAATTTCACAGTCGATATTTCAGGCCATAACCTCTCCCCAAGTTCTAACTTTGTGTCTTCAACTGCCAAGTAGACACTGCCACTTGGATAGCTAACAGTGTGTGCACGCTAAGTCATTTCAGTTGTTTCCAACTCTTTGGGACCCTAAGGACTGTAGCCCACCAGGCTCCTCCATCCATGGGATCCTTAAGACAAGAATACTGGAGTGGGTTGCCATGCCCTTCTCCAGGGGATCTTCCTGACCCAGGGGTCGAACTTGCAGCTCCTGAGGCTCCTGCATTGCAGGAAGGTTCTTTACCACTGAGCCACCTAGGAAGTAGATAGCTAACAGGCATCTCAAACTTAACATATACAAGAGTTACACATCTTCCCCCTCTTAACTTTTTTTTCCTACAGTTAAGTCCCTCTCCCCCAAAAAATCCATTCTATCATCCTGCTGCTCATGCCAAAAACTTTGAAATTATCTTTGTCCCTATTGTTCTTTCCTCCTACATCCAAACTAAGAGCAAATTTATTGGTACCACCTTCAAATTATAGCCAAATCCACCACTTTCTATTACCTCCACTGTTACCCTACTCTAAGCCCTCACCTAGATTTTTACAACCATCTTCTAATCAGACTGCCTATTTTTTACTCTTAACCCCTATATTTCTCTCCTCACAGATCCACCACAATGATTTTTTTAATGTAAGTCATTTGAGGTCTTTACTCAAAAATATTCTGAGAGATCCATATTGCATTCAGAATAAAAACTACAGCTTTTCCAATACCCACCAGACCTACATGAACTGGTCCTCACAGTCTCTCTGAGACTACCACCCTTCCCTGACCTGCTCTTCTCCATCCACGCTGTCTTCCCTGCTATGCCCCATGCATCTTGGCAAGCATAAGATTGCTTCAGGGACTTTGCCCCTGCAGTTTCCTTGGCTGGGAACAGTCTTTCCCCAGGTTCACTCTCTCCCTCACCTGACATCTCTGCTCAGATAGTTACTGTGTCAGATTTCCTTGTATACCTGTTGTTATCTCTTGTCTTATCCTACTCTGTCACTTGATTGTGTTTCACTTCCCAAGTGAGCATTACCATCACCCAAAATGTTGCATATGTATTTTTTCAGTCTGCAATGATGAAGAGTACCTAGAGAACAAGGATTTTATTTATGCCCCGTAAATTGCTCTATGCCCCATGTCTAGAGGAATGCTTGGTACATTATAGGTACTGAATAAACATGTGTAAAGGGAATGAAACTTCATGGGGAATTTCTGCAATACTTCCTTCATAATGTCTCCTCACTTACCAGCAGCAACAAGAGAAGTGAGAGTGAGAGATAAGCCCTTCCCCATGATTTTCATCAATTCCCTCAACTTTGATTGACATACAAGGTCAATAAAAACACCATTTTCTCTGCATACACAATCAAGGTAAGACTTCCAGGCTCCCTTCCAACCATATTGTGGCCCCTAAGCCTTGCTTACTAAGGAATTGGCGAACATCCACTACTTGTACTGTCCCTCCCTTTCTTGCTCTCCAAACTCATACCACTGTCTCTAATATTCCTGTTTGTCTTGGGCCACTCATTTTTAATCTTTTTTTGTGGGTTTCTCTTTCTCATCTTTTCCCCTTAAATTTTATTTTTCCTGAGATTTTGTCCTTAGCCTTCATTGCTCACTCATCTGTTTCATCTCATTCATTCCCATTAGCTACTATATATTTGTGAATGGCTTATAATCCATTCCGGCCCTTCACTATACTCCAGCCCTTTATATCTTCCTATTGAGCACCTCCACCTGGTGATCCCACAGGCACATTAAACTCAAGATGCTTGTATTAGCCAGAATAAGCTAGTTTATATTGCAGTAAGAAGCCACCCCCAAACCTCAGTGATTTAACATGTAGAATTTTACTTTTTGCTCATACAAGGTCCCCTCAGACTGAGGTATCTCTCCAGGGTAACTATTTCTATAGCCAGAGAGCCAGGCAGGGTGCTAGAATCTCTTAGTCCAGCCATCTGAACACAAAGCGTATGGTTCACACAACAAGGTTAAAGACTGAGTGAAATACCTCACAATAATAACTATGAGCCTTAGCCAAAAGCTGTGTGTCACTTCCACTCATAGCCCATTGGCTAGAACTATTTCATAACTCCATGCAACTGCATACAAAATTCAATCTTCCAAGTTACTGTAAAGAGAGGTGAACCATCCATAAGCACTACCATGATTTCCAATATGTCCAAGATTAACAAGCCAGCATGGGAATACACAGTATGTAACCAAGGGCCAGGAGGCAAGACTTGGTCAGAGGCAGCTGTTGCCAATACCATCACCATCACCACCCCCTTAACTTTCACTGCTCACATCACATCCAATCGTTCTTCAAGCCTTATAGGCTCTACCTCCTTAAATATTGGTGTATTGGGAATATTGGCCCTCTTTTCTCCATTACTGCTACCACTACCTCACTTTAGCCTCTCATTGTCTTCATTTGCAAATCTGTAGTCTTCCCACTGTTAGTCTCCTAATATGAAAGTGAAAAGTGAAGTCACTCAGTCGTGTCCAACTCTTTGTGACCCCATGGACTGTAGCCTGCCAAACTCCTCCACCCATGAGATTTTCCAGGCAAAAATACTAGAGTGGGTCGCCATTTCCTTCTCCGGGGGATCTTCCTGACCCAGGGATCGAACCCTGGTCTCCTGCAAAGCAGGCAGACTCTTTACTGTCTAACTGTCTGAGCCACCAGAGAAGCCCTCAGTCTCCTAACATATGTCCCATCTAAAGAGTGCCATCCATCATGATCATCCAACTGCCTTTACCCCAGCCACTTTCTACTACCCTCTTCTATGTTTTCTTTTTTCAAATCCCTTGTCACTATCTGAAATTATAAGTGTATCTGTCTACTTTTCCCCACCTCTACTGCTGCCACCATACACATAAACATGCATTCGAATGTAAGTTCTCTGAGATTAGGAAACTGACTAATCAGAGCTTTATCACAGAGCAGATCTTCAATGTGTATTTGTGGAATGAATAGACTTTCCATCATGAAGCCCAACTGATGTTTATAAAACAACGCTGACCATGTCATTTCTCAACTTAAATGTTCCATGGATTCCTTATTGCATCTCCAAATAAAATTTCTGCTCCTTAGAAAATTTATGAGACCCTTCATGAAATATCTCTGCTTATTTCTCTGGAGTCACAGACTATAATCACCTCCTTCTCAAGGGGTTTTCTCTCCCAGTGGAGTCTGAAACTCATTTTCCATCTGAGTATAGTATTTTTCAAAGACAATCTCTCCCTTCACTTGGTTAACTCTAGTTAGTTCTTCAGGATTCAGGTTAGACAGTGCCTCCTCTAATGGCCAGAGCCTCTCCTATATACTATGATATGCAGAGCACTGTGATAATCACTAGATTAGAACTAGAAACTCTGATAGACAGCAGGTTAAAACCAGGCCCTAGGCTAGATACTACCTTACCACTGTAAACATGATGTATCTATGTTGTGGCTGCACAACTAGTTATAAAATCTAACTATCAAACCTAGCTTAAAGCATTGTTCATGTAGAATATCATTGTTGCCTTTATTGTGACTCCTACTATAGTTATACTTTTTTTATCCAATGGCATTACCCATCCAGAATGACCTGAAACTCAGAAGTAAGCAAGCAAATGTTTTTGAGTAGCCAAATTGATATCACAATGCTGATAGACTTTATAATCTGGGCCCCAGGTCCTCCCTCAGAACCTCATTATGGTAGAGTGTACTCATTTAAAATACATTTCAAACAACCTTCACTATTTGGTTCACCAGCCCACAAGATGATAGAATCCACCAATCAACAACTACTTTATTAATTGCTTACTACACACAATACACTGTGCTAAGTTGTGGGAATTAGAAGAAAGTATTTTAAAATGTCTTCATTCCAGGCGTTCATTGGCACACTCTATACTTTCTACTCAATCTTCCTGTGAACCTAAAACTGTTTTAAAAAGTAAAGTTTATTGGTTAAAATATTTAAGTCCCCACTCCCATTCATTATAACCACTCACTTCATTGAAGAGGTAACAGAAATAAGAAGACAGGATAGAGGTAAATACATCACAAAAGCAAGAAATTAAATCTGACTTTTTCAACTAGAGAGGGTATGGGAGTAGCAGGGGAGGGAATGAGAAAATCAGGAACAGCAACTTAATAAGCACAGTAGTTTACAGCTACTTATTAAAGAGATGAAAAACCCTATGTACCTAAAGAACCTCTGATCTAGGACAATGAGAAGGGCACTCAGCTAAGCTTTGGGCTGAATTTCCATCTAGGTCTCTATTTGCCCTGCTGTGCAGTCTTCATAAAGTCACATTACCTCTCTGGACCTCACTCTCTTCTTGTCTTTTGTGAGAAAGCTGAACCAGATGGTCTTCACCAAGGCCCACCACGCTTTAAAATCCTGATTCTATGTTCAAACTTCTGACCTTGAGCCATCAAAATAAAGGTAAAATATATTCAGTATACTCTGATTTAAAAGGCAGGAAGGAACGGGTATCATATATTTTAGAAGTCTTTACAGAAATGGCAGTTTTCTAAAGTTTGCAATTTAGCAAGAAAAGTTTCCATTATCTAAAAAATCCATTTAAGTGGAACACTGCTATTCCCCACCTAGTGCTAGATAAGTGAAAATTTCACAGTGTTATTTAAACAGCCCGTGCTGGGCTGACCAAAATAGTTTTAGGCCAAAGAAACAGAGAGAAACCTTCAAAGAATTCTCCTTTCCCTGCAGTTTCTATAAAAACTGGCCAAAGAGGGTACATCAGTCATTCCCAAAGAGAATCCCTTTAGGAAAGCAAGAGTTGCAAGAGTAGAGAAGTCAACTTCTCTAGAAGATGGACAGGCACCAATGCCCTCTACCTAACTGCATCCCACCACATCTTGTATCACCTGAGCAAGGTACAGATGTGTGCTTCTGAACCTTGGGACTATGCTTTCTTGCACTAAAAAGCTATCAACCAGTGCAGGGTGTCCAGATGGGCTCCTGTCCAGATGGCTATGTTTTAACGTTTTAAAACTGAAATACCTCTTTCCTTTAGATGGATACATCACATCTGAGAACACCTTCACCTTTGTCCACAGAATTCTCCAGACAAGAATACTGGAATGGGTTGCTGTTCCCTTCTCCAGGGGATCTTCCTGACCCAGGGATAAAATCAGGTCTCCTGCATCATAGGCAGATTCTCTACTATCTGAACCACAAGGCTGGCTCTATCTATGAGCTACTAAAGATAAATAATTTTTTGGAAGACTTGGTGTCTAGGAAGGGGGAATATATAGGACTTCCCTGTAGCTCAGATGGTAAAAAATCTGCCTGCAATGCAGGACACCCAGGTTTGATCCCTGGGTCATGAAGACCCCCAAGAAAAGGGAATAGCAACCCGCTCCAGTGTTCTTGACTGGAGAATACATGGGCAGAAGAGCCGCGTGGGCTTTAGTCTGTGGGGTCACAAAGAGTCAGACACAACTGAGTGACTAACACTACTACTACTACCAAGGGGGAATATGGAAGATGGATTGACCTAGTTGTGAGGTTAAGGAGAAGCAAGGAAGCCTTTCTCTTGAAGAGGCGGCATTTGATCTAAGAACACAAGGTTGAGTTGGCATTAACTTCAAGCCCTCTATATAAGGCAGCCAATCAATTATTTGCCATCATGAATCAATGTTTGTTAGCCTAGTATGCACAAATTCACACACCCAGGTATACGAGGAAAATACAGTCACTAGATTACTTTGCACAGCTTTCTTTCTGCCAATTTTACTCAAATCTATTAGGGGAAAATTTTTCTTATTATATTAAAACCAACACAAATTTATTATGCTAGAAAAAACAATATTTGAAGGTTTTTTAAAGAAAACAAAATTTTTAAATCGTTCTAGTCTCCCCACTCCAGTACTCTTGCCTGGAAAACCCCATGGACGGAGGAGCCTGGTAGGCTGCAGTCCATGGGGTCGTGAAAAGTCAGACACGACTGAGCAACTTCACTTTCACTTTTCACTTTCATGCATTGCAGAAGGAAATGGCAACCCACTCCAGTGTTCTTGCCTGGAGAATCCCAGGGACAGGGGAGCCTGGTGGGCTGCCGTCTATAGGGTCACACAGAGTCGGACACAACTGAAGCGACTTAGCAGCAGCAGCAGCAGTCTTCTGTAGGATTGTTTTGGGCAATTCTCAACCCCTCTATTCACTTTCACTTGTCACTAGGGCTACTTCAAGAGAAAAGTACTAGAAACTATTGATATCTCGTTACTAAAAGAGTCTCAGATATGATTCAAGATTATTTACATCACTGACTTTTAAATAACAATGGTTTCATTTCTAGTAGTAGCAAAAGTAGTAGTAGTAATAATCAGTCTCAACAGTGTGGCTACTGAGAGCAGTAGCTATTGTTATTGTAATTACAGTAATTAGCAATAAGTAATAGTAGCAGTGATTGTTGTCACAGTCCTAGCAGAAGCAGTAGTGCATGGGTGCATGCTAAGTCACTCAGTCGTGTCCAACTTTCTGCAACCCTATGGACTGTAGCCTGCCAGGCTCCTCTGTCCATGAGATTCTTCAGGCAAGAATACTGGAGTGCGTTGCCGTGGCCTCCTCCAGGGGACCTTCCCAACCCAGGGATCAAACCCACATCTCTTATGTCTCCTGTATTGGCAGGTGGGCTCTTTACCACTAGCACCACCTGGGAAGCCCAGAAGTAGTATGCTGCTGCTGCTAAGTCACTTAAGTCATGTCTGACTCCGTGTGACCCCACAGACGGCAGCCCACCAGGCTCCCCCATCCCTGGGATTCTCCAGGCAAGAACACTGGAGTGGGTTTTCATTTCCTTCTCCAATGCATGAAAGTGAAAAGTGAAAGTGAAGTCGCTCAGACATGTCTGACTGTTCGTGACCCCATGGACTGCAGCCTACCAGACTCCCCCATCCATGGGATTTTCCAGGGAAGAGTACTGGAATGGGATGCCATTGCCTTCTCCACAGAAGTAGTGTAAATAGTAGTTAAAAGTGGGTTGGATCTGAACACTACCATTTATCAGTTGAATGAGACTGGACAAATTATTTAAATTTCCTATACATTTAGAATGGGGTTAATAAAACATCTATCTCCTAAGACTGTTGAGAGAAACTAAATATGTATAAAGGAAGATATTGGTACAAAACAAGCCTTCTATATGTAAAGGCTAATTTAAAAGTATTATCTTATTATTAGTGTTATTGTTATTATATCTCAACATTCTGAGAGGAAGTTGGCGTAAAGGACAAAGCAAGTCAAAGTTAGTTTGGAGTTGAGGAACAGTAAGTTATAAAATAACCTAACATCAATCTGAAACCCACATTCATCAATAATTTCATTTAGGAAAGAAACCCCCTCTATGTGAGGTTGCTGTCATAATCTCCCTTAAAGTTTTAAGACATTATAATCTCTCTATATGCACTAACTCAAGTTAAACTAATCCATGTTGCATTCCCCTAAAAAAAGGTTTATATCAAGCATCATTCATAATTGTATCAAAAATAATAAAACAAGAATAAATTCAACCAAGAAGTTGAAGAAGACACAAATGGAAAGACATACTCTATTCATGGACTGGAAGAATCAATATTTTCAAAATGACCATGCCACCCAAAGATATCTACAAATTCAAAGCAATCCACATCAAAATACCAAAGATATTCTTCACAGAAATATAAGAAACAATCCCAAAGTTTGTCTAAAGCCACAAAAGACCCAAAATAGCCAAAAAAAAAAAAAATACTGAAAGAAAAAAAAAAAAGAAAGCTGGCAGTATCACACTTCTGAATTTCAAACTATACTATAAAACCATAGTAATAAACAGTATAGTTCAGGCACAAAAACAGACACATCAACCAGTGGAACAGAAGAGAGCATAAAAAACTAAATCCTGGCATATTTAGTCAATTGATATTCAACAAGGGAGCCAAGAATACCCAGTTGGGGGGAAAATGGTCTCTTCAATAAATGGTGTTGGGAAAACTGGAGAAATGCAGCATGCAGAACAATGAAATTAGACCCCTATACCATACTTCTGGCAAAAAAAAAGTTGAAATGGATTAAAGACTTAAATATAAGACCTGACAACTTAAAACTCCTATAAGAACAAACAGGCAAGAACCTCATCAATATTGATCTTGGAGTTTATTTGAACATGATGCCAAAAGTACAAAGAGCAAATGTAAAAATCAACAAATGGAAATATATCAAATTCATCTTTTACACTGCAAAAGAAACAATTAACAAAATAGAAAGATAACCTACCTAGTAGAAGAAAATTTTTACAACCTATGTATCGAGTAAAGGTTTAACATCCAAAATATATAAAGAACTCAGTCATTTTAGTAAAAACAATAGCAATAATTTGATTAAAAATAGGCTGCTGTTGCTAAGTTGCTTCACTCGTGTCAGACTCTGTGCCACCCCATAGATGGCAGCCCACCAGGCTCCCCATCCCTGGGATTCTCCAGGAAAGAACACTGGAGTGGGTTGCCATTTCCTTCTCCAATGCATGAAAGTGAAAACTGAAAGTGAAGTCACTCAGTCGTGTCCGAATCTTAGCGACCCCATGGACTGCAGCCTACCGGGCTCCTCTGTCCATGGAATTTTCCAGGCAAGAGTACTAGAGTGGGGTGCCATTGCAGAAGGCTAAATAAGAGACACTTTGACGAGGACATCAAAATGACTAACAGATATATGAAAAGATAACATCACTAATCACCAGGATTAGTGCAAATCAAAACTACGTGGGGATATCACCTCATACCTGTTAGAAGGACTATTATCAAGAAAACAAGAGAGGTCTAGGTGAGAATGTGGTAAAAAGGAAACTTTTATGTACTATCCATGAGAATGTAAACTGCTCCAACCACTATGCAAAACAGTAAGGAAGTTCCTCAAAAAAAAACTGAAACTAGATCTAATATACAATTCAGGTGCATACCCAAAGGAAATGAAAACAGAATTTCAATGAGGTATATATACCTCATATATGTTTATCATAGCATCATTCACAACAGTTAAGATATGGAAACAACCCAAAAGCTCATCAAAGGCGGCGGCTGCTGCTGCTTCTAAGTCACTTTAGTCGTGTCCGACTCTGTGTGACCCCATAGACGGCAGCCCACCAGGCTCCGCCATCCCTGGGATTCTCTCGGCAAGAATATTGGAGTGGGTTGTCATTTCCTTCTCCAAGAAGACAGTATGCTGCTGCTGCTAAGTCACTTCAGTCGTGTCCAGCTCTGTGCAACCCCATAGATGGAAGCCCACCAGGCTCCTAAATCCCTGGGATTCTCCAGGCAAGAGCACTGGAGTGGGTTGCCATTTCCTTCTCCAATGCAGGAAACTGAAAAGTGAAAGTGAAGTCATTCAGTCATGCGACACCATGGACCACAGCCCACCAGGCTCCTCTGTCCATGGGATTTTTCAGGCAAGAGTACTGGAATGGGTTGCCATTGCCTTCTCCTAAAGGATGGAAAAAAAAAAGATACTGGTTTAAATACACAATGGAATACTATTCAGCTGTGAGAAACAGGGATATCCGTCCATTTGCAACAACATGGATAGATCTTGAGCAGACTAAGCTTATCAAGATAGACAGAAAAAGACGCACTAAGCGCGGGCGGCTGGCAAGAGCCGGGCTGGCGCACTAAGCGCGGCCGAGAGGACCTACCCCAGGTCCGAGGTCAGTGGCGGCCAGGAGGAGACACCCCACATCCGAGGTCAGGGGCAGCCGGGGGGAGACACCCCATGTCCGAAGACAGGGAAGCAGCTGGGTGGAGCTGCCCCGCGTCCAAGGTCAGGGGTGGCTGGAAGAAGCCACTTCACGCTGGAGGCCAAGGACGGTGACCCTGAGGAGCCGCCCCGAGCCCCCAGGCCAGGGGCGGCAGCTGGGAGGAGCCAGCCACGCCCGAGGCCAGAGCCTGCAGCCGGGAGGACCAAACCTAGGAGCAACCCGAGGAGCAGTGGCTACGCAGGGGCAGGAGGGCCTAGAGGAGGTATCCCACATTGAAGGTCAGGAATGGTCGTGGTAGGGAGATAGCCCTCACCCAAGGTAAGGAGCAGCAGCTGTGATTTGCTGGAACAGCCGTAAAGAGATTCCCCACACCCAAGGTAAGAGAAACCCAAGTAAGATGGTAGGTGTTGCAAGAGGGCATCAGAGGGCAGACACACTGAAACCATTCTCACAGAAAACTAGTCAATCTAATCACACTAGGACCACAGCCTTGTCTAACTCAGTGAAACCAAGCCATGCCTGTGGGGCAACCCAAGACAGGCAGGTCATGGTGGAGAGGGCTGATAGAACGTGGTCCACTGGAGAAGGGAATGGCAAACCACTTCAGTATTCTTGCCTTGAGAACCACATGAACAGTATGAAAAGGCAAAATGATAGGATACCAAAAGAGAAACTCCCCAGGTCATTAGGTGTCCAATATGCTACTGGAGATCAGTGGAGAAATAACTCCAGAAAGAATGAAGGGATGGAGCCAANACATAGAAGTCCTAAGGCAATAAGCACAGATGTAGGAGTCATTTCATTTACCCAAACATTTTGTAACAATTTCAGTATGACTACTCAACCACTTAGAAGGAAAAAAAAAAGATTCTAAAGCATTCTTGTGCCTTTATTTCTCTTAAAGAGATGGGAATACCAGATTATCCTACCTGCCTCCTGAGAAGCAACAGTTAGAACCAGAAGTGGAAAAATGGACTGGTTCAAAATTGGGAAAGGAGAATGTCAAAGCTATATATCCTTACCCTGCTTATTTAACTTTTATGTAAGGTACATCATGTGAAATGCCAGGCTGAATGAAGCACAAGCTGGAATCAAGATTGCTGGGAGAAATATTAATAACTTCAGATATGCAGATGATACCATTCTAATAGCAGAAAGTGAAAAGAAACTAAAGAGTCTCTTGATGAAGGTAAAAGTTGGAAGTGGAAAATCTGGCTTGAAACTCAACATTCAAAAAACTACAGTCATGGCATCTCACTTCACACCAAATATGGAAAAAAAGTGGAAACAGTGATAGACTTTCTTTGGGGGGGGCTTCAAAATCCCTGCAGACAGTGACTGCAGCCATGAAATTAAAAAATACTTGCTCCTTGGAAGAAAAGCTATGACAAATCTAGATAGCATCTTAAAAAGCAGAGACATCACTTTGCCAACAAAGGTTCACATATTCAAAGCTATGATTTTTCCAGTAGTCATATACAGATATGAGGGTTGGACCATAAAGAAGGCTGAGCACCAAAGAATTAATGTTTTCAAATTGTGGGGCTGGAGTAGACTCTTGCGAGTCCCTTGGACTGTAAGGAGATCAAACCAGTCAATCCTACAGGAAATTAGCCCTGAATATTCATTGGAAGGACTGATGCTGAATCTGAAGCTCCAGTCATTTGGCACCTGATGCAAAGAGCTGAATCATTGAAAAAGACACTGATGCTGAAAAGATTGAAGGCAGGAGTAGAAGGAGATGATATAGGACAAGACAGTTGGATGATATCCTTGACTCAATGGACATGAGTTTTAGGAAACTCCAAGATATTGAAGGACAGGGAAGCCTAGCATACTACAGTCCATGGGGTTGCAGAGAGTCAGACATGACTTAGTGACTGAATAATGATCATCTAAATTATTCATGATTAATTATTTTTATTATTATTTTGTTATACTGAGTTGGCCAAAAAGTTTGTAAACTCTTACAAAAGCAAACTTTCTGGACAACCCAATATTTAGTTTATACAAATTTGTATAATAAAATGGAGAAGGAAATGGCTATCCACTCCTGTATTGTTGCCTGGGAAATCCCACGGACTGAGGAGCCTAGTAGGCTACAGTTTATGTGGTCACACATGACTAAAGCGACTTAGCATGCATGCATGCACCTATAATAAAAACCAGGCAAAACTAATTTTAAATCTGAATGATTCCTCAAAGTTTTTTAAATATTGCCTACAATGATGTTTAAAACAACTGAATGCAACATATCCTAGGCTCAAGTTCTCCTCTTTGTACTTATATTCATAACAAGCAAATGCTACTTCATCATCCACCTTCTTCCTCTTCCTGAAAGGAAATAGAAACCTATCTCCCTATTTTATAATAAATTTTGATTTAACTTGGTTACATAAAATAAGAGTGCTGCTAAGAAACTTTTCTTCTCCCTACATTTTAAAACTTTAATTAAAATGTCTCAGCTGATCTATCTGCTAATGATTATTTGGACAGTGATGCAGAGAATCCTTTTTCTCAAAGGAATGAACACCTTCTAAGCCATGAACAGCTTTGGGTCCAGATGTTACTGTTGTTCATTCTCACCATTAATCACCAAACATTGCAGTAGGACCCACCATGGATATTATTCAAACAGAGACTCAATTAAATTCAGAGGCAGTCCATTTAATCTTCATCAGCTCAAACAATGGCAACTTCATTTTTCTCAAACAAATGTTGCGTCAGAGAAGAGAAAACTTCAGAGATTTTCATTTCATTCAATATTGTTATAAAGTAACTGGATTTACACTTTGACTTTGGACAAAAAAATAAATAAATAAAGACAGCCATACCACTTTGCTGTAAGGCAATGCTACAGAGAAGATGGAGCAGCCTGCAGCAGAAAGCACAAGTGGTAAGTTTGTGATTAAAAAGTAAACAATTCATTTACTCCCTTAAAAGCTATGATAACTGAAGAAAGAAATAAAATATTCTGTTTGGACTCTGCAGTGTGAAGATGGATGTGGGGCAGGGAACGAGAGTGGGAGGAAGAAAGGGGGACATGTCTGATTCTTACATTATTCACGTCATCTAGACCAAGGAAGAAAATAGCTCCTCGGAGAGGTCCAGTTAGAAAGTGGCCTGTGGGCATGATGAATGAGGCATCTATAATTAAGGGCAGGATATAACTACAAGAGACTTTTCTTCCTACGAGTATGACATTGACTTTTTTGTAAGTAGGGTAAGGCAAGGGGGAGTGCTAACTGGTATCTTCAGCCGTTGATTTGGATCACAACTGCTTACTCCAAGGGCCTCCACTGGGATAATAAAACCTTCTTTGGGGACACGTTCTTCATTTTATCTGTATTAATCTGGTTTCTAGAAGAAACAAAACACATAAGCAAGATCACTAAGGCAAGAAAGATATGGCATATATAAGATATGGTAAATAATGCAAGACAGTAGGCTAGAACTAGAATGGCTAGACAGTAGGCTAGAAACAGAGATAGGTCTAAAAACAGTGCTTATGGCCAGACCATAAAGGGCTAGGAATACTAAGGACTACGAGCTTTCAATTCTACAGGCAGCAGGGAGCCATTGAAAAATTCTTGAACAAGAGACAAAAGAGTTAGATATGATCAGACAAAGATTTCAGACATGGCTACACATTGGATTCACCTGGGGAGTTATAAAAAATGAGGATGCCAGGATCCAGCCTCAAGGGATTCTATCTATAATTTAATTGGTATGGTGTATGCTCCGGACATCAATTTAAAAAGCTCCCAGATGACTCAGATGTGCAGCAAAGTTTGAGAACCACCACTTTAGAAAAATCATTCTGGAATCTCTGGGTTTTTTTCCGTTGGAATGGGCCATAGTGATGGCAGAGAAACTAATTACTAAGATCTCCTAAGGCAGGCAACTTGTGATGAGAATCTGATCCAGGGCAGATCTCAATAATGGAAGGGATGGTCCCTTCTGAGAAAAACTGTCACAAGGGTCAAATGTGTGGCTGAAATGACTAATTGGACATGGGAAATAAGGAACAAAAACTGGAAAATGATTCCAGGGTTCCCAGCTCAGACAACAGCATAGATGGTGCTGCGGCAAATTAGCCAATTTAATAGAAAAGGGGAACGCCAGACGATGAGCCAAAATGGGAGAGGAAAAGAAGAGAGCACGCTGAGAACATCCTTCATTCAATCTAACCTTCACCTCCTCCCCTCACCGAGGAGTCACCACCACTAAATTAAACCAGCATTAGTGCTCGACAGCTCTGCCAGGGGCCAGTGGAAGTTGACAGACTGAAGCTGCCCCAGG
Organism: Neotragus pygmaeus; assembly: GCA_006410875.1. Taxonomy (NCBI): domain Eukaryota; kingdom Metazoa; phylum Chordata; class Mammalia; order Artiodactyla; family Bovidae; genus Neotragus; species Neotragus pygmaeus. The sequence goes on along the minus strand of SJYV01012394.1, from coordinate 523,348 downwards.
ATAACAGGACATCTATCCTGCCTCAGATGGCCCTCTCCTGGGACCTCCCTGCCTGAAGAGTCCCAATATAGAATTCCTCCCAAGAGGACTTCAGCGTGTCAGCTGTCACCAGCACCTGCCAAGAATGAGAGGCACAGTGCCGGAGTGAGGATCCAATCACCACGAGCCCATAGATCACAATCTCCAGCTCCTCGACTCCTTGAATCGCACCCGCAAGCAGATGGGAAGCCAGCGCGGAACCCGGAGCACAGATGCCGCAAGTTCACACAGAGCAGGAGTGAACTGTGCGGTTCTTCCCTTTAATTTCTTACCTGATAACAAGTTTCCAGTCCCCAGATCAATACTGCCAGCACACTGCTGTGCACCCCACCGGCCACGCGTTGTTGTCTCTATTACTCTTCTTAGGGGAATCATTATCTGTGCACACTCCCATGTAAAAATTATAGTTTATTCTTTCTCTCCCCAAATGAAACAATTAAAAAGCATATTTTTAAGAGGTTTGCCTCTGTCTTTCACAGTAGAAGCTTGTTGAAAAAAGCTGCGGTTTTGTAAAAGTAAGGTTTGATCCCCTAGGATCTGTAAGCCAAGACTGTGAAAGTAGAAAAGATGTGGCAGAGAGGGTGTAAGTCAGTCATTTTCACCCACAACATAATGCCTAAGGACAAAATACATCATCACACGTCCAAACAACCTTCAGAATGGCCGGCTTTTGCAAAAGCACAGCTTGATCTGCCTCTTGGCTACCAGAAGAGGCAGAATCAGGAAGAACGCCAGAGCACTTGACAGTCCTCTCGGAGTGTAAGCTGTAAAGTGGCTCCTTGACACGCTTTCCCGTGCGGATGGGGGGCTGACTGTTCCAACGCTGGCCACCAGTAAGTCAGGGACTGTCTCCCTTGCTACGCATTACTTGCAGTGTCTCTCAGGGGTGCGTGTGAGCGATTCTTTGCAGTATCCTTGCCTGCCTCTTCTTTCTACAAGGTTTAGCAATGTCCCCCTGGAACCACAGAGTGGAATCTACTCTCCCATTGCCAGTCTTGTCACCCAAACATTCTTCCTCATTCAAGTTAGAGAACTGGGATAATTCTTTTACAAAGAATTGGGCACTGGCTCTGCCACTGAGTAAGCTGGTGGCCTTAGGCGAGTATTTAACCTCTCTATACTCTGGTTTTATCATTTGTAAAATGGATTAATAATGCTTCCTAGTATAGGGACCGATATGAAGATTAAATATACTAACATAAGTAAGTGTGATGTTTGACACACAGTGATTGTCCCAAATACGTTAGTTGCTGTCACAATTTTTCTAAGATGCAATATAGCTTGAAGGACATGAACTCCATAGCCAGTTTGCTTGGGTTCAAATTTTGACATCACCACTTTTCACCTGTGTGATTTAGGACAAGCTATTAGCTTCCCTGTGCCTTTATGCTATTTAACTTATAAAAGAGGAATAATATAATATCTATCATAAATGTTATTGTGAAGATTAATCCTCATATATTCATATATATATATGGATATAGATGGAATATTTGTGTCCCCCCGAAAATTCTTCTGTTAAAACCTGTTCCCATACTGACACTTTCTAGGGGCCACTATAATTACCTCATTAGCATAAACTCAACTGGGATCCCTGGGACCCACAGTGAATAACAAAGACACTTTTATCACTTGGGAAATCCCAAGGATTTAGAAGCTCCCCCTCAAGAACTCAGGACAAAGATCAGATAAACTCTTTATTATACAATGGATGAGAAGCTTATAAAATTGAATTTCATTCATCTACCCTTCTTGATTAGACAAACTCAAAAAGGAACTACACTGAAATCTTTTTCCCTAGTCATAATCCTATTAAACAAAAATATATATCATTGCAGACATATGCATCTC
>SJYV01012394.1:320785-521439 GCA_006410875.1 Neotragus pygmaeus | reverse complement strand
CACCCGCAAGCAGATGGGAAGCCAGCGCGGAACCCGGAGCACAGATGCCGCAAGTTCACACAGAGCAGGAGTGAACTGTGCGGTTCTTCCCTTTAATTTCTTACCTGATAACAAGTTTCCAGTCCCCAGATCAATACTGCCAGCACACTGCTGTGCACCCCACCGGCCACGCGTTGTTGTCTCTATTACTCTTCTTAGGGGAATCATTATCTGTGCACACTCCCATGTAAAAATTATAGTTTATTCTTTCTCTCCCCAAATGAAACAATTAAAAAGCATATTTTTAAGAGGTTTGCCTCTGTCTTTCACAGTAGAAGCTTGTTGAAAAAAGCTGCGGTTTTGTAAAAGTAAGGTTTGATCCCCTAGGATCTGTAAGCCAAGACTGTGAAAGTAGAAAAGATGTGGCAGAGAGGGTGTAAGTCAGTCATTTTCACCCACAACATAATGCCTAAGGACAAAATACATCATCACACGTCCAAACAACCTTCAGAATGGCCGGCTTTTGCAAAAGCACAGCTTGATCTGCCTCTTGGCTACCAGAAGAGGCAGAATCAGGAAGAACGCCAGAGCACTTGACAGTCCTCTCAGAGTGTAAGCTGTAAAGTGGCTCCTTGACACGCTTTCCCGTGCGGATGGGGGGCTGACTGTTCCAACGCTGGCCACCAGTAAGTCAGGGACTGTCTCCCTTGCTACGCATTACTTGCAGTGTCTCTCAGGGGTGCGTGTGAGCGATTCTTTGCAGTATCCTTGCCTGCCTCTTCTTTCTACAAGGTTTAGCAATGTCCCCCTGGAACCACAGAGTGGAATCTACTCTCCCATTGCCAGTCTTGTCACCCAAACATTCTTCCTCATTCAAGTTAGAGAACTGGGATAATTCTTTTACAAAGAATTGGGCACTGGCTCTGCCACTGAGTAAGCTGGTGGCCTTAGGCGAGTATTTAACCTCTCTATACTCTGGTTTTATCATTTGTAAAATGGATTAATAATGCTTCCTAGTATAGGGACCGATATGAAGATTAAATATACTAACATAAGTAAGTGTGATGTTTGACACACAGTGATTGTCCCAAATACGTTAGTTGCTGTCACAATTTTTCTAAGATGCAATATAGCTTGAAGGACATGAACTCCATAGCCAGTTTGCTTGGGTTCAAATTTTGACATCACCACTTTTCACCTGTGTGATTTAGGACAAGCTATTAGCTTCCCTGTGCCTTTATGCTATTTAACTTATAAAAGAGGAATAATATAATATCTATCATAAATGTTATTGTGAAGATTAATCCTCATATATATATATTCATATATATATATGGATATAGATGGAATATTTGTGTCCCCCCGAAAATTCTTCTGTTAAAACCTGTTCCCATACTGACACTTTCTAGGGGCCACTATAATTACCTCATTAGCATAAACTCAACTGGGATCCCTGGGACCCACAGTGAATAACAAAGACACTTTTATCACTTGGGAAATCCCAAGGATTTAGAAGCTCCCCCTCAAGAACTCAGGACAAAGATCAGATAAACTCTTTATTATACAATGGATGAGAAGCTTATAAAATTGAATTTCATTCATCTACCCTTCTTGATTAGACAAACTCAAAAAGGAACTACACTGAAATCTTTTTCCCTAGTCATAATCCTATTAAACAAAAATATATATCATTGCAGACATATGCATCTCCACTTTCTAAAGTTAATAATAACTATAATTATTGAACACTTACTATATGCCAAGCACTTTACCTCACTGAAATAGACAACAAACCAACTGACAGAAAAAGGAACCGAGAGTTGGAGAGATGAAGTGTTGACCTAAGATGAGAACTGGCATACTATGGCTCACAGTCCAAATCTAGCTCATCTGCAAGCTAAGAACATGGCTGCATGCTAAAAATGATTTCCGTATTTTTAAATGATTGAAAAAAGAGAAAAGAATAATATTTTGCAACATGTTAAAATTACAACCAATTCAAATTTCAAGTCTATAAATAGTCTCATTAGAACACAATCATGCCCATTTGTTTCCACCTAGACTATAGCTGTGTTCACTACAATGACAGAGTCAAATAGTTACAACAAAACCTATGTCCTACAGGGCCTACAGTATTGATTATCTGGCCCTTTACAGGAAACCTGCTGACCCCTAACAGAAGGTCATGGCTAGTGAGTGGCAGAAGTGGAATATAAAACTAGGTTTCTCTGGTTCCAAAGTACATAATCATAGTGGCAGTATCTCCTCATTATTCTGAGCCTACTGTATGTTCCAACAGTCAGACCATGTTCAGACATCCCAATTCAGCCTCAGAAATTACTAATGTTCTTTCTACATAAGAGAACTGAACTCAGAGACCTTAAGTCATTCACCTAAGGCCATCGACAGGACCTGCACAGCTCTGTGCTCTTGTTCTTATGATGCCCATGCCTGAACTCCACTCTATCCCAGAACAGAACAGAGAGATTCCTAAATTTCACGTTTTTGCACTACCCAAGAAAAAAAATAAAAAGACAGTTCCCTTTCCTTAGGTGCCATCACTTTGCTATCTTTGGAGTGGGAAGAACAGGAAAATTTGAACTGAGGTTCAGACCCAGAGAAGCGACACAGGGTTGGGTTCAGCCAGAAGGATACTATTCAGCCTATGGATGCAAGCCCAAGGCCATGTGCCCAAAGGCTTTTACTTTCTTATTCCACTCTGGGAGCCAGACTCTAGAAACCTACAGCTGTCATACATTTGGGAAAGAACTCAGAATAGCAAAACCAATGTGATTGAAGGTCTAAAGATAAATACCCCAGGTTCACAAACAAAAAAGGCAGGGGGAAAGCATCTATGAATATTTGAAAGATCATACATCAAAGGAGGAATGAAATGAGAAATTGCTTGCTGTTATCCGAGGAAAATTGTAAGCTGATAAAATGGAGCATCAAGAAGTGTAACCTATTCAGAAGCATAGAGAATGTGTGGGCACTGGGCCCAAAGCAAGTTTTGTTGAGCCAGTCCCTTCTGGAAGACATGGGGTTCAGGAAACAATGTACCTTTACATTTCCAGTTGGGGTTTACTCTGTTGTTCCATTACAATGCAGATTCTTTTGAAAACTTTATGAAAGTGACATTGAGAATGGCTGCTTCCTACAGTAGAGTGAATGAACCCTGGTCTAGGAGTTAACTTAAGCAGGTATAGGCTTAGATAGGTAAGCATTTGCCTATGGATGACACCCCTGCTCACATGCAGGGGTATCTTACAAAGCTCTCCTACAGTATCATAAGTCTCCTGTGGGGCCATTTTGGGATAAGATGGTGGTAGGGGACTGGTTATACTTAGGAGAAGAGGGAGAATGTCTTGATGAGGTGAGGAAACTGTAAAGAAAGACATTGATCAGAGCAGGGTTATTGTCCACTGGGATCCCTTGGACAAGTTTTGGATTCAGTGGTCACAAGTAGACCTACTTTAGGGACCTAGAAGGGTATGGCTGAGAATGAGGAGGCCCTTTGTCCAGCCTCTACTAGGATCCAGCTCCATTCTGGTGTCTCAGAGATGGCACTTCTACTTGGACTTGGGACTCTCATGATGTCAGTGCCAGCAAACCAGCGCCTCTCCAAAGGGTCTGGAGGTACCAGGTGTGGACAGGTGGGAGCCAGCACCGCAAAGAATCCCAGAAATGTGAGAGAAGATGCACTTTGGATGAGGGAGTCCTAAAGTCTTATTACTTCTCAGGCAGGATAATACCGAGCTAGCCAAGACAGGGGCTACACATATACAGACTAAACAATAAGCATTTTGGTGTNCCGGAAAGGAAAAAGCTGAAGGAGAGATGTTAATGCTAGTGATTTCAGTCAACTGACTACCATTCTGCAAAGAATCCCAGAAATGTGAGAGAAGATGCACTTTGGATGAGGGAGTCCTAAAGTCTTATTACTTCTCAGGCAGGATAATACCGAGCTAGCCAAGACAGGGGCTACACATATACAGACTAAACAATAAGCATTTTGGTGTACTGTCAATTCTGATTATTTATCACTACACAAGTAGAAAAACGTCTCCTGGCAGAGGCTGCCTGTTGCTTGTCTGACTTGCTCTTGTATGAGGCTTCTTATTCTGTCCAAGCTCCTCTACAACCACTCGCATTGGCTGCCTATGGTATCAGATCCTTTCTCTCAGTTTCTCTCTGTCCTCAGTTGTTCAGGGTTCACATGTTAAGTGCAGCAGCTTCATCAAACGCAGTTCTCAAACTATAAAGAGACTCATTCTTGACTTGCCGTTAACTGCAGATAGCTATGTAATAGACTAGGTTCTCCTCCTCTATCTATTTCCCGTTATCCAGGAAATGGATTTTGTCTTTTTGTATGATGCCTCTTTCTGTCTCCAGCTTAGTCTGTCTCACTCTGTTCTGCATGAATTTTATGTTTCATGATGCAAAATTCAGTATGGATATTTGGTGGGGAAAAAAAAAATGTTCCAAGATGCCTCTTACCCGACAAAAATATTTCCTGCTATAGAGAAACAGGTAATATCCTGAGTCACACTGTCAAACATCTCATAGCACAAAGTAGCCTAGGACTTTCTATGAGGCTGTGCCTGCCCCATATTTATATCTGACACATACTCTAAATTTTGCGTTACAAAATATACATTGTGAAATTCTGTGTTTGAAATTATAGAAGATAGTCTAAAAACCATAGAATAGCCACCACCTATTAAGAAACTACTTTTTTTCTAGAAGCATTACTAGTTTCATTACCTCTTCACAATAACTGTAAATAAGCCATTATCTCCATCTTATAGAAGAGAAATCAAAGCTCAAAAGGTTTAAAAAACTGTAAGTCTTTTCAAGGCCAAACTGTAGATCAGAATGCTGAGAATCCAACCTGCAACATCTGATTCCAAAGATGGGTCTCAGGTTCACTGCTGCAGTGCCCAGGAAGAAAACGGTAGCAGGCTATAATGGAAGACATTCTAAAATCTCAGGGCCATCCTGGAGGAGCAAGGGCAGCCACTGTAGTAAATAAATGATTAACAACTAAATATCACCTTTTTACATCTCTGCCAATTTGATCAAGAGGAATGATGCTTGATTTTTAGCTCATATATCTTTGATTACTAATGAAATTTGAGGGGGTTTTTTCCGTTCTTATCGGCCATTAATTTTCTTCTTTTATGAACTGCCTATTCATTTACTTTGTTCTTTTCTCTATTGTGATTTGAAAGTTTTTCTTATCAATTTTAAGACCTCCTTATCTTTAAGGCCATTAATCATTTAACCATTGTATTTATCACAAATATTTTATCCCAATTTATCATTTTCCTTTAAATTTTTATTATGCTGATCATTTAGGTAAAAAAGTTCAGAATACTTTTACAATTAAATCTAAGTCTTTAGATTTACATACAATGTTCCTTTATCTTTGTGCCAAATTTTCCCATGAGTAGTCAGGTCCAAGTAGATGTTGCATTAACTACAGTTTCATCAGTGCACTGATAATTTAAAATACTGACATATTAATTTACAGTACACACCAGTAACCCAAATACCATATAGACAATGTACAAATCAAATCACTTTGCCCCATCCTTCTAGATCTTGGGAGTCCCTATTATATCAAGACCTACAGAACTTGGTATTATTACTGCTTTATAACAGAGAAAGCAGACTCAGAAATGACTCATTTCTTTAGCAGCATAAGTAGAATAAGCATCCAAGTCTCTTCTTCACTGTGTAGTTTTTAAAAAAATGTGAAATGTACGTTTTGATAAGAACACGGTCCTTAATTGTACTAACCATGAAAAAACAACACAAGCATTTTACTTTGCTAAACATATAGATCTTTTAAAAATGAGGAAAATAGATGTAAAATTGTCTAGGAAAATGGACAACTTTATGATTTGTTTGTCATCATCTCCCTCCTCGCCTTAACATAATATGTAGCACATCCCCTGACAGCTCATAAAGTGCTCCACCACCACCACCAAATCACTAGCTTTTATGGAGACAGTAATGAACCTAAGATACCTCAGTAAGAGTTATAAAAATGTAGACACTTCTCACATTAAAAAAACAAGTGGAAGTATTTTGTAAACCAAAAATATTCAAATGTCTTGAGAAACGGGGATGCTGGAACCAAAACTACTGCATAAATATTTGCAGTTTCACCCACATGCTATTTCCCTCGGGATTTACAACTGTTCACCATTTTTAATGCTCCAGCTCTGACCTGCTTAAAAATAGTTTGAAAGTGCACGTAAGTCCCAATTGATTTTGAAGGGGATAAGTGTTGGGGGGCACTGAAGAAATCTGTACAGGCAAATAAACAAGGTTGCCCCCACCTGGTAAACTGTCTGCCAGCTCAGCTCCTTTTGCTCGAAGACCCTGCCTGCCCTTGGACAGACGAGTTTTTCTTAAGTAAAAATGATCTCTCCTTCTTCTTCTTCCACGTATGAAGGATTAAGACATTTCAGTCTCCTCTGAGTTCCACAACTGTGAAAGCTCTCTGGCATCTCAAATATTAATATAGCTTGCACTGATGTGACCTAAAGAGCCTTTTTAAAATCTAATCTACACTACTATGCTTATTTACTGTTCCTTGACAGGTCCCAGATCTGATTGAGAAAGAGTTTCTCCAAACACTAAGTATTGGGGACAGTCAGGTAAAGATAAGAGGAATGTATTAAAGGATTAAGTGCAAACAGAAAATGAAGAGGAGGGCAGGCCTGAGGAAATTAAAATAGCAATGAAGAGTGAGATTTGAAAAATGGCATTTATGAGGTCAAATGAAATTAGCCAAACTTAACTCTATCACAGAGCAGCACATTGTTGGCAGTGTTTAAAACATGTTCTCCTGCTTCACAGAAACAAGTTTTGCCCAAGTGTTTCTCATCCTGGGTGCTGCTAATTAGCTCTTTTATTTCTATGCTATTTGCCGGTGCTCTTCGTTGCTGTCCAGGACAGACATGTGAAATCTGTGTACATCCTTCTCCTAAGGAAGTAACGGCAAGTAATGTTGGACTATGTTCCACAGCAAAAAATACAGATTCCACATGATAAACAATACTTACACTTCAATTCCTCATTCCCTGTTCACCACAAATGAAAACATCTTCAAAAGGTACTTATTTCCAAAAGCCTCTTTCCTTCTCTTTCAAAAGAAAATGTACTTTCAAATCCTTGGGAAGGTTTTACAGAGAACCCTGTGACCTCCTCAGTTAAAGGGTCCATTCAGCCCACATGGCAGCCATCAGCGGTTCCTGGACTTGAGCCACAAGCCTCTTACTCTGCCACTCTTTGAAATCAGCAGAGAAATAGCAGGCATATTGTCAGATGGAATATTACACCATTCTGGCCCCCAAAAGAGATGTTAAGAGCTGTTGAGCTGTAGCATGTTGCTCAAGAAAGAAGTCAGCTTTAGTAACACTACCGAAATGCAAAGAAACTTGTTTTTCTTTTCAAGAAAGAAATCCAAAGCAGAGACCATTACCACTACCTATTCAAGGACATTACCCACTTCCTGAAAATCAAAGCTTCTCCAATAACCTGCCTACTGAATACCTACAGCGCTTACCTATACTTTACACCAATGACTCAAAATGGTAACCGTAGACCAGCAGCAGGGCTTCCCAGGTGGCACTAGTGAAAGACCCTCCTGCCAATGCAGGAGATGCAAGAGACTCGGGGGGGTTGGGAAGATTCCCTGGAGTAGTAAACAGCAACCCACTCCAGTATTCTTGCCTGGAGAATTCCTTGGACAGAGGAAGGAGCCTGGCGGGCTATAGTCCACAGGGCCACAGAGTCCGACGTGACTCAGCAGGCACGCACAGACCAGCAGCAGCAGCAGCACCTGGCAACTTGTTAGAAATGCAGATCTGCACCTCAGGCCTACTGAATTAAAAACGCTTCGGTTGGGCCCAGAAATCTAACAAGTCTTCCAGGTGGTTCTGATATACACTAAAGATGGAGAAAGCACTGCTCTTTGCAATGCTATTTTTAACCCTCATCTAAGCACAGAAAACATCACTGTAATTTTTAGGGTTAGCACACCTGGCCAGAGTAAATAATTTCAACATTCTCTGTTACTGGGTTTCCCAGGTGGAACCGATGGTAAAGAACTCGCCTACCAAAGCAGGAGGCATAGGCAATATAGGTTCAATCCCTGGGTAGGGAGGATCCCCTGGAGGAGGGCATGGCAACCCACTCTAGTATTCTTGCCTGGAGAATCCCATGGACAGAGGAGCCTGGTGGGCTACCATCTACAGGGCCACAAAGAGTCAGACACGACTGAAGCAACTATACACGCACACACACACTTCTCTGTTATTATTGCTTTTCAGCAATGTTGTCACAAAACCCTGTAAGAATCTAAGGACAAACCTCTGAAATCTAAGGATAAAATGCAAAAAGGCATAAAGGCAAATTTCACATTCAACTTCAGGAGGTTCCTTAATATACATGAGACCTGTCCATTGTACCCTAGTAAAGAGCATCTATTTTATCTTTCTCCAACCATTTCATCTGCTCTTCACAGTAATCTTCAAAATCAACAAGATAGGTATTAGTATAATTTGTAGAAGAGACCTTTGAAGCTCAGAGACAGAAGGGTCTTGCCCCAAATCACAGAGCTGGTGACAAGCAGAGGAAGCTTGTATTTGTGACTCTGCTCCAGCTGCAGACTCTCTGCTTTACATTTCAGTCTTCTCCCTGCTCCCTCCCATAGAAGTTGTTGGAAATAATCATAATAGAAATAGCAGTGACTGGCTTGCTTTGTTAGAATAAAATAGAAATGTTCTGTCACTTAGTAATAAAAGTACATTATTTTCAGTGAAACAAAGAAGCTGGGGAGACAGCCTCCAAATATCCTTCGGTAAATGGTTGGGAAACCTGGAAGAGGTCATTCAATGCACAGCTATCCACGAAGTCTCATTTTTATCTCTAGATAAACTAGTATAGTCAAATTTAGTTCATTGAAAACTAGTCATATAGGTTGTTGATGAAACTAAAACCCTCAGTTTTCCATTTTTCAATTTGTTGATTTGGCCCAATATAAACCTACTTTCAATACTGAGGCGTGTCTTCAATTTTACACCTATTCAGTAGCCACTGTGTACCAGGCACTGTAGAAGCTAAAGGAGGACATAAAGAGATATAAAGTCTTGGCCCTGCTCTCAGGAAATTTACAGTTAGGTAAAATGGCACCCCACTCCAGTACTCTTGCCTGGAAAATCCCACAGATGGAGGAGCCTGGTAGGCTGCAGTCCATGGGGTCGCTAAGAGTCGGACACAACTGAGCAACTTCACTTTCACTTTTCACTTTCATGCATTGCAGAAGGAAATGGCAACCCACTCCAGTATTCTTGCCTGGAGAATCCCAGGGACGGGGGAGCCTGGTGAGCTGGCGTCTATGGGGTCGCACAGAGTCAGACACAACTGAAGTGACTTAGCAGCAGTAGCAGCAGCAATGAATTCTAAGAGTGAAAAAAAGATGCCATCTGACCACCTGCATTGTTATTATGATAACAAGAATCTACGAAACACCTAACTTCTTCCCCATGTCTTTCTGATGATAATCATGTGACTTTGTCTCACTGACCTCCCAATTTGCTGTATTCCACAGGAGCTTCTGCACAAAGGCAGGAAGCTGCCCCAGCTATTGTAGTCTCTTGATTCTGGCTCTGTGGTTGTGTATCTTTACTCACATGACTTCTTTAATGGAAGCCTGATTTCTGCAACCTGATTAGCTCCCTGAGCTGTCTGTGTGTCTATCTCAGGCTATCCTCTCTCACCTAGTCAGGGACATCATGCAATTGTGTTTCTCTCCCTCTCTCATCAATTCAATTCCATTCAGTTGCTCATTCGTGTCCAATTCTTTGCGACCCAATGAACCGCAGCACGCCAGGCCTCCCTGTCCATCACCAACTCCCAGAGTCCACCCAAACCCATGTCTATCAGGTTGGTGATGCCATCCAACCATCTCATCCTCTGTCATCCCCTTCTCCTCCTGGAATCTTTCCCAGCATCAGGGTCTTTTCCAATGAGTCAACTCTTCACATCAGGTGGCCAAAGTATTAGAGTTTCAGCTTCAACATCAGTCCTTCTAATGAACACCCAGGACTGATTTCTTTTAGGATGGACAGGTTGGATCTCCTTGCAGTCCAAGGGACTCTCATAAGCACCACTATCACCCCATCACCATGCAACAGACTATAACATCTCCCATGTTTAAATATCTTTTGTGACCTCATATGTCCCCTCCAGCTACCCTGCCCCCAATATATTCCTTATCAGAGCAAAACTATTCAAAAAAAGTTTTAAATAGTCTGTTTCCTGTCATTCTTTCTTGAATCTGCTCCAGTCAGGATTTAAACCTGAATACTTCACTGCAGCTAAAGCTATCAGCCACTGGGATGTAAAAATACAGTGGTCATTTCCCAATCCTTATGTCATTCAATCCTCATGATAATACATCTTCTCCCTGAAACACTTTCGCTACTTGGTTTCCAAGTCAGCCTCTCTCAGATCTCCTCCTACTTCACTGCTTTCTTCTTCTCAGTCTCCCTTAGGCTGTTCCTTCTCATCTTCCCAAATCCAAGCATCAGCAAGTCTCAGAGCTCAGTCTCTGAACTTCTCTGTTGACACTCACTTGCTGGGTGATCTCATTCAGTTCCGTGTTCTCTAAATACCATCTGTGTGTTGATGTCTCCCAAATATTTATCTCTACACCATCCTTCCCTGCTGAGCTCTAGACCATTTATTCACCTTCTCACTGGTGTCTCCATTTGGATTACCTAGTAAGCTTCTCAAGCTTACCGTATTCAAGACTGAATTATTGGTTTTTAACTTACCACCACCACTAAAATTAATACTCCCATTGTGTCCTCCTTCTCAGCTGTTCTCCTTCTCACTTCCCTGGTGGTCCAGTGGCTAAGACTCCATGCTCCCAATGTAGGAAGCTCTCTCATTAGATCCCACATCATGGAACTAGATCCTACATGGTGCAAATTAAAATCCACATGCCACAAATACAAAGACAGATCCCACATGCTATAACTGAAAGATGCCTCATGCGGCAACCAAGACCTGGACCAGCCAAATAAATATTAAAAACAATATTTTTAATTTTTAAAAACTATTCCCCTTAATAAATATCAGTTCCATCCTTTCAATTGCTCAAGCCAAAAACCTTAGTGTCATCCTTGCCTCCTCATCTGCTCTCGTATATGAATATTAATTTATAAGCAAATCACCTCAACTGCACCTTGGAAAGTCNAATAAATATCAGTTCCATCCTTTCCATTGCTCAAGCCAAAAACCTTAGTGTCATCCTTGCCTCCTCATCTGCTCTCGTATATGAATATTAATTTATAAGCAAATCACCTCAACTGCACCTTGGAAAGTCATTCAAACTCCAACATCTTCTTGTCACTTCCCCTGCTACTATCTTGTTAAAACCATCTGGATTGTTACAACATCATTGTAAAATTGTAGCATTTATTTCAATAGTCCCCTAACTTGTCTCCTTTCTTCCACTCTTGCCAACTATCTATTTGCAATACCACTGCCAAAGTAACCTTCTCAGTTATGTCAGAGAATGTCACTTCTCTGCGTAAATCTTTCTGATGATTTCTAATCTCACTAGAGGAAAAACCAAGAAACCTTATAATAGCCTATATGACCTAATATGATGGACTCTCACGATCGCTCTGGTATCACTTCTTTTCTCGGGCTCACTCTGCTTTCTTGCTCTTCCATAAGCACTGAAGAACATTTCCACCTCAGAGTCTTAGCACATGCTGTTGCTTTTGCCTAGAATGTTCCTCAGGTGTCCACACTGCTTGTTCCTTCATTTCCTTTTAAAAATGTCTTCACTGAAAGTATTCACTCCAACCATTGTATAAACAAAAAGATTCCTTAGACAGAAACTCACTCTCTCTTCACTTCCTCTGCTCTATAGTTCATCATTACCCTCATCTCTATTGACATAATCTATATTTCTTTCTGTCATTCCCACTGAAATCTTATTCTGTGACCATAGGAACTTTGTTTTGTTTCCTGGTAAAGCTGTGGTTTAAAATAGTAACATAGCCATGAGTAGCTGTTCAATTAATATTTGTTTCATAAATGAGTAAATATTATTACAGTCAACTATTTATGGTATATCCACTCAGTTCTAACCCAGTTTTTTGAGTGTGAATCAATTCTCCAATTCAGATCATTTTTTAAGTAGCTATCAAAAGGAGCCATAGGAAGTTTCCCTTTTTCTATCCTTAATGGTGTGAGTTCTGATAATGACAGTGATGTGTAATCATACTGTCAATGATAATAATAAAAATGATATTAATGATAATATTTACTTGCATCAATCAAAAATCTAAACCTTAAACTTTAGTTTTCATGCAACCCTGCAAGTTGTGTATTATCATCCTAGTTTTCCAGACAAGCAGACTGAAATTCAGAAGTGTTATTTGACCCATCTACTGAGTGTCAGACCTAGGACTGGCATCCAGCTACTTCAGGCAAAAAAGGTCTGCCCTTTTTAAAATCCCTATCCTTTTCATTCATTATTGGCCTATCTAGAAACTTTGATTCCTTTTTGCTTCCTATGAAGAAAATGTAGTATAAACCAAGAATAAAATGATGACTTTATCAAATAATTCTACCGATCATAACTGGCAGTGTCTAAAAGGAAGACCCCTTACAGAATGTCCAAGCTAGAATGTTTAGAAATAATTGAGCTTAACTTTTTTATCTAGTCCAATTTCTATACTGTACAGAAAACTGATATCCACAGAGGTTGATTTGCCTAAAATTGGCTTTTTGATGTGGGAGGAGCTGAGTGACATGGTTCAAAGTCAGACAGCCTGGTTCAAAGCCAGGTTTTACCTCTTGTGTGTGCCCAGGGACACGATTCTTAACCTTTTGAGCCCTTGATTTCCTCACTTTGAAATGGGGAAAATACCTACTTGATCAAGTTGTTTTGTAAATTATGACATACCTATGCATATATACATATATCCATATACATATATATATGACTAAGTGTGTGCACATGCTAAGTCACCTCAGTTGTGTCCAATTCTTGCAACTGTAAGGACTGTAGCCCATCAGGCTCCTCAGTCCATGGGATTCTCCAGGCAAGAATACTGGAGTGGGTTGTCATGCCCTCCTCCAGAGGATCTTCCCAATCCAGGGATCGGACCCATGTCTTTATGTTTCTTGCATTGACAGGCAGGTTCTTTACCACCAGTGCCACATGGGAAGCCCCCATATACGACTATGGAAAGCCCCCAATATATGACTATATATATATATATAAAACCTAGCACAATAAATTGCAGCTATTCTTATGTAGTAAAGCCATTAAAAGACTCAAGGCCTCTAACACTCAGTCAAATATACCTTACAAATCAGTCTTTTCCTCAAACAGAACAAAAATTAGTCTCTGCAGGAAGGTACCTACAACTGAGTCGGTGTTCAATCTCCAAATTCAATTTTTCAATCTTTTTTAAGACTCTAGTTTAAAACAGTGTGAACCCAAATGATAATCCTGAGAATAGTTTTGCTGCTTTCTAATCTGGTACAGCACTGACTTTAATTGCAGCTTTCTAAGGAGATGAGAGGACAAAAAGAGGAGAAAACAGAGCCTGCTAAGATGATGGAATGAACAACTCTCAAACACATGAATGTAGATGCACTAAATTTCTAAGTAGTTGAAATGTACACTTGAAAATATGAATACATATTTTTGAAGACTTCTCAAATTCTTCCAGTAATGGTATAAACTGTGCTCAGAAGGAAAAGGAAGAATTGTTTTTGGTCATGTCTATTAATATGTTTCAGGACTGAGTATAAAATTCCCTTCTACATCATAAATATAGCCAATTTCTGATGAAATTTATATATGACAAGAGGTTTAAAAAGAAAATGACAATTGAAAAATAATCAAAGAAACTAAGTGAATTTGCCCATACCCTGCTTAAAGCCTTTACATGCCCACCATCATCCAAGAAGAAAGCTCTCACCACTGGCATGGCATCAGTGCTCCCTGAGATCGGGCCTCACTGCATGCTGATCAGTCTTCCTCGTTTGTCACTCTACTTCTTACTCTTCAGTTACCAGCCTCCAGGCCTTCGTGTATGCTGTGACCTCTGCCAGGGACATGACTTCTTAAAAAAGCTTTCTTGAAAAAAAAACAAAAATGAAGATTTAACTGCTTCAAATTCTGGCAGAAACAAGATGAGTTTTTTGAGGTGAAGGGTTTGTTCTAATAAGTAGAAATTGTGCTAACAGTTTGGAACAAGAAAATCTGCACTTAACAATTGAACCATTTAGCAAATTATGGCACGTAGAGTTAATTTAAAATGCACAAAGGTAGAAAGTGATTAGCACTATGCCAAAAAGAATTGTGGTCTTTTAAAATTCCATTACTCATCAACCAAATTATAGAAACCTGTGGTTTGCAAGTAAGTTATGTCAAGAACCTCATTTTGTAGTCCTCTTCCTCATTAGCCGTGAGGAAATGAAGAATCACATTGAAGCTGACATCATACCCTCTAACCATGACATATTAGAGTGTTGGAATAAACTAGACTGCAGGACTAACATATACCTTGTGACATGAGGGGTTGTTGTTGAGTCACGTCTGACTTTTGTGATCCCATGGACTGTAGCCTGCCATGTGACATGAGGGGTGCTGCTGCTAAGTCACTTCAGTCCTGTCCGACTCTGTGCGACCCCACAGACGGCAACCCATTGGGCTCTGCCATCCCTGGGATTCTCCAAGCAAGAACACTGGAGTGGGTTGCCATTTCCTTCTCCAATGCATGAAAGTGAAAAGTGAAAGTGAAGTCGCTTAGTTGTGTCTGACTCAGCGACCCCATGGACTGCAGCCTACCAGGCTCCTCCATCCATGGGAGTTTCCAGGCAAGAGTACTGGAGTGGGATGCCATTGCCTTCTCCGACATGAGGGGTACACCTTGAATATTTGTAAATTATAGAAATGACCATCACTCTTCCTTTATAAGTTGGTTTTGACTGAATGTTAATGTACAATCTAGTTACTGAGTAATACATTTTTGAAAGAGTTCAATTTTTTTTTGAATCAATACACATACACCTCATGTTCTCTGGCAAAAACACACACAGACTGAAAGGAGGTTATGCAAAAATAATGCTTCTGAAGTAGCAGTATTTTGGGTTTTACTTAAATCCTCTAGTTTTCTGTGTAAAGTAAAAGTACCTATGTAATAAATGGCATGAACCTAAATCTTGCCACACACTGGCTGTATAATTTGTGCCAAGTCATCTTAAGCTTTATTAGCTTCATTTAGAAAATTGAGATCATAATTCTGATCTCACAAGATTGATATGTGGACTAAAAGATACATTTTATTTGAAAGTGCCCTGTAAACTCTAAAGTATGAGCCAAAAGTAAATTATTATTTTAATGGCACTAACATGTAAGTGTTCTCTTTTCAAATATCCACTCCTTAAAGACAGACCTTCCCTGAGGTCCCTATCAGGGAAAAATCCCACCAAAAACAAACAATTCACCCCAATAATATTATCATCTTCTTCTCTTAGCACTTCTTGTTCTCTGAAATTATCATTATAACTAATATAGATGTTTACTGCTTCCCACTAGAATATGAGCTTCATGAAAGCAGAAGCTTTGTCTGTTAACTGCTGAATCACCAGCTCCTAAGAAATATCCAGCTCAAAATGGTCACTCAGGAAATATCTAGGAAAGCATATATAAATGTAATTTCCTCATCTCTTCAAGAAGTTTTCAAAAAAATGGCCAAAGGAAAGCAAACATATAGTGGGTAAACTAGCAAGAATCAACTCTCTGAGTGACTCCTAGTTTACCCCCAATCCTCAGAATTCAGTGTGGTATCCAAGAGAATATAGTCTATTTAAGAGACATAATTTTTAGTGCTATCTCCTAGAGCACAAATCTATTCTCACATCGAAATAAGGTGAACTGTAAACTCCACTCTTAAGATGCTGCTTTGTACAATCGTCTGATCCTGATATTCTTTTCTATTGGTCTAAGTGTGTGTATTTGCTCATTCCTCTCTAGCGGATTTTAAAATCCAAATCACTGCAGTAATTCACTTTTTATTGTTCTCTTGCTCAGCCTCAACACATGTACAGTAGTAGCGTTCACTCTTCAGGGGGATAATGGCATTTTTGGAGATTTTACTGTAGTCATTACTCTTACTTCTTTATTAAGAGACTTGACTTTAATCTTCTGCTTTCGCTATGTGGTTTATCTTATGAATATTAATATAAAATCCAAAGGGATCTATCCAGTGAATGTGAATTAGAGAGAGTTTTTTTATATTGAAGAAACAGAAAGCCATTTTCTGGTGTGCACATCTTTCCAGGGTGTACGAGCTCTAATTTAATCAGCATGTAGTCATCATGTATGCCACCAGCACTCCAGGCCACGAAGTAATTGAAATGATTCAAGCTTGTTTAATAAAGTAATTTCAACTATGGCAGGAGTTGAGTCAGAAAATGTCAGCTGTACAAAGTTTATGCTGCCTGGAATCAGCAATAGGGCACCCACTGCTCATAGAGCAAGCACCATTGCAGAAATGAGCTGTCCTTCTTGAGGCTATGAAATACCTTTGTTCACAAGAGATCAGCTTCTCATGGGTGATCTGTTACTCACAGAAGCCGCATTTAATTTTGTCTTTAAAATAGTGTAAAGAAATTTACTTATAGTCAGGAACTTAGGACTGAAGGGGTCAGGAAGTTCATCCATTTCTCTCTGAACATAACTGATGGCTGACACTTCACCACAGTCTCTGCCACTCCTTAATGGCTCAAGACAAGTTATCATTTACATTTGCAGCCACTGATGACAACCATGCTACATTCTCTCCTTCAGCATACTGAAAAGGAGATTCCACAACTTTTTATTATAAAATGCAATTGTGTAAAATACACATTTAGTGTCATTTTTCCATCACCAAATAATACAAAGATATTATAGAAGAATCTGCCTGTGATGCAGGAGACCCAGTTTCAATCCCTAGGTTGGGAAGATCTCTTGGAGAAGGGCATGGCAATCCACTCCAGTATCCTTGCCTGGAAAATCCCCATGGACAAAGGAGCCTGGCAGGCTACAGTCTGCGGGGTTGCCAAGAGTCAGATGTGACTTAGAGATTAACACTTCTATTTACATAAATTCACAAAATAGTATTCTCAGTAGTTAATCAATGATAAACATTAAAAGATGCTTGCTCCTTGGAAGAAAAGCTATGACCAATCTAGACAACATATCAAAAAGCAGAGACATTACTTTGCCAAAAAAGGTCCATCTAGTCAAAGCTATGGTTTTCCCAGTAGTCATGTATGGATGTGAGAGTTGGACTATAAAGAAAGCTGAGTGCTGAAGAATTGATGCTTTTGAACTGTGGTGTTGGAGAAGACTCTTGAGAGTCCCTTGGACTATAAGGAGATCCAACCAGTCCATCCTAAAGGAAATCAGTCCTGAATATTAATTGGAGGGACTGATGCTGAAGCTGAAACTCCAACACTTTGGCTACCTGATGTGAAGAACTGACTCATTTGAAAAGACACTGATGCTGGGAAAGATTGAAGACAGGAGGAGAAGGGGATGACAAAGGATGAGATGGTTGGATGGCATCACTGACTCAATGGACATGAGTTTGAGCAAGCTCTGGGAGTTGGTGATGGACAGGGAAGCCTGGNAAATTAATTTGACACTTTAATGATATAGCAAAAGCAGTCTGACAAAGACAAAAAGCTGGCTTAAAACTCAACATTCAAAAAACTAAGATCTTGGCATCTGATCCTATCACTTCACAGCAAATAGAATGGATAAAAGTGGAAGCAATGACCGATTTTCTTTTCTTGGGCTCCAAAATCACTGTGGATGATGACTGCAGCCACTAAATTTAAAGTGTCATAGCATTCCTTCAAGCTATGACAAACCTGAGGTGAGGTGAAGTCACTCAGTCGTGTCCGACTCTTTGCGACCTCATAGATAATAGCCTACCAGGCTCCTCCATCCATGGGATTTTCCAGGCAAGAGTACTGGCGTGGGTTTGCCATTTCCTTCTCCAGAGGATCTTCCCAACCCAGGGATCGAACCCGGGTCTCCCACATTGTAGGCAGACGCTTTACCATCTGAGCCACCAGGGACAAACCTAAACTGTGTATTAAAAAGCAGAGACATCACTTTGCTGACAAAGGTCCATACAGTCAAAGCCACGGCTTTTCCAGTAGTAACATATGGATGTGGCAGTTGGATCATAAAGAAGGCTGAAGGCCGAAGAATTTATGCTTTCGAATTGTGGTGCTGGAAAAGATTCTTGAACTGTAAGGAAATCAAGACAGTCAATCCTAAAGGAAATCAACCCTGAATATTCACTGTAGCTGAAGCTCCAATACATTTGGTCATTTGATGCAAACAAGCCAACTTGAAAGATCGAAGGCAAAAGGGGAAGGGGCAACGGAGGATGGGATGGTTGGAAGGCATCACCAACTCAGTGGACGTGAATTTGAGCAAACTCTGGGAGATAATGGAGGACAGAGGAGCCTGGCATACCACAGTCCATGGAGTCATAGAGTCTGACACAAGTTAGTGACTGAACAATAAGAAGAATAATGAAAGTTAGCACATTTAGAATATTTTCAAGAGATTTTCATAAACTCTAATTGCGTTTAAACCTCCCATTATTTTGATACATTAGATATCATTAGTATCTTCCCATTTTCAAGTAAGAGGAATTAAGTAATTTACCCAAGGGCACACACGGGTAAATGGCAAATCCAGGATTCAACCCAGGCAGAGTCCAGCCAGAACCTTTGCTTTAAACTACTGCACTAAATTCCCTCACTTCCTCTCTTTCTGCTTCATATAAAAAAACCTAAGCTGCCAGAAAATACACATCTCAGAGCTAGCTGTGGACACATGCCAGAAATCTTACAGTATGCTTCATGAAAGCTAGATAATGTTGCTATCTTACTACAGCTTTTTGTGGAAAAGACAAAAAATCCCCAGAGGTCTAAAGCTATATAAGTTAAAGGAAAACGAAGATAATAATATAAGCAAAAAGTGGGGATGAAGCCCTCGTGCGTGGATCCACATGAGTGACCAAGAATTTCCAGAATGAGGGATTCTATTGGTAAGTCAGTTTCAAAGTATTTATTTAAATAAACTTTAAAATTAGGAAGAAGGAAGGGAAGAAGCACAAGGGCTGGATGAAGCACTAGCTGGAATCAAGGTTGCCGGGAGAAATATCAATAACCTCAGATGACACCACCGTTATGACAGAAAGTGAAGAGGAACTAAAGAGCCTCTTGAAGAAAGTGAAAGAGAAGAATGAAAAGACTGGCTTGAGACTCAACATTCAAAAAACTAAGATCATGTCATCCAGTGCCATCACTTCATGGCAAATAGATGGTAAAACAATGAAAACAGTGACAGATTTTATTTTCTTAGGCTCCAAAATCACTGCAGATAGTAACTGCAGCCATGAAATTAAAAGACACTTGCTCCTTGGAAGAAAAGCTATGACTAAGACAGATGGCATATTAAAAAGCAGTGACATTACTTTGCCAACAAAGGTCTGTCTAGTAAAAGCTATGGTTTTTCCAGTAGCCATGTATGGATGTGAGAGCTGGACCATAAAGAAGGCTGAGCACTGAAGAATTGATGCTTTTGAACTGTGGCATTGGAGAAGACTCTTGAGAGCCCCTTGAGCTGCAAAGAGATGAAGCCAGTAAATCCTAAAGGAAATCAGTCCTTAATATTCATTGGAGGGACTGATGCTGAAGCTGAAGCTCTAATACTTTGGCCATCTGATGCAAAGAACTGACTCATTGGAAAATACCTTGATGCCTGGAAAGATTGAAGGCAGGAGGAGAAGGGGACAACAGAGGATGAGATGGTTGGATGGCATCACTGACTCAATGGACATGAGTTTGAGCAAGCTCTTGGAGATGGTGAAGGACAGGGAAGCCTGGCTTGCTGCAGTCCATGGGGTCACAAAGAGTCGGACACAACTGAGTGACTGAACTGAACTGAAGGAAGAAAGAGAAAGATGACATAAAGGGGTAAGGAGGTTAGAAAGGAAGGAACACAGAAGGTAACTGGGGTTAGTAATAATGGAAGAGTTGAAGAGTTCAAGGCCACTATGTATGAAAAAGGATGAATAATTGAAAAGTAAATGGTTGAAAATAGAGAACCAATTATAAATCCAGTTTGAGAGCTTAAAGAAGACTTCAAAGAGGGGGCATGAGATATCTGCCATTATATAAATTCAGATCAAGAACAGATTTCCATTCAGTCAGTTTTAGTGGGGAGATGCTCTGCAGTGGCGGCCAGAAAAGGAAACGTGTGTGTGCATCTGGAAATTTTACAGGACTAAGTTAAAAAGCTGGTTATTTAATAATCTGTGACCCAATTATACCTAAATGTATTTCCGATTCTTGTTCACTGAAGGAACTAGCATAGCAAATAAGATGGAATGTGTTAACATTTAAGAAAATATAATTTCAATATACATATTGATTTATCTAGGAATGAGGAAGTTAATCTTTTAAAGAAATGTGAAATGTAAGTCAAAGAAATTTTAGAAAACTAATAAGAGATAAAATGCAGAATTTTACAGAAAAAATATAAAGTCCTTAAGGAAGCTATATCTTTTAAGTATAATGCAAGTCATCATACATAAATGTCTATTTTTTAAATTATTCATGTATGTAAGAAAATATCACTTTTGAATATTATTTAGTAATAACAAAAGGAATAGACTTCTGGAATATTTCCTTTCTTAGGAACTGTTTTTGGATCAAACACTTTGCAATTCAAGCAGAAAATAACCTCAAAATACTCAATGATTTATGAAATATTTATTAAGTACTCTTTATGTACCAGACACATTACTAAGGCACTGGGAATCTAATAAATAACTGACTAAATCCTCCTCAAACATTTTTCAAAGAATATAATATGAGAGAAAATCTCTAATGCACCGATCTTCAATTTAATGTATAAAAAACATGGGTCAGTTTTACAATGCCCCCTCATATCTAATACTAAATACTTTTCTGCCATAGGAGAAACATTCATTCATGATCCATAATCAATACCATTTTATCCATGTGACTTTACAACGGTTGTAGAGAATGTCACACCAATAGGATAAAAGGTTACTGGTCTCAGAGAAAAATATCTTGTGAACAGAGCCCTAAATGAGAACATATGTCTTCTGCCCACTGCAGGACTAAGCCAGTAACTTGCTACAAGTTAAGCAATCTTTAGATTCTTGATAAAATAAGTAACGTTTCTAAAACTTCAGTTTCATTTTACAGGAGAAGATCCAGAAATGTTCAGTGATTTAACTGGGACTAATAACCTAGGCCTGCAAAGAGCCATACACGACTGAGCGACTTCACTTTCACTTTTCACTTTCATGCATTGGAGAAGGAAATGGCAACCCACTCCAGTGTTCTTGCCTGGAGAATCCCAGGGACAGGGGAGCCTGGTGGGCTGCCGTCACTGGGGTCACACAGAGTCGGACATGACTGAAGTGACTTAGCAGCAGCACATTTTCTATTTGCAATTTCATGCTACCTCTATTTTTCATACCAACTGTCAGCACATTTCATAAGGAAGAACATCTTCAATTGTAACAAAAATTCAACCTGAACTTCTTAAAAGGGATTTATTGTCTAACATAAACTTAGAAAGTCCAGAGGCACCAGGGATTCAGGTATGGCTAAATCCAGCACTTAATTTTTATATTGTTTACGTGGTTATTACTTTCTTTTCTCTCCTGATTTTGCTTATCTCTGTGGCACCATTCTCAGACTGGTTCTCCCCACAGTCATAAATCAGACCTCCAGATGTTCTACCAAAATTCCTAGGATTTTCTTTTATTTGATCAATTTGTGCCTGTGACAATTTTCAATATCTACAAAGTAGAGTTATCCCAACCCTAACCACATAGAAAGGTGGAGGAGAAGTAGTTCTAACCCAAGGAAGTTCTGAATGCTGATATCAGAAGACTGGAAGATGGATGCTGGGAAGGCAAAAAATTCAACATCCGTGCTACTCTTCTATAGCTCTGATTGCATATGTCTGCCATTTGTATCAAGATTTCATTAACTTTCACTGCTGCTGCTAAGTCACTTCAGTCGTGTCCGACTCTGTGCGACCCCATAGACGGCAGCCCACCAGGCTCCTCCGTCCCTGGGATTCTCCAGGCAAGAACATTGGAGTGGGTTGCCATTTCCTTCTCCAATGCATGAAAGTGAAAAGTGAAAGTGAAGTCGCTCAGTCGTGTCTGACCCTTAGCGACCCGCTGGACTGCAGCCTTCCAGGCTCCTCCGCCCATGGGATTTTCCAGGCAAGAGTACTGGAGTGGGAGGCCATTTCCTTCTCCTTAACTTTCACTAGATCTCTTCATTCTTGGGTCACATCTTTGCTTTGATTTATTGGATTCACTCTGGAAAAGTTCCAATAAAGACAAGTCTGCAAGATGTGTATAAGAGACAGAAGTAGTTCTAACCCAAGGAAGTTCTGAATGCTGATATCAGAAGACTGGAAGATGGATGCTGGGAAGGCAAAAAATTCAACATCCGTGCTACTCTTCTATAGCTCTGATTGCATATGTCTGCCATTTGTATCAAGATTTCATTAACTTTCACTGCTGCTGCTAAGTCACTTCAGTCGTGTCCGACTCTGTGCGACCCCATAGACGGCAGCCCACCAGGCTCCTCCGTCCCTGGGATTCTCCAGGCAAGAACATTGGAGTGGGTTGCCATTTCCTTCTCCAATGCATGAAAGTGAAAAGTGAAAGTGAAGTCGCTCAGTCGTGTCTGACCCTTAGCGACCCGCTGGACTGCAGCCTTCCAGGCTCCTCCGCCCATGGGATTTTCCAGGCAAGAGTACTGGAGTGGGAGGCCATTTCCTTCTCCTTAACTTTCACTAGATCTCTTCATTCTTGGGTCACATCTTTGCTTTGATTTATTGGATTCACTCTGGAAAAGTTCCAATAAAGACAAGTCTGCATGACATATATATAGCTGAGCAACTATTTGCAAGTATAATTTTACTGAATTACAGAGCAAGAATACTTAAAATAACCTTTCACATTTTTAATGTTCTCCAAATAGGAAAGTCGAGTTCATCTCACACTTAGTCAGGCCTGAAAAATGATGTGAGTCAGGGGAGGATTGGGAAAGTGAAGAAAAGGATGACTGCATTGATGACTCTTCTATGTCTACACCTCTGGAAAGAAATAACTATTATCACTTTAACAGGACGTGATGATTACCCATCCAGGACTCTTTCTCCAAGCATCCTTACACCCAGGTGGCGAGAGCTATGGTGAGATCCACTTAGCATCCTGTGCACTTACCCGAGTACATGCAGCCCATGTGGTCCAAAAATAAAGACATTTGAACAAGCTGGTGGCAGAGTCTGCAACAAGTCTGTTCTGGCTCCCAACTATATGCTACTTCCATGGCTTGAGCCAATTTAGATGACACTTTGAGCTGCCCTTCCCTGTGGTTACTGTTCAATTCTTTGTCATTTGCTTTCTCAAGTTATTTTTGACATTTTGAGTTCAGCCATTTATGCATACAGAAATAAATCATTTTATAGGACATGAAACTAACCCAGTAAGATGAGACTAGGATTGAGTTTCAGATAACAACTCTCCACTCTAAGCTTTTCTCTGTCTCACTTAGAAAATAATGTTAGAAAGTTTGAGGTTGCCAATTACATAACTTCATAGTATAGATTTGGAACCAGCTGAGAAATAGAGTGGGTAAACTGGATATCAAAGTACCCCAGAGTCGAGATTACATCTAGCCCTGCCACTATATGGTTTTCCTAACACTTCCCTTACAGAACAAATCTATCTATCCTTTACAATACTGAGTTCACTAGGAACAAACTTAACACTTACAGGTAAAGAAGGAAAAGACAAATGTATGAAGTGCAGGCCAAGAGAAAGAAGAAGAGTAACTCTCATCACCTGAACCTCACCCAGAACAATGTGGATACTCGGTGTCCAACTCTTGCCACCTCATTGAAAATGTAAACACCTGCTGGAGAAATAAGTAAGAGACGGAGAATGGATATTGAAAAGGAGATCTGGCTTTAGATGGCAGACAAATACACAGAGAGCCATAAAATTGTTCTTTCCTAGGCAAGGAAATGGGAATTTACTCATGAAATATAAAGTCAGAAATAATGGGTTGTCTCCTAAAAAAAAATAAAGAAAATGGCATCAAGTGTATCAAGTACTTGAATTCTATTATTCATTAAAAGACTTCTGTTATTTTTATCCCTCTGTTAGAGATGAGGAAACTAAGTTTCAGAACATTTAACAAACTTTCTATTACCACTGTATCACAATGTCCCTTGGAAGATTTTTATTATTTATTTTTGCTGCCCGGAGTCTAAAGCCCTGGGCTTCTTGGTAGCTCAGCTGGTAAGGAATCCACCTGCAATGCAGGAGACCCTGGTTCAATTGGGTTAGGAAGATCCCCTGGAGAAGCAATAGGCTACCCACTCCACTATTCTTCAGCTTACTGGTGGCTCAGATGGTAAAGAATCCTCCTGCAAAGCAGCTGACCTGCGTTTGATCCCTGGATTAGGAAGACCCCTTGGAGGAAGGCATGGCAACCCATTCCAGTATTCTTGCCTGGAGAGTCCCTATGGACAGAGGAGCCTAGTGGGCTACAGTCCATGGAGTCGCAAAGAGACAGACATGACTGAGAGACTAAGCACAGCACACATCTAAACCCCTTTCCTGAACTGAGGGAGTCCTACCACTGTGTGAGCTTTGGAAGTAGGCAGGGGCCACCCCATTCCCAATGTGGAAAGTGAAAGGGCTAGACAATTGCTCTCCCTGAACACACAACCTAGACTTGGCCAACCAAATATTTGTACATGGGTCAGTGACTCTAGAACATACAATTCTTTTAAAAGAAATCAGGAAGCAGCTTAGAGTTCATTAGGTGGTAATGGCAGCATCCTGTGCCTAGAGCCCAGCAAAAATACTTGATTTCTGCTAGCTACTACTAGCTGTCCAACTGTTCCTGTTGTGTGTGGATCATCTGTGGTTCAGGCCCACAGATTCACTTGATCCCTGCCTGGGAAGGTCTGCATTATNTCACAGCAGGATCCTCTATGACCCACTTTCCAGAGTAATGGAAATAAAAGCAAAAATAAACAAATGGGACCTAATTAAACTTAAAAACTTCTGCACAACAAAGGAAACTATAAGCAAGGTGAAAAGACAGCCTTCAGAATGGGAGAAAATAATAGAAAATGAAGCAACTACAAATATTTAATCTCAAAAATATACTAGCAGCTCAATTCCAGAAAAATAAATGACTCAATTAAAAAATGGGCCAAAGAACTAAACAGATGTTTCTCCAAAGAATACACACAGATGGCTAACAAGCACAGGAAAAGATGCTCAACATCATTCATTACCAGAGAAATGCAAATTAAAACCACCTCACACCAGTAAGAACGGCTGCTATCAACAAGTCTACAAATAATAAATACTGGAGAGGGTGTGGAGAAAAGGGAACCTTGTTACACTGTTGGTGGGAATGCAAACTAGTACGGCCACTATGGAGAACAGTGTGGAAATTCCTTAAAAACTGAAAACAGAACTCCCATATGGCCCAGCAATCCCATTGCTGGGCATATACACCAAGGAAACCAGAATTGAAAGAGACACGTGTATCCCAATGTTCATTGCAGCACTTTTACAATAGNGAACAGTGTGGAAATTCCTTAAAAACTGAAAACAGAACTCCCATATGGCCCAGCAATCCCATTGCTGGGCATATACACCAAGGAAACCAGAATTGAAAGAGACACGTGTATCCCAATGTTCATTGCAGCACTTTTACAATAGCTAGGACATGGAAGCAACCTAGATGTCCATCAGCAGATGAATGGATAAGAAAGCCATGGTACATATACACAATGGAATATTACTCAGCCATTAAAAAGAATGCATTTGAATCAGTTCTAATGAGGTGGATGAAACTGGAGCCTATTATACAGAGTGAAGTAAGTCAGAAAGAAAAACACCAATACAGTATATTCATGCATATATATGGAATTTAGAAAGATGGTAACAATGATCCTGTATGTGAGACAGCAAAAGAGACACAGATGTAAAGAACAGAATTTTGGACTCTGTGGGAGAAGGCAAGGGTGAGATGATTTGAGAAAATAGCACTGAAATTGTATATTACCATATGTGAAATAGATCACCAGTCCAGGTTCGATGCATGAGACAGGGTACTCAGGGCCAGTGCACTGGGATGACCCTGAGAGGTGGGATGGGGAGGGAGGTGGGAGGGAATTCAGGATGGGGGACACATGTACATCCATGGCTGATTCATGTCAATGTATGTCCAAAAAGAAAAAAAAACACTATAATTCTGTCAAGTAATTAGCCTCCAATTAAAATAAATAAATAAATAATTTTTTTTAAGATTATGCTCCAAGAAGCCTCTTCCTTTTCCCTGAGCCTGGGGAAAGACACATATGCATTATACTGCACCCGATTCAAAGTCTGGAGCTGAGGAACCCAGGCAACCTGCACCTCAAAGCAGAACTACTAGTGTCCCATGACTGCTCTAGCACAGACCTGGTTTCTCAAAAAAACAAAATTCATTCTCTTACAGTTCTGGAGGTCAAGTCAGTTTTGCTGACCAAAAATCAAGCCATCAGCAAGCCAAAATCAAAATATCAGCAGGGCCATGCTCCATTCAGAAGTATCAGGGGAGAATATGTTCCTGCCACTTCCAACTTCTAGAGCTGCATTCCTTGATTCATGGCCCCTTTGCCTGTCTTCAAAGCCAGCTGCACAGCTCCTTCAAATCTTCTCTGTGGCCACCATACACCACCTCTGCCTTCTGTGTCAAACCCCCTCTGCCTCCCTCTTATAAGGACATTTATGATTGCATTTAGGGCTCACTAGGATAATCCAGAATAATTTTCCACATCAAGATCCTTAACTTAATCACATCTACAAAGTCTCCTTTGTTACATAAGGTAACACTCACAGGCTACCAGGATTAGGACCTGGACATCTTGAGAGGGCCCTTACTCAGCCTGCCACACCAGCAGAGTCCATCAAGGACACACCAAACCACAGTCAACCTGTAGATCCATGAGAATGGTAATAAATGTGCATTGTTTTAAGCTCCTGAGTTTTAGGGTGGTTTATTATGAAACATAATAGTAGCAATAGCTGATTAACACATGGTTCATTTTCTAAAGCCTCCTCCCTTGACTTTATGAACCACTGGGCATATCTAATAAATTCCCATTGTACTTAAATGAATTAGAATTGATTTCTATTAATTGCAATCCAAGCGAGCTACCTGATATTTACTAACCATAACAACTTTGAGAAATTCAGAGTAGAATATCAAATGATAATACTGAGAACATAAGACTTAAACTGCATGTTTTTCTTCTTTCTTATACCATAATGATCTGTTTGGAGAAAACTGACAAAATAGAAAAGTCAGTAGAGGAGAGATATTTAGATGACTGAAGCACTTTAAGTGGATAGTACTTCTTTTCTAATCAAAGGAAACTAAATCAAAAGCCTAACCTTCAGGTAAAAGAGATAAGTAATTAAGATGGGTGTTTTAACAGAGAGAGAGAGAGCAGTTGTTAAAATGATTACAATAGTGTATGCTGTCCCAAAGAGACAATGACAAGAACTCTGACAAGACTACTGAATCAAACTGGCATTTTTTTAAACTTTATTTTAACTTCTACTCATTTCTATCCAGAAGAGATTCCACAGGTCAGAGAAGTGGCAATGAATTAATGTCATAAAAAAGGTATAGAGACAGCAGGAAATTGCAGACCATTAGTTAAGCCCAGTGATTCTTTGCCCTCATTTGACATCTTAAACAAAGTAAAAAAGGACACTAGATGGAAGGTAACTTTAAAATGTGCTGCTCTGTAAAGGCCAGCCAACAGAGCTTCGAGACGTTTATTTGAAACCAGGACATTAGTGCCAGAGTGAATAAAGGGAATGTAATAGGTTTACATTTTACAAAGGGGCCTGACAGATCTATATCAAAAGAAGAATGTCCAAGAGACAGAGTGATGGGATAATAGGAAGTGGAATTAAAACTTGGCTTCCAAGGAGACAAAAAGCAATAACTTGGAGTGCTTCCAAAGTAATTTGGGAGTAGTATGTGGAGGTGAGGAGCAAGTTAGATAAAGGCGGCTCCAATATTGGGTGGATTTAAGCAACGGAGATTCCCCTAGTAGAAGACCTGTGTCTGCCTTCTTGAAAACAAAGATCTGCACCATTTCACTGGAAGAATCACAGCTCTTCTTTCTTGAACAAATTGCTTAGAATAGAAAAGTCTTCCAGAAGACTTCTCACAAATGAACTAAGCTGATGGGGATGGATGAAAGTGAAAGAGGAGAATGAAAAAGTTGGCTTAAAGCTCAACATTCAGAAAACTAAGATCATGGCATCCAGTGCCATCACTTCATGGCAAACAGATGGGGAAACAGTGGAAAAAGTGGCTGACTTTATTTTTCTGGGTTCCAAAATCACTGCAGATGGTGATTGCAGCCATGAAATTAAAAGACACTTACTTCTTGGAAGGAAAGTTATGACCAACTTAGACAGCATATTAAAAAGCAGAGACATTACTTTGTCAACAAAGGTCCATCTAGTCAAGGCTATGGTTTTTCCAGTAGTCATGTATGGATACGAGAGTTGGACTATAAAGAAAGCCGAGCGCTGAAGGATTTTGAACTGTGGTGTTGAAGAAGACTCTTGAGAGTCCCTTGGACTGCAAGGAGATCCAACCTAAAGGAGATCAGTCCTGGGTGTTCATTGGAAGGACTGATGTTGAAGCTGAAACTCCAATACTTTGGCCACCTGANCTTGGAAGGAAAGTTATGACCAACTTAGACAGCATATTAAAAAGCAGAGACATTACTTTGTCAACAAAGGTCCATCTAGTCAAGGCTATGGTTTTTCCAGTAGTCATGTATGGATACGAGAGTTGGACTATAAAGAAAGCCGAGCGCTGAAGGATTTTGAACTGTGGTGTTGAAGAAGACTCTTGAGAGTCCCTTGGACTGCAAGGAGATCCAACCTAAAGGAGATCAGTCCTGGGTGTTCATTGGAAGGACTGATGTTGAAGCTGAAACTCCAATACTTTGGCCACCTGACGCGAAGACCTGACTCATTTGAAAAGACCCTGATGCTGGGAAAGATTGAGGGCAGGAGGAGAAGAGGACGACAGAAGATGAGATGTTTGGATGGCATCATCGACTCAATGGACATGAGTTTGGGTAAACTGTGGGAGTTGTTGATGGATAGGGAGGCCTGGAGTGCTGCAATTCATGGGGTCGCAAAGAGTCAGACACAACTGAGCAACTGAAATGAACTGAACTGAACTGAACTGATGGGGACGGGACCCCTCTTCTTAAAAAAAGAGATGAAATGAATCAAATATGACCCCAAAAATGCATAACTGAGTTTGAAATATATAAATAGAAATATCCAGGTGATTAAAAACAAAAGGAGATTTCACAGAGCAGGAAATATGCACTAATCTCACAGCCTTTCAGTAGAGCTCTGTTCCTAGATGTAGATCTCAGGTCCGAGGGCAGAAGATGAGATGAGGCAAAGGTTCCAGAAGGCAGAAAAGTGGGAATTGGGCCCCTGTATCAGTCCCTGGGTTAGGAAGATCCCCTGGAGAGGGAAATGGCAACCCACTCCAGTATTTTTGCCTGGGAAATCCCATGGACAGAGAATCATGGCAGGCTACAGTCCCTGGGGTTGCAAAGAGTCAGACACAATTGAGTGACTTTCACTTTCAGCAGTCCACATGCCTCCACATTGATAGGAAAAATATGTAGATTAATAATTATCTCTTGGGACTTCCCTGGCTGTCCAGTGGTTAGGACTTCACCTCCAATGCAGGGGGTAAATTCGATCCCTGGTCGGGAAACTAATATCCTACATGCCTGGGGGTCAAAAAACCAAAACATAAAAAGAAACAGAAGCAATATTGTAATAAGTTCAATAAAGCCTTTAAAAATGGGTCACATCAAAAAATCTTTTTAAAAAATTCTCTTAAATGACTGCCATGTAACCATCCAGCTAGATAAACCAAAACTCTTCATAACCTTTGCAAATCCACTAACTAATGACCCTGTCTTGACTAGTAAATAATTCCTTTCTACAGCCATTTACTTCTGCTTTCATTGGTTGCTATGCTTACTAAGGGTAAATAGTACTGTTTCCTAAACCTGTCACTGCCTGAGTACTTGTAACTTTAACTCCATAATTTAATTAAATAGTAAGATAACTGATGTAATGTGAGTTTGAAAGAGAGGGGCTGTTTCTATAGAAACAGCTTGAATTCTTTGGAAAATTCAACAAAGGTGAGTTGCTAAAAATACTGCTATCAAATTAGTTATGAATTATGAAACTTGAAGACCATTGGGGAGTCTAAAGTTTTAGAATAACTCTGTTGTCAGATTGCTAAACAAATACTTTTCTTCCACTCTACTACGAGTCCTTTAAAGAAAGTAGAATCAAAGATGGTACATTATGGATGTTAAAGAAATCAATAACTGGCAAATTAAAGTATATTTGCCACATTTAAGGCGAAATAAATATCTAAGTTTTTTTTTAATTCTCTACATTAACAGGTGGTAGAAATCTTTATTCAAAAAGTGAGTTTTTTAAAATACTCACGTCACATCTGTCAGAATGGCTACTATCAAAAAGACAACAAAGAAGTAGTATTGGTGAGGACATGGAGAAAAGGAAGTCTTCATGCACTGTTTGTGGGACTGTAAATTGGTGCAGGCACTGTGGAAAAAGTATGGCAATTCCTCAAAAAATTAAAAATAGAACTGCTATATGATACAGCAATTTCACTCCAGGGTATTTATCCAAAGAAAACAAAAATACTAAATCAAAAAGATATATGGGGACTTCCCTGGAAGCCCAGTGGTTAAGACTTTGTCTCCCAATGAAGGGTGTGCAGGTTCAATCCCTGGCTGGGAAGATAAGACCTCACATGCCTCCTGGCTGAAAAACCAAAAACATAAAACAGAAGCAATACTGTAACAAATTTGACAAAAGACTTTAAAAATGGTCCACATCAAAAAAACTGTTTTTAAAGATATATGCACCCTTATGTTTACCGCTGCATTATGTATAACAGTCAAGATATGGAAGCAGTCCAAGCGCCCATCAATAGTTGAATGGATAAAGAAGATATTATTATACAAACACACACACACACACAATGGAATACACATCAACCATAAAAAAGAATGAACTCTTGCCATCTGCGACAACATAGATGGGAAAATACTAAGATAAATGAGTCAGAGAAAGACAAATAGTGTATTATTTTAGTCACAAAGGGATCTAAAGGAGGGAGGGGGGTTCAGGATGGGGAACAAATGTATACATGTGGCAGATTCATGTTGACGTATGGCAAAACCAATACAATATTGTAAAGTAATTAACCTCCAATTAAAATAAATAAATTTATATTTTAAAAAAAATTTTTTTGTTGTCTCACATACAGGGTCATCGATGCTTGGGGCTGGTGCACGGGGATGATCCAGAGAGACGTTGTGGGGTGGGAGGTGGGAGGAGGATTCAGGATTGGGAATTTGTGTACACCTGTGGTGGATTCATGTCTATGTATGGCAAAGCCAATAGAGTATTGTAAAGTAAAATTTAAAAAAAAAATAAATTAATTTAAAAAATAATAAAGAAAAAAAGAAAATATGAGTAACATGAAAAAAAATTTTTAATAAAAAATTTAAAAATAAAATACAAATGAACAAACATAACAGAAAAGGAGTTAGACACAAAGAACAAAAACAGGTGGTTATTAGAAGAGAGAGGCGTTGAGGGAGGAAAGAGATAGTTGAGGGAGATTAAGAGGCATGAACTTTCAGCTGCAAAATAAATGAGTCACAGATGTGAAATGCACAGTTTAGGAAATATAGTCATAGCCAAGTAATACCTTTGTGGAGACGTATTGTAACCAGACTTATCATCGTGGTCATTTTGAAATATATAGAAGTGTTTTGAATAGAAACTAACATAATGTTGTAGGTCAATTACACTTCAAAACAAATATGTAAACAAATTCATGGAAAAAGATCAGACTTGTGGTTACCAGAGGCAGAGGGTAGGGAGACTTGGATAAAGGCAGTCAAAAAGTACTACAAACTTCCAGTTGTAAGATAAATAATAGGGATGCACAACATGACAAATAGAATTAACATGACTGCACATTACACATGAAAGTTATTCTCTGTTAAGAGAATAAACCCTAAGAGTTCTCATCACAAATGTTTTTCTTATTTTTTGAAAGATGTATCTATATTGAGAAGATGTATGTTCACTAAACTTATTGTGATAATCATTTCATGATGTAAGTCAAATCATTATTCTGTACACCTTAAACTTACATAGTTCTTGTTTAGTTGCTAAGTTGTGTCCGACTCTTTGCAAACCCATGGACTACAGCACACCAGCGTTCCCTGTCCTTCAGTATCTCCCGAAGTTTGCTCAAATTCATGTCCATTGAGTCGGGGATGCTACCTAACCATTTCATCCTCTGCTGCCCTCTTTTCCTTTTGCCTTCACTCTTTTCCAGTATCAGGATATTTTCGAATGAGTCAGCTCTTTGCATCAGGTTTTGTCAATTATATATCAATAAAGCTAGAAGAAAAAATAATAAAGTAAAAATATCCATGTGTGTGTTAATCCCTCAGTCGTGTCCAAATCTTTGTGACCCCATGGACTGTAATCCACCAGGCTCCTCTGTCTATGAAATTCTCCAGGCAAGAATACCGGAGTGGGTTGCCATTTCCTTCTCCAAGGGATCTTCCCGACCCAGGGATCGAACCTGAGTCTCCTGCATTGCAGGCAGATGGTTTGCCATCTGAGCTACTAGGGAAGCCCATAAAAATATCCAGGGCTGAATCTATCTGTAAATGGAAGTCACAAGACTCTATCATACTAAACTTGATTTCTGACTGAGAAAAGTCAGTCAAATATTTTGAGCAGTTTTTAAAATCCACAGAATGAGGGGAATAGACAAGATAATTTCTTAGGATGCCTCCAATTGGCATATTCTACTGTGTTATTAGGCTTCCCTGGTAGCTCAGACGGTAAAGCGTCTGCCCGCAATGCCAGAGACCAGGGTTCAATTCCTGGATCGGAAAGATTCACTGGCGAGGGAAATGGCAATCCACTCCAGCACTCTTGCCTGGAAAATCCCATGGACGGAGGAGCCTGATAGGCTGCAGTCCATGGGGTTGCAAAGAGTGGACACAACTGAGCGATTTCACTTTCACTTTCACTATGTTATTATTCCCCTTTGTGAGCCAGCCTATTTGGAAAACAATTGGGATTGGGGTTAAATTTAAGTGAAGAACCAGGTCTTCTTGACAAAGGAATCTCCCTCTGGCTGTCAGTAGTTGCAGGGCACTGCAGATAACAGAGAGGTCACCTGGGAGTAAAACATATTCAAGTAAATGACTAACTTAAACACACTAATCCAGGAAATACAGAGTTAAGATGGAAAACCTGTCCTGGTACCCAGCATTAAGTAAAGCTTTTTGTCTTCTTTTCCCCCACCACAACAGTGCCAATTAAGAATAGAGTGTCAGCTGAGAGAGGTGTATAATGGAAAATGCTGACAGATTCTTAACTCTAACAGACAGAAGAGAGTAGCTTTAATAAGGTGTCTGGAAGCAAAGGAATTTTTTAAGGAGTGAGGAGAAAGGGGAAATTACTAAACAAAATGAGATGAGCTGGAGGTAGGGATGGGAAACTTGATAAGGGAGTCCTGAGACTGACAGAAAGCCAAATCGAATCGTGCTGTAAGCAACATCTCTCCCATTGCTTTGGACTCTGCCACAACCCAACCTGGTTCATTCCTGGCTGAACTCTGCCCTATCCCAGAAGCCAGTGGCCTAGCTGTGAGGTGACCCTTGGCCCTAAGGCTTTGCCCTGCCTGCACACAGAGGAAATGCTCATGTGAAAAAGACATCTAAAAATAAAGTCATATTTAATGTAATACTTTCTAAAGTCTCTTCAGCAAGAGTCAGGTCAAATTAAGTAAGGAAGACATCTCAGGGGGAAAACCAAACCAAAAGAAATTCTGAATGATACCATGCAATATGATCACCCTGAAATACAGTGTGATTCCTCCCCGATCCTACTTTGGGGATTTGTCTTTTACTTTTTAATTATGGAAATTTTTAAGCAAGCTAAAAATACAGAGAATAGGAAAATGAGCCATGTAGCCATCATACTGCTTCCACAATTATCAATATATATCAGTCTTGTTTTTATCTGCATACATCCCCATATCCCCCTTCCTCTACTGGACTATTTTAAAGCAAATCCACACAGCAGATTGCTTCAACCCAGGGTATTTTGGCACATATCTCTAAAATACTTCTATATTTTTAATATAACCACAATATCACTATCTCACTTCAAAAAATGGGCTTCCCAGGTGACACTAGTGGTAAAGAATCTGCCTTCCAATGTAGGAAAAGTAAGAGATGTGGGTTTGATCCCTAGGTTATGGAGATCCCCTGGAGGAGGGCATGGCAACCCACTCCAGTATTCTTGCCTAGAGAATCTCTTTGGACACAGGAGGCTGGTGGGATCTAGTTCATAGGGTCCCTAGGAGTCAGATATGACTGAAGCAACATAGCATGTGCACATGCCCCTCAAAAAATAATAATAACTCTTAATTATGAAATTCCATCACTGTGCAGGCTTCTCTGGGGCATTTTTTAGAATAATGAGGGTCAGGCAATAGCAGACAAGCTGAGAGCACTACCAATCAATGCTAAAGAATAATAACAGTAATAGCAAAATAAAACAAACAACCTTGAGGCTTGGACAAAATCACATCATAAACACAGCCAAAAAACAGCTGACAGTTATCAGCCAGGCAACACCACCTCCTGCCTCCTTCTGCACAATCCTCAACTCAGGTTTATTCTGCCATGGCTTATCTGCTCCTTTGAGGCTACATCACATGATACTTATTTTACAACCAATTTAACCTA
This sequence comes from Neotragus pygmaeus, assembly GCA_006410875.1. Classification (NCBI taxonomy): domain Eukaryota; kingdom Metazoa; phylum Chordata; class Mammalia; order Artiodactyla; family Bovidae; genus Neotragus; species Neotragus pygmaeus. Next base: position 486,302 of record SJYV01012394.1, on the reverse strand, counting down.
TATAAAAAAATTAAAGAAAGATCCCATATTAATTCCCACAGCACTATAGCAAGACTTAAATTTTGTCATCCAGAAAGACTGGTGTTGAACAGATCCAATCACAGAGCACTAAATAGGACTGCTTGAAAGGGTCCATTTGCACAAACCATGATGAACCTATCAAGCAATGGAGAAAAAAGAAAAACCCTTGGTAAATAAGTGATGATGAAGAAAAAGAGCTCTTGAGTTGGACTATCTGGGTTCCAATTCCAGCTCTGAGCTTACATTCTGAGTAATCTTAAGCAAACTGCTTATCATTATATTTGCACCTGGATTTCCTCAAACGTTGAGTGAGGTCAGTAATAGAATCTATCTCGTAGCCCAGTTCTGAGAATTAAAAAGCATAAGGCTAAAACTGGGACAGCAGCAGGCAAACTGGCATGGCTGGTTACCCTATAAAAAACTGGTAAATAGAAAGTGTTCAATAAACATTAACATACCAGTAGTAGAAATAACTGAGGTAGAAGTAGTGTTAGTTCCTAATCAAAGGAGACAATAATAGCTAATTCCTCAAACTCCAAAATACAATTCACTTTTTCTGTAAGTGATGATTTCCCCAAATCTGGAAGAATTCAAACACATTGTGAAAGAGTATGTGTCCAGTTCAGTGGACGTATTCCATGGTTCCCAAACCTAACTGACCATCAGATTTTCTGAGGAGTTCTCTCAAAATACAAATGCTTAGGCCCCTTGAATTAACATATTTCTTTGGGGATGTGGGGATCAATAATCCTGTTAAAGATCCTTGAAAGTGAAAGTCACTCAGTCCCGTTCAACTCTTTGCAACCCCATGGACTACACAGTCCATGGAATTCTCCAGGCCAGAATACTGGAGTGCATAGCCTTTCCCTTCTCCGGGGCATCTTCCCAACCCAGGGATCGAACCCATTCTCCTGCATTCCAGGTACATTCGTTACCAGCTGGGCCACAAGGGAAGCCCTAAACACTTTCTTCCAACAACACAGAGATGACCCTACACATGGAAATCTCCAGGGGATCTTCCCAAGCTAGGAACCAAACCCAGGTGTCCCGCATTGCAGGTGGATTCTTTACCAGCTGAGCCACAAGGGAAGCCCAAGAATACTGGAGTAGGTAGCCTAACCCTTCTCCAGTGGATCTTTCCAATCCAGGAATTGAACTGGGGTCTCCTATATTGCAGGAGGATTCTTTACCAACTGAGCTATCAGAGAAACCCCAAAAGTTTCTTGGTTGATTCTAATCAACAGTCAGATCATGACTACTTCCAAAATGTCCTCAATTCCTCAAGCTTTATGACTCCAAGAATTTCTCAAATTCTCTTGTTCCAAAGCCCAAACTCTATATATACATATATATATTCCCAGGAGGATCAAACATCTGAGTCTTAAAACTTCTCAAAACTAAAATAAAACTTTACCTGAGTGTTTTGGAGGTTTTGAGGTGTTTTCCTGTTTTTTTAATTGGGTAAAGTGAAAAATTATACCATCTGCTTCTGAGTCTCTGGTGGATTTATCCAAGGTAATTCAATCATATCAGAAAAAAAATGAGTAACTGACTGGCTGATTCTTCTGACAAGTGACACAACTCTGTCCTGTTCTCAAGCCTGTAGCAAGACACTGGCTGTGATACCGGAGACAGTGGTGAATGCTTCAGCAGCTGTCTTGCCCTCAGGGAAATGGAGACGTGCACGTGATTTATACCAGGGCACACAGCAAGCCAGGGGGCAGTGCCAGAAATAGGAGCTGCCTCTCCTGCCTGCCAGACTACGCTCCATGTCGTACACCCTGAGGATATGGAAGCGAAGTTTCTCGTCTGAGCAAAGAAGCAGATAGAGAGACTTCCATTTAGAGGTTCACAAATGTTACTCTGAAAGGAGGAAGAAAATTCCCCTTTCATGCTCAATCAAGCCTAAACCAAGGTGAGAGAATGGGGAAATGTTATTTATTTTTGTAAGATGAAAGAGTGTTGTATTTATTCACTTCTTGTCAGAATCACAGAGGGGCTTCTTTTCCCTATCATTCTTCATGCCTGGTCTCACACAGTGCTACTTGGAAGGCACAATGGGGCCAAACAGATAGGGGTGAGGCCTATAGCTGGCCTAGAAAAAAAGAGATTTTTTGTTTTCTTTATAAGGCCATATCATATTTGAGTTGATTATATTTCTAAGTGCCTGGCTCAATGCAGAAACTTCAAAGATATAACAAGGGAAGTACTAAATGTCACTGGAGAAGCTGAAAAAAAAAGAAAAATATCATTTCCTGACAATTTTAACCTATTCCTAAGAAATGAATCAATCTCTTTAGGCTGAAAGTTTATATAGTTATACATTTCTATTTAAAATATTTCCATCTTTTTTGCATGTCTTTCTGACATGCAGTTAATTGATTCCTCAAGGGTAAGAATGAAGCTTACTCTTACACACATGCATGCGGGTGCACACACACACACAACTTCATAGAACCCACTACAGTGTTCCACACTCAGGATACTTAATTCATATATTATAATAATTCAGTTATAGAAATAAATGAATATACTAAATAACATATATTTAACTATATTAAAAGAAATATGGGTTGGATGGCAATAAATAAGTGTTGAGGGCATGGTGTGAAGGAGGGAAATGTTTAAAACTTACTTTTTACATTTCAAAACTTGGATTAAAATAATGGTAGAATTATTGGTGGGGTTTTCTTTGTTTTTCTGTATTCTTAACATGTATATATGTGAGTCTGAGTGAACTCCAGGAGTTGGTGATGGACAGGGAGGCCTGGCGTGCTGCGATTCATGGGGTCGCAAAGAGTCAGACACGACTGAGCGACTGAACTGAATTGAACTGAACTTGTATATAAAGGACATTTGTTTGTTTCATCATGCAAAAAAGAAACAAATGTTTATAAAACTGGCAAGTATTAATCATAGCACAAAAACATAAGTATACAAGAAATATGTAGTACTATATTTTCTATAACTAACTTACCTTCTGACACCATAGTCCCTTTTTACTGGACAGATGGAAATTTTATCCTCAACCATTTCCCTGGTGCCAGGGAAATGGGGGAAGTAAGGGGACATCAGTCCACACCAGTTGGACATATGCTTATTTCTTGCAGCACAGTAGTGATCTCTCTCTACCAAGTCAGGGTTGAGCCTTAAAGATGGGGTTGAGATTCTGGGGGTGAGATGGGCATGAACTAAACAAGGCAGGGAAATGGGTGTGGTGGAGGCAGCGGAATGAAGAGTAAAGAACACCAGAGAGACTCCCAGATTCCCATTTAAAGCATAGTCCATTAAGACAATCCTATATCCTACAATCCTGAAGATGGTACAAAGGATCTATGTAATCTTTCATCTCAGTGATCTTCCCCTCCATGTGGGGATCCCATCAGAAAGAATTCCAGGAGTTTCTGCTTTTCCTGGATCCCTTCCATTTCCCTCAGCTCCCCAAGGTCCACTTTCATCTCATTTTCATCTTGGAGTTATTTTGCAATGTCACTGACACCAGAAACATCAATCTCTGTCCTTGTTGAGTAGAGGAAGAACCCTACAGTTCACCAAAGGTAAAAGCTTAGATCTTTTATATTTTTTTACAGTTGAACAAGACAAACACTTATGCTAATACTGACTGCCTCTCATAGGCATGCACAGTCGCTGTTTCTTTGCTGTGATTGACGAAGACCTTCTTTCCACCAAGAAGAAGGGGAAGAAAAATTCCATCCTGCCTCAGAAAGACAGAAAAGAAATGGAAGATAAGGAACTTAGATGCCTACTTTTTACCCAGTGCTTCATGAAACAGAGTTGATGAACATATCCACGTGTTCTCAAAGAGCTCATTGTCTTTATAGAAAACTGAAAGTAGCACAGTTGTGTCCAGCTCTTTGCAACCCCAGAGACTCTACAGTCCATGGAATTCTCCAGGCCAGAATACGAGAGTGGGTACCCTTTCTCTTTTCCAGGGGATCTTCCCAACCCAGGGATCAAACTCAGGTCTCCTGCATTGCAGGCAGATTCTTTACCTGCTGAGTCACTAGGGAAGCCCAAGAATACTGAAGTGGGTAACCTATCCCTTCTCCAGCGGATCTTCCCTAGCAGATCAGGAATCGAACTGAGGTCTCCTGCATTGCAGGCAGATTCTTTACCAACTAAATTCTCAAGGAAGCCTCTTTGCAGAAAAGATAGATATAAATATCTAGCTACAATATAAAAAGAATTTATAAATTGAAAAAGAATTTTTTAATTGCAGTGGAATCACAGATTGGATAGTTATATCTGCCTGAAGGCATCTGAAAAGATTTCATAGAGGAGAGACATTTCAACCAAACTTCCAAGCATGACTCAGAGATGGGCAAGTAAGGACAAAAAGATCATATGTGCAAAGCATAAAAGGCTGAAACCACATGACTTTTATAGACTCTCAGGTAGAACACTGTATCTAAATACAGGGGTGATCAGAGAGAGAAAGATAGATTTTTCACCACATGTATTCTATGTGAGATTTTCCTGGTGACTCAGCAGTAAAGAATTCACCTGCAATGCAGGAGATAAGGGTTTGATCCTTGAGTCAGGAAGACCCCCTGGAGAAGGAAATGGCAACCACTCCAGTATTCTTGCCTGGGAAATCCTATGGACAGAGGAGCCTGGTAGGCTACAGTCTGTGGGATCACAAAAGAGTCAGACACTACCTAGCAACTAAACAAAAATGTATGTGATCCCTGTACAATTGGACAGTTCTGCAATCTCATAAAGCAGTGATCATAAAGGCCTCACCTAATCCCAAAGTAGGGACATCTAGAGCTAAAGTACGAACTGGAATTATATTGCAAAGACAAATTGCAAAAAAATAATGATGAATATGTCCATAAATGGCTGCCCTGCCTCCTAGTCTGTTCAGGAATGTACTATCTCTTATTCACTCCTTATTCTTTATTTTTCCTTCTCACTGAACTGAATAATTTCTTTCCACCTCACTCCCCATACCCTCTCAAGCCAACTATCCCTCCTCCAAAAGATGAATTTAAGTTCAATATCCATATCCTTATTAGAAAAGGTAAGAAATGGTCTTTCATTTTTATTTTTCCCCTCAATTTGCTAATGGTAAGATTAGAAGAAACTGAAATAGGTATTGATGCCTCCTCTTCCTTTATATGCAGTTTCTAACAATTGCAGTCAAAGCCCAATAGCCAGAGAACAAGGACTGGGATACCCAAGCATCTAGCCCAATAAATGTTTATGCCAATTCAATAGCTGATATACTTCTTTTCTGAAATAATGGAACACTGCCCAAAGGGAAAAAAGATCAGTCAGCTTTTGTGAAAGGAAAAAGCTAAAAACATTACAGAGTTAAGTCCTAATTGGAGGGGTAACTGATGTTGATGGCAAGGTTCTCTCAAGAAACAAGGTGTTCCTCATGTAAGATCCAACCATTGCTGGTTTCTCACATGCATTTGTGTTTCATAAGCATGGATGCTTTAATTTTAGATTTAGAGAAATTGCTTATTTTTTCAATATTTTGTATATTTGGTTTTTTTATGAATTTATTACTTTATTGCTGTGTCCTAATCTCTACTTGAACCTCTCTTAGAGAAACTAGGGAGAGAACCCTGGGAGAATATGGAGAAAGTTACATGGTGCTTGGTAAGTCAGGCTTCCTGATATTTCCACAACTGATTTATCCTTGGACCAATAGCATTTTCAGCCGATTTCTACTGTAAGCAGAATTAACCTACCCAGGTTTGAGAGCATTCCCATTTTTCCTTACACAAGAAATTATCCTGTAATAACTAAAACAATTTGTATCAAGGAAACTAAGACTTTAGAAAGGATAAAAGAACATTATTTAAAACTAAGAAAAGATTTTAAGGGCTGTTGAGTAAAGGTTTATAAATCGCTGCTAACCATTTCTTATTAAGCAAAATGTTAAAAAAAAAAAAATTTGCAAAGAGTAGCAGAAAAAAATCTTAAAAACAGGAAAGACTTCACTCCCCACAAAAATTGTTGAACACAGAAATATCCTCCCAAACGGAGCCAGCTCAGTTGAGTACATTTCCATTTTATCTATGAATGTGCCTCAAACGGGTAAACAAAATCATGAACATAAAGCATTTCTGACTTCCTCTCTCCTCTTGGTAATTTGTTTTTATAGGAAACACCTTTGTGATTGTCCAAATACAAAATAATAATTGCAACAATAGAAGAAAATGGTCATCTCAACATGCCATTTCTCTGATATAGTACAGGCATGACAAACTGTCCGGCCAGCTCTGGAGAACAGCCACCAGCTGCCAACACCCTAAAATAGGACAGACACTGCTCTCACTACAGAACACAGCGATAATTCAGAAAGCATTGGAGTGATGGAAAATAAAGTCTTTGAAATGCAGAAAACGGTAGATTTAATCATGAGTGATCCCTGCACAATTGGGCAGTTCTGACGTCTCATAAAATAGTCCACTACAAAAGGTTTGCCTTATCCTAAAGCAGAGGTAAGAATTGGCCACGAATTATAAAATCAAAATGGCTGCTACCTTTGCTGCCTCACAGGTAGAACCTTGCATAATCAAATCATCACAAAATATTTCCACTTCTGGAAAATGCCATAGAGAAAAAAGTCCAAGCCCTCAATTTACAGGTAAGGAAATTGAGCCCCAGAGAGTCTCGGAAGCTTGTCCAAAACCACCAAGAGCTAAAATCCCCCATTCACTCAACTCTCTCTAATTGATATAGCAAATGCAGTGGTAAAGAATATTCATTCTTCCTGTCCTAATTGTATCATAGAAATGTATCATAGAAATAATGTATCATAAAAAAAGCAAGAGAATTCCAGAAAAACATCCATTTCTGCTTCATTGACTACGCTAAAGTCTTTGACTGTGTGGATCACAACAAACTGGAAAATTCTTAAAGAGATAGGAATACCAGACCACCTTATCTGCCTTCTGAAAAAACCTGTATGTATGTCAAAATGCAACATTTAGAACCTGACATGAAATAACAGACTGGTTCCAAATTGGGAAAGGAATACATCAAGGCTGTATAGTGTACCCTGCTTATTTAACTTGTATGCAGAGTACATCATGCGAAATGTGGGGCTGGATGAAGCACAAGTTGGAATCAAAATTGCTAGGATAAATATTAATAACCTTAGACATGCAAATGACACCACACTTATGGCAAAAGCAAAAAGGAACGAAAGGGCCTCTTGATGAAGGTGAAAGAGGAGAGTGAAAAGGCTGGCTTAAAACTCAACAGTCAAAAAATGAAGGTCATGGCATCTAGTCCCATCACTTCATTGCAAATAGACAGAGAAACAATGGAAATAGTGTCAGACTTCATTTTCTTGGGCTCCAAAATCACTGCAGATGGTGACTGCAGCCATAAAATTAAAAGATGCTTGTTTCTTTGAAGAAAAGCTATGACAAACCTATTTAAAAGTAGAGACATCACTTTGCCAACAAAGTCAAAGCTATGGTTTTTCCAGTAGTCATGTATGGATGTGAGAGTTGGACCATAAAGAAAGTTGAGCGCCAAAGAATCAATGCTTTTGAACTGTGGTGTTGGAGAAGACTTTTGAGAGTCCCTTGGACTGCAAGGAGATGAGACCAGTCAATCCTAAAGGAAATCAATCTTGAATGTTCATTGGAAGGACTGATGCTGAAGCTAAAGCTCCAATACTTTGTCTACCTGATGCAAAGAGTCAACTCATTAGAAAAGACCCTGATGCTGGGAAAGATTGAAGGCAGGAGGAGAAGGGGCTAACAGAGGATAAGAAGGTTGGATGGCATCACTGACTCAATGGACATGAGTTTGAGCAAGCTCTGGGAGATGGGAAGCCTGGCATGTTGCTGTCCATGGTATCACAAAGAATCGGACATGACTAAGTGACTGAACAACAAATGCCAAATATAATGCTAAAAGTTTATATCTGTTGAGAAAACATATGTTACACTAAATAATTACCATTAGTATTTAGGTTGCCTCTTTTCAGATAAAATACTGATAGTTTTCACTATAAAAGTAATATATAACATTGACATAAATTTTGGAAGTGATAGAAAGTTGAAAGGAGGAAAAAGATCACCTGCCACCCATTGAAAAGCACTTTCAACATCTAGTATATTTCTTGCCAATCTTTTTCCTGAAACAAATTTCACCCTGTCTTGCTTTTCTTTCTTTCAAAAAGCTATGATCATCCTGTATATACAATCATGTGTCCTATCTTGTAGTATTTCCTCATGTTACTAGAGATTCTCTGTAATTATCACTTTTAACAACTGCAAAATAGTCCATGAAGGTGGATATAGTCATCTATCCAATGTTATTTCCACTATTTGGGGAGTGTTTGCATTTAAATTATGAGCATCTTTTTTCAAAAAATGTTTGCATATTTGGGAATACTTCCTTGAGAAAATGAATCTATGATTAACTGACTTCTCAAGAGTATTTAGCAATTTCCTAAAATTCCCAGAATTCTTACACAAGTCAGAATGTGTGGCCCTCTCAGAAACATATCACTTCATTGTTTTTTGAAAGGAAACTTTTACTGCCACTGAGGATTTCTTTGTTACTTTGACACCACTGGCCTGCCCACTGATTAGACTAGGGTAGGCGACCCACTCCAGTACTCTTGCCTGGAAAATCCCATGGACAGAAGAGCCTGGTAGGCTGCAGTCCATGGGATCGCTAAGAGTCGGACACGACTGAGCAACTTCACTTTCACTTTTCACTTTCATTCATTGGAGAAGGAAATGGCAACCCACTCCAGTGTTCTTGCCTGGAGAATCCCAGGGACGGGGGAGCCTGGTGGGCTGCCGTCTATGGGGTCGCAGAGTCAGACACAACTGAAACGACGCAGCAGCAGCAGCAGCAGCAGCAGCAGTATATCCTGATTGTGAAATTATCTGTCATTAGTGTAATAGAGTGCCCTGCCTTTTAGAGTCAATAAAATACTGGACACCCAGTTATATTCGACTTTCAGATAAGCAATGAATAATTGGGACACACAAACACTAAAAAAAAAGTATTCATTTTTTATTGGAAGTTCAAATTTAACATTCTGTGTTTTCACTTCCTAAATCTGGCAACCTATCAACTCTGCTTCTGCTAATTATTGTTGTTGTTCAGTCACTAAGTTGTGTCTGACTCTTCTGCAACCCCATGGACTGGAGCCCACCAGGCTCCGCTATTCATGGGATCTCCCAGGCAAGAATACTGGAGTGGGTTGCTTTTCCTTCTCCAGGTGATCTTCCCAACCCAGGGATCAGACCCACATCTCCTGCACTGGCAGGTGGATTCTTTACCCCTGAGCCACCAAGTACACCCCCTGCTAATTGTTAGACTTGGGTACTTTTCATACATAACTCAATCTTCGGGGAAATGAAGAGAATCACCTCCATTTCACAGAGAGACACACACAAAAGCACCTAGCACATAAAGTGTGCCTTCCTCCATTCCTCCACACTGAGTTTCATATCCTTTTCTTCTCCTTTACCTACCCCTTCCCACAACTCTAGGGCCCAACTCCCAACCCAGCCACACTCCCCTACCTATCACCCTTGCAGTTGTGAGTTTGAGTCTTGGTTCTAGGAAATGGCTCACATCAAAGCTTGGCATGAGAGCATCTGGGATATCACAGTCCAATGTGACAGTGAATACTAAGCATACATATTACGGGGATACATATAGTAAAGAGGCCTAACCCAGATTATAGAATCAGAAAAAGCCTTCTGAAGGAAGCAATATCTAAATTGTGAATTGAAGGACAGGGAGGAGCTGGCAAGGAAGGAGAGAAGGCCAAGAGTGCATAGTCTTGAAGGCAAAGAGAACAGCATATGCAAAACCTCAAAGGTACCACAACTGGCATGGAACTGACAAAACACAAAGAATGAGAGGAATGTGTTAAGAGAGGGGGACTTGATCATCTAAGGGCCTGTGAACCATGCATTTTATCAGTAATATTCCATGTGCTATAGAGGCATAGATTAAGCAGAGGAGTAATATGATCCACGTTATAAATAAGAACAATCTCTCTGGCTGCATGGTGGAGGAAAGATTAGGAGACAAGACTAAGGGGAGGACAAGACTAAAGACAGAGAGACCAATTTTGAGGGATATTGCAAGAATTTGGTCAAAAGACAGCAGTAATAGTGGAGAAATTACTTTCTGTATGATGCACATAGATACATGATACATGTAGATGACAGATACATGTCATACATTTGTCAAAACCTATAGAATGTACAGTACAAAGAATGAACCCTAATGGAAACTATGGATTTGGGATGATAAAGGTATCTCAATGTAGGCTGATTCATTATAACACATGTACCACTCTGGGTATGTGGTGGTGGGAGAGTCTGTACATGTGTAGGGAAAGGGGATATATGGAACTTTCTATACTTTCTGCTCAAATTTTCTGTGAAACTCACATTGCTCTGAAAAACTATTAACTTTTTAGTTAAAACCTCAAAGTTTCAACTGCAGTCCTAAGACCAAATTTCCCTTACTCTCCATGTCCTAATTCTACTGCCTCTGTGCCGACTCCATTCTCAGACTCCACTTGTTACCATGATGGCTGCCCCAGACTCTCCATCCCTACCAGTAGAAATGAAAATATGCTTCTAGGCCAGTGGTCCCAGGAAATAATTCAGGACGTTTAAGAAGTATGATGATATGACATCATCCTTCCCAAATCAATGTGGCCAGGTCTGGAACGTGTGTTGGGAAGGGAGGCAGTTCTACTGGAACCTCTTGGGTTGAGATGGAGAGGGATGAGCCCCCAAAACTATCTGGGGGCTGTTAAAACAGGGCAAATACATGCTGGGCAGGTAAAAATGATAAAAACCCATTACACACTGTTCATCTTCAACTTTGAAAACCCAAGGTAGAACTGAAGAGAAAGGTACAGCAAGAACACCGTAATAGTTGAGAACCCAAATATGTAGCCAGCCCATATCATGCATGGCAAGGGATGGGTGATAGTCACATCTTTAACAATCAGTATGGTACAGGGACTGACAACTCAGAATAGATGCCAGCTGTTATGTCTATCAGTGGGAACTGGCACATATCTGTCCTGCCTGCAGAGGCTATCCAATTTGTCAGGCTGGGACTGATGGATTTGATGCTTAGGAGTCTCCAAACCAAACAGAAAGGAATACTTTAAAAATTTAAAGAAGGAAAAGAGAAAGCAAAGGAGAGAAGGACATTGATCATATATAATTAATTCTTTTTAAAATATTCAAAATAATTCAAATTAAAGATTAGCATTTTTCACAATCATTCATTCCCATCATCCATAGTAAGCAGTAGTGTTCTTATCCTTTCCTTCATTTTCTTTCAAACCTGGAAATCATAAAGGCCAGACACAGCTAATTAAATAAGAACTTTAATATTAGAGTTGACAAGGGATGATGGTGCCTTACATAGTTCCAGTTTCCCAAGCAAATATTCACAGGGAGCACAGAGCACATTTTCTATAATTTTTTACATGAGCAAATGGTTCTCTAAGGTGATTACTCCGTATATCACTCTGCTGAATGTGTACACATGAAATTACGTCAAAATTAAATTTTGTTAAATCTAGCTATGTTTCAAAAGTAGTCCAAACACAGATCCTTTTTGGTAAAAAGAAAAATGTAATTTTATAAAGCAAATTGGAATCCTGTGTTTTGGTCACCTAATTTACCAACGGTCATCGTAAGGGATCAGAGAGCAATAGCTATTTGTTGAGGGTTGGCCTACATGCCTAGCATTTTGCTGATAAAGAGAGAGGGTATCAAAAGAAACAGAAAAACACATTTCCTGCTGTTAAGGGGCTCATAACTTTATTAGGGACTCAAATCCTTTACACAAATGGAACATTTAAAGAAGAAAATAGAAACATATAAGAGCAATATAGGTGCTAAGTGGTGTTGTACATACTGTAAGGGCCAGAGATACCAGAAGGAAAAAGATTTCTGCTCAAGAAATGCTTCAGAAGCCTCTGATAAAAGCGTGTGACGAACACATAGCCATTATCTGCTCACAGAGGCAGTAGAATCCAAATCACCCCCCTGGGACAGTGGACTTTAATCTCTGGCCTGTCACCATCTCACTCTTCCACCTTTGGCAAATTACATCTCCTCTCACTGCCTTCTCTTCAAAATGGGAGTAGCAATTATCGGCCCTATTCTTCAGGGCTGATAAAGAATGAATAATAAATAAATGGTAGACTCAGTAAAAGATGAGGGCCTAATAAATCCTGACTAGTTAGTGTCCAGCCCCACATGGTACACTTCACGGAGCATATGGTATCTCTGTTTGTAGACGGTTATGTATCACCCATGTGGTTGCCTTTGCCAAGGAGGTGAAAGGGTCCACTTACACAGTCTGTTATTAATTACTGTGAAAGATATTTTCAACATTAAAATGCAGATAATTTCTCGAATTAAGTGCAGACATCTGCCCCCATTGTAATACGAGAGCATAACTGTCATCAGCCAAACCATGTTTTTCTTTCGTTGAAATGGAAGAATGAAGTACCGCAATTAAATATTTTGAACAACACAGTGATTAAAGGGATATTTATACTGCAGGGGTGGTTTCTAAATCAATTGTGTGTGCTTTCATCTTATTATATGAGTCATGTGGGGAAGTCTAGTTGTTTTACATACACAAACTTACTTTAAAAAAAAACTTTTTAAAGAAAAAAAGCATTTTTTGGAAACTATGTTCATAACAGCTTTGATGTGAAGTCTTTATCTTTGATGTTGTTGTTGTTAATATTAAATATACACAAAGGAATATTTATAATGTTCAAGAAATGAAGGATTACAAGGAAGTGATCCACCATGTAACAACCACCTAGCTTAAAGAAATAACACCAGCTTCACACCCCCTGTGTACTCCTCCCTAAACTCAACCAATGAACCACTATTCTACATTATGTATTCATCAATCTTTTGTCTTTATAGCTTCATACATATCTGTGTATCCCTAAGAAATACAATATATAATTTTCCCATATTTTTGGACCTTATACAAAATTATTACACTGCATATATTCCTCCACAATCTGTTGGGTTTTTTTTTTTTTCATTCGACATTAAGTCCATGAGATGCATCCTTGTTGTTGCAAATGGTTCATTTGTTTTCATTGCTATATAGCATATCTAAGCATGAATATTTGGTATTATGGACTCTGGTGTTTCAAACATTCTTTTCTGTATCTCCCAGACATGTGTGAAAGTTTCTCCTAGAACAGAGCTCTCTAGACAAGATTCACCCATTAGTGTGTCAGTTTAGTGAATCTCAACCAGGAGTTTACACTAGAATAAAAAATACCATGAACTCAAAATGGCTTAAAGACTTAAACATAAGACAAGACACTATAAAACTCCTAGAAGAGAACATAGGCAAAACATTCTCTGACATGAATGCACCAATATTTTCTTAAGTCAGTCTCCCAAGACAACAGAAATGAAAAATATCAGAGCGCAAGGCAACTCACCTGGTAAAATTGCTTTAGAAAATTTCATATCATTCTATGTGTGTGTGTGTGATGCTGGAAAATGTACTTCTTCCTCTAGACTTTACGTGTCTATCAGAAATGTCTAAGAAAGTGCCCTAGCAGGGCTTCTCAACTTGAAATGCAAACACGAATCACCTGTGAATTCTGATTCCATGGTAAGAAGTGGGGCCTGAGATGTATTTTTTAACAAACACCCAGGTAACCAACACCAGATGCTACTAGTTGAGGAACTACCCTTTGAGCCACAGGGCATAAGGTTAAATATGTATGCTTGTTTGTAGGATGTACATATCTTTATGAGATAAATCCAAGTCATTTCCCAAAGCTGCTGGGCCAATTTTCAAGTTCCCACTTATCCATATTTTCAACAAAAATTGGTATCAATAAACTTCAACTTGCCAATCTGACAAATATAGAATGTCTTTACAGTTCTTATTTGCATTTTCCTAATTACTTGAGGGATGGAACGTATTTTCATAAGACTGTTGGCTACTGATAATCACCCTGTGATAGTTATGTATTGAAAATATATTTTTTCTTACTGTTTGTCATATTCTTAAAGCCAAAAAAGCCACTGAATTCTAATTATTTCCTTTTGTCTATAGTCTTAACAATGCATCAAGGTGCCATGAGACAGAAAGACAGGATCTGACATATGGGCAGCCTGCCTCAGTGAGAAGGAACAGGGTCCTCTCAGGGTCATTCACCTCTACACCCCTGGACAATGAGGGAAGCTGAAAAAGCCCTAAAGATGAAACTCCTAGTGAGCAAATTAAACATTTTGAAGATACAAACACCATATACTTAGGGATCAACAGAGGGACATACACCAGACAACGCCTCTAAGCTAAGTGTTGGGCAGAGCCACCACCAAGGCCAACTTTACAGCTGTATGATCTAAGCAATCACAGGGTCCCACACTCAGAAGAGCCCTAAGCTTGGTTTAATACTCTGTTGTCACAGTCTTGAAATCCTTCCTGATTTTTGAACAGGGAGCCCCCATTTTCATATTGCTCTGGGCCCCAAAGATTATATATTCAGCACTGTTTGTGGTGGCACTGGGTTGGAGGATGCACAGAATAATAAAAAAAATAAAAGCAGGGAAGTCCCACGAGAGCTCTAAGAAAGTGAGGACAATTTTATACCAGCAGATTTGACATTAACATATATTTTTAACGCCTTATGATATCTGTAGGGAGTAATTCATTAGCAAACCATAAAAAAGTGGGCTCCCATTCTTACCAAGAATAAATATACTCTACAGCTACCCCTGCTTTATTAGTAGTAGAAAGTGTTTACTGATAACTGTAAAAATAGACTTGAGAGATGCTAAATTTTATACTGATCCAAGACCTCCTCATACTTCAGGAAAGCACTTTTCCCTCTAAATAACTGGTTGGATGTGGCACAATAGAGGTAACTATTTGTGATGATATAGACTCCAGAAGATTGCTGGGAGAAATATCAATAATCTCAGATAAGCAGATGACACCACCCTTATGGCAGAAAGGGACGGAGAACTAAGAGTCTCTTGATGAAAGTGAGAGAGGAGAGTGAAAAAGTTAGCTTAAAGCTCAACATTCAGAAAACGAAGATCATGGCATCTAGTCCCATCACTTCATAGCAAATACATGGGGAAACAGTGGAAACAGTGGCTGACTTTATTTTTCTGGGCTCCAAAATCACTGCAGATGGCGATTGCAGCCATGAAATTAAAAGACACTTGCTCCTTGGAAGGAAAATTATGACCAATGTGAAGAGTTGACTCATTGGAAAAGACTCTGATGCTGGGAGGGATTGGGGGCAGGAGGAGAAGGGGACGACAGAGGATGAGATGGCTGGACAGCATCACTGACTTGATGGACGTGAGTCTGAGTGAACTCCGGGAGTTGGTGATGGACAGGGAGGCCTGGCCTCCCTTCATGGGGTCTCAAAGAATCGGACACGACTGAGCGACTGAACTGAACTGAACTGAGACAGCATATTAAAAAGCAGAGACATTACTTTGTCAATAAAGGTCCATCTAGTCGAGGCTATGATTTTTCTAGTAGTCATGTATGGATACAAGAGTTGGACTATAAAGAAAGCTGAGAGCTGAAGAATTGATGTTTTTTAACTGTGGTGTTACAGAAGTCCCTTGGATTTGAGAGTCCCTTGGACTGCAAAGAGATCCAACCAGTCCATCCTAAGGGAGATCAGTCCTGGGTGTTCATTGGAAGGACTAATGTTGAAGCTGAAACTCCAGTACTTTGGCCACCTGATGGAAAGAGCTGACTCATTTGAAAAGACCCTGATGCTGGGAAATATTGAGGGCAGGAGGAGAAGAGGATGACAGAGGATGAGATGGTTGGATGGCATCACCAACTCAATAGGCATGAGTTTGGGTAAACTCCAGGAGTTGGTGATGGACAGGGAGGCCTGGTGTGCTGCAGTTCATGGGGTTTCAACGAGTCAGACACAACGGAGCGACTGAATTATACTGATATCCCCTCTGTAACTTACCAGTTATAATATCTTGAATGAAGGACAATTCTTCCATGCCTCAGATTTTCCTTCTGTAAAATAAGGCACACCTGACCATCTTACCTGCCTCCAAGACTCCCCACTTCCTTGACCTTCAGGAGGAGGGCCCTGTACCCCCTGATTGGTTCACCTCTTGCTGATCTTGCTGCCCAATCTCTCCTCATCCCCCTCACCCACATAATCCATGCACTTTTTGCATCTTCGATAAAATGTAACACTCTTCACATGGAAAGACTGTATACACTAGAAGTTAACTGTACACCTTCTGGAAACAGACTGCAGAGGCTGGGTCATAGTGACAATGATTACTAGCCATTGACACACACAGGGACTCAGTTTCCTCCTCTGTAAAATGAGGTTAACAGTACCTCTTACACATGGTTGTGAAGACAAATGAGTGCTATGATAAGTAATAATCATTTGCTACCATATTATATTATCTGTGTAATAAGAAATAAAACAAGATTATTTAACATTTGGCCATCCTGGACTACTTTGTGAAGAAGGCAGTGGCATCCCACTCCAGTGCTCTTGCCTGGAAAATCCCATGGACGAAGGAGTCTGGTAGGCTGCAGTCCATGGGGTCGCTGAGAGTCGGGCACAACTGAGCAATTTCACTTTCACTTTTCACTTTCATGCATTGAAGAAGGAAATGGCAACCCACTCCAGTGTTCTTGCCTGGAAAATCCCAGGGACGGCGGAGCCTGGTGGGCTGCCGTCTGTGGGGTCGCACAGAATTGGACACAACTGAAGCGACTTAGTAGCAGCAGCAGGACTACTTTGAAAGCTTCTTAACTAATCTTTCAGTCAGTGTTCTTCGTCCACTCCAATACATCCTTCACATAACCACCAGCAGAATTTAGGTAAAATGTAAAGTTGACTTTTTAAATCCCCTAATTGAAGCTTTTCAAAGGCTTCCATTACTTAGGATAAGTTCTGAGCTCCTCAGCAATGCATAAAATGCCTTCCATGACCTAGCCTCATCTACGTCTATAGCTGCTGCTGCTGCTGCTAAGTCTCTTCAGTCATGTCTGACTCTGCGCTAACCCATAGACGACCTCCTACCAGGCTCCTCTGTCCCTGGGATTCTCCAGGCGAGAATACTGGAGTGGGTTGCCATTTCCCTCTCCAGTGCATGAAAGTGAAAGTGAAGTCACTCAGTCCTGTCCGACTCTTAGCGACCTCATGGACTGCAGACTACCAGGCTCCACCGTCCATGGGATTTTCCAGGCAAAAGTACTGGAGTGGGGTGCCATTGCCTTCTCCAACCTCTATAGCTAGTCTCTCCTATTTCTAGCCTGGAACTTGACTCATGGCATCAGATTGCACACAGATCCTGGAATATGCCAAGATAACTGTCGCTTCTTTACCCTTATCCATCCTCATTTCCATTGTTGGAATTTTTCCTGCCACCAAACTGGACTAATTTCAGCTCAGTCATTATACCTAAATTCAGAGATGGCCTGCTGCAGAATCTTACAACCAGTTGAGTCCCTGCACAGTCCACTAACATCCTGAGCATCTCTTCATCATTGTAGAACAATATAATTAAGTGTGCAACCTTTGCAAACAGACTACCTAGGTCTAAATTCTAGGTCAGCCACTTATTTGCAAAGTGACCGTGGGCAACTTTCTTAAAATATTGTGACTTAGTTTCCTTATCTATGAAATGAGGATAACAAAAGTACTTACTTCTGGGGATTGTTGAAAGGAATATATTAATTAAAGGCCACTATATTAAGGGCTTAAAGTAGTGCATGGAGGAAGGTATCACTCAGTAATAAATTGTTAATAACATATTATATTAATTTTCCATTTGTGTGTGTCTGGTTCCCTGGACTGTGAGCTCCCAACAATAAGCACTATTCCTTATTCATTTTTTTAAACTTCCCAATACTAAGCAAAATGTCTGGCATTGTGTTGACTATCCTCTCCTTCCTGTATACACAGTTAAAATACATTTCCCATATCCATCTTGAATCTACCCACTGCCAGCATGGAACAGATAACCATGTGACTTGAGTTCTATCCAATGGAACATGAGTGCATGTAATATACAGCACTACCAAACTCAGCCATAATACATCCTAAGCAATTTTTCAAAGATTCTTTATTCATGTGGTTGGAGGCAAAGAATTCTTATATCCCTTAATATGGCAGTACCACAACATGGAAGTGATCAAATGTCTGGATGATAGTTACGAGGTGAGCGGTCTCAGGAGGAACATTCACACTGGACTTTAGGTGAGCATGAGAGTCCATAGTAAACCACTGTGCTAAACCATCGAGATTTTTGTTTCAATGGTCAGCACTACTTATCCTGACTAATATGATAGGTGTTCAATTAAATCTTGTTGAAATAAATGACTGGATGAAAGAATGACTCAAAAATTAACTGAAGTATTTAAATGAGTATGATGAAACTCAAGAGCAAGAAAGGCTAAACTAAGAATAAGAATGAAACAAGAGGTCTCTGAAAGAAGCCTAGAGACAAGACAGAGGCTAGGAAAATATAAAATGTGTGGAGCATCCCTACTTCTGCCCCTGCCCATGTCAGAAGCAGAATTCACTTTGCCTGCTGTTCTCTGGCCTCCTTTTATCAAACAGCTGCAAAACAAAAATCATAAACAGAGAAGAGTCTGAGATGAAGTTTTTGCTTCTTGCTGGACAACTTTCTGACACCCTGGGGTGAGACAATGTAGCAGTGGAGATTTCAGGGTGAAATAATTGGGGTACTTTAATAAGTATACACAGGCAGCTTCTCAAGGGGGAAGAAAACGTATCCTAAGAGTTTACTTTCTTGTATTTTCAGATGCTATTGAAGATCAGATAACTGGTAATATACCATGACTACCTACTGTTCTAAAGAGATAGCATTAATTTACAAAAGGCATCAGAAATCTAGAAGGAAGTTGGGGGTTGGGGGTCAAACTTCTCCAAAGGGGAAAAGGGAACAGCTCTCCATATGACTGGAGAGAACTGTTGAGAAATTTTGTGTCTGTCCAGAACACTAGGGAGAAAGAGAGGAGAGATAGTGAGGAGAATGACACAACAGGGGTCCTTGAAGGGCATTCATCCAACCCTAACATCAGAATATCAGACCAGATGTACCCTTTTTATGTTTTCCTAAAGGTTGAAGGTAGGAGGAGAAGGGGACAACAGAGAATGAGACGGTTGGATGGCATCACCAACTCAAAGGACATGAGTCTGAGCAAGCTGCAAGAGATGGTGAAGGACAGGGAAGCCTGGCATTCTGCAGTCCATGGGGTTGCAAAGAGTCAGACACGACTGAGTAAGTGAACAACAACCTTTTGTTCATCTCCCCTATTCTTGCATTTGTTCAAGTTGTGTACAAATTGTGGAGATTGTCTTGAAGGAAGGCCAACTGTGATAGATTCTCTGTGTGCTGATGAAAGCTACAAGAGCAATGTTGGGATTAGACTGGTAAGTAGGGCTAGGCCTAAAAAGGAAAAAAAAAAAAGAAGAAGAAGAAGACAACGAGAAAAGTTTCTGTTTCTTCACCATTTTGTCTTGGGCTGTTTCAAAGAGTAAAGGCTACAGGATCAGTTTTAGTGATAAGTCATCTCAATAAATACCAAGATTTTATCATGTAACAAGAATTATGCTAAATGCTAGGAATACACAGGTAAATGTGGCAGGTTCCTGGCCTCCAAAGAGTTTATAATACAGCAGAAAAAAATAAGAAATATGCTATTAGTTAAAAGAAAATTTAATATGGACATAATAGAAATATGGCTGGCAGTTTGAACCCTGAATATTCATTGAAAGGACTGATGCTAAAGCTGAAGCTCCAATATTTTGGCCACATGATGCAAAGAGCCTACTCACTGGAAAAGCCCTTGATGCTGGGAAAGACTGAAGGCAAAAGGAGAAGGGGGAGGGAGAGGATAAGATGGTTAGATTGCAGCACTGATTAAATGGACATTAATTTGCACAAACTCTGGAAGATAGTGGAGAACAGAGAAGCCTGTCATGCTACTGTACATGGGGTCCCAAAGAGTCAGACACAACTTAGCAACTGAACAACAACAGGAGAAATGAGTATAGAAAAGGTGAAAAAGTTAAGCTATGCCAGTTTTTAGAGAGCCTTGAATTCATGTCAAAAATTTATATTTTATTCTGAAGGTGTTGGAGATCAAGAACATTTTTTTTCAAGTAGGAAGATCACTCACGCATCAACTAGACATGAAAGTGTTAAAAAAGTGTTAGTTGCTCAGCCGTGTCCAACTCTTTGTGACCCCATAGACTGTAGCCCCCCAGTATCCTCCATCCATGGAATTTTCCAGGCAAGAATACTGGAGTGGGTTGCCATTCCCTTCTCCAGGAGAATCTTCTGACCCAGGGATAGAATCTGGGTCTCCTGTACTGAAGGCAGATTCTTTAATATCTAAGCCACCACATTCAAAACATACCAGATGAGAGGCAAGGAGCTGGCTTAATTGACTATTGCCTAAATTAGAAAGGTGGTAAAGAAAATGAGGAGGATCAAAGAAACATAAAAACTATTTCTTCAACAGAATTTGATGTTTTTGTATATTATAGGAGGGGGGTGATTCCTAACCTTGGGCAACTGGGTGGATTTTAATATTGTACAGTTTTATCACTTTGCTACCATATTACACGCAACCTTCAGACACCAGTTATGGGATCCAATGCCGGTTTTTCTTTCTCTCACTGATGGAAAGATAACCACATCTATTCTTTTCTATAAGAAAGGTGAATGGATACTGCATTTATACAAAGTCTGGTTGTAAGTATTTTCTCACAGGTTTTTTAAACCAAGGGGTTAAAAAAAAAAAAGCAAAGAAATTCAACAACAAAAATCTTGGTTTTTAAAGCCCTGAGATTCATTTGAATTAACTGTTGCCATGGTTTCAAGAGTCTGAAATCAACATTTCAAGGTAATCCAAAGATCTAGATATTATCACAGTGTTCAGGTATCAAGGAACAATCAAAGCGTTATACCCCATTAGTGACCGAACTCAGTTAACGCTGTGCAAATGCCTCAAATTGGTATTCAGCTTAATCACTGATGCTGTATTACTAATTATAGCATGACACTATGCAAAAGTGGGACTTTTCAAAGGCTGCAAAATGGCATTATTTTAATAAGTCATTAGGAAATTGCTCTTTGAGGATGCAATGAAAGTATAAGTATCTTAATTAGTGGAATTTTGTGAAATTGATGAGAGATTTGAGCATGCATGATGTGCAGCGACCAATCCATTTGAAACAGACCAAGCCATTGGGAGGGCTGGCTAATGACAAAGAGGATGATCTGATTCATTGTATGAGAAAAATGATAATGGAAGCTATAAACGAAGGGCGTTAAAAGACTAAGCAGTGTCTCCCAACGACACCCACCCAAGTCCTACTGGCCCTTCATCTTGTATTTAGAGTTGAAATAAAGATATCAAGATGGACTCTAATCTTTGAGAGAATTAACCAACCTCCTCTAACTTGTCTACCAATACTTGTGGGCAAGAAATACATATGATTATTAGTTAATTGAACAACACAAAAATATTGATGTTCTGTTTGAGGCTTATTTGTAAATTGGGAAAGAATTATTTGAGACAGGAAGTCAGATCAGAGAAGATGACAAGTACAAGAATATTAATAAAAGATCTTTGAGTTCTTTCAGTGCCAGATAAAATATTTTTATTCTGAAACTCTCATCCAGGGAAATTCTTACCTAAACTTTAAAGAGCATTATGCGGACTCTACATGTGTTGGGGGGGGTAGGTGGGGAAGGAGAGAGGAGGAGGGAGAGAAAGTGGTAAGAGAGAAACTATATTTTCTTCTTTATTTTCATTTCAACAAAGTATTCATGTTACAGCTCAAATACAGGTTTCAGCATTTGGAAAGGCTCAGAAATGTTTTCCTTAACCATTCTTAAAATGTCCTCTGAGAAACTGCCTGCTTTCTAAGGCTCAGTTATTGACCATTCTCAGAAATGGGTTTCTGTATTTAATAACCTAACACATTCCTCTAATATTAAATTTTTCACATGGAAATTGGTAGCCCTGCTTGAATTCGTCTAGGCTCAATGAGCCCATTGTTTGCAATGATTATCAGTCTCAGCAGATTCAGAAATGCTTGCACAATTCATGTCCAAAGACCTCTTCAAAATCTTTTTTTATTTACTTTTGGCTTCGTGAAAGAACTTGGGTTTGATAAATGTGTTCCAAAGTCCCCCGGTTTGTCATCTCTAGGAAAGATTATTTGAAGCTGAATAGGAACAAGACTGATTCACAAACTGGGATCTGATAACAACTCTTAGGGTGGAGGGAGTTTCATATAAATGTATATATGCACAAAATAGCATAATTATGAAAATTTCTTAGAAGGAAAATATCTGGTGACATTAACAGGAAAACATAAATGGCTCAGGGCCTGTAGACCAAACTTTTACTCTCTAAAATTTGTCTTTAGGACAAATTTTGATTACCAAAGACCCAGAGTTCAACTCTGCTTTATTAGGAATTAAACTATGAAATAAGATTCTTAAAAATAAAAAAGACCTTAAAGCTGCTAGCCGTTTTGTTAGATTTTTGACATAATTTATAGTCTGAAGATACTGCACCTTTGGTCCTATATCAGAGCAAAATTCACAGAACGACTTGGCTGTTCTCAGCATGAAGCAGAACAGACACATTTTTCAAAAGAAGCAATTGACTTGTTAAAGGTTTGACATATCACAAACATTTTGATTTTGTGATCAAACTGGATGGTGATTTACTTATCCTCTGACTTTACTGTTGGGTAATTTATAATTTTAGTTCTCAGCCAAAAATTGGGGAAATTCTTAGGAGGAATTGGTAGGGTAAACAGGAGAAAAACATAAAGCTATAATAAAGCTATAGTGGTGGCTAAAAATGACTAGAAAAACAAATGAAAATATTTGATTTGTGCTGCACCTGTGAGAGAAAAAAAAATTATGGCCTCTTTTTGCATCTGAATCTCACAGGTCTATTTTGAGAGTTGAGATATGTATGAGGTACCTGATTCACTCTTCTAAAACAGCCTTTACTTCAAGAGAACTCAGCTGTGAAATTTATCAAAATTCTTTCTGAAGCTAAAATAAAGTTCAAATGCTTTAGCTTTTGACTATTTTTGCATTACTTCTCTAGAATTTAAAGATACAATGTGGTGTGGCATGATTAAGACTTCTCAATACATAGGCTGCCATAATAATTAGAACCTTGGTTATACAGCACTTCCATCCAAGGAAAAGGATCTCTTTATCATTCTCGTTTCATTTACCTTCCTTTGTTTGCTAGAAGATTCTAAGATTTGAGGCAGTAAAAGGCAAAGTGCTTGGCTAAGGGAGCCAGTTAGAACAATGGCAGAGGGACAAATACCAAGGTCTTACCAAGCTTCAGTTAGGGTAGGGCATTACTCATTTACACTTGCAATGGAAAATCCCATGGACGGAGGAGCCAGGTGGGCTGCAGTCCATGGGGTCACTAAGAGTCAGACACAACTGAGAGACTTCACTTTCACTTTTCACTTTTATGCATTGGAGGAGAAAATGGCAACCCACTCCAGTATTCTTGCCTGGAGAATCCCAGGGATGGGGAAGCCTGGTGGGCTGCCTTCTGTGAGGTTGCACAGAGTCGGACAAAACTGGAGCAAAGTACTTAAACAAGGAGACTATTAGACTGAGGTGGCTCTAATGTCTTGATAGACTATGTAAACACACCAAAACCTAAGCTGGAGTCAATGCAGTTAAACCCAAGAAAGTGAAACTTAAAGGCAGCCAATCACAAACAGCCAAGTAGACTTTCCCAAATAAAGAAACCAAATAAAACATACCCCGTTAAATAATTTACCTGCATTACTGCAGCATCTTTTCTATATAAAACCTCTCCACTAGCTCCTGTAAATGGAGAGTGCCTAACCACTTTAGATTTGGCACAGCCTAATTCAAGTCAACCTATACTCAAATAAACTCTTGAAAATGTTAATGTGCCTCAGTTCATCTTTTTACATAATGGAGCATCAAATTGGTTATTCCAATTTTAGCCTAGTAATCATTCATCTGATATTTAATGTTATGCTCCTCAATAATAGTAATACATTGATTTCATTCATTTAATNGCCTTTTTCCCAGATGCTCAATCCGAGGCAATAATTTTAGCGCCTGAGCCTTTTCTGCAAGACAAAGTCTCCTTCTGGAGTTAACAAATGACTAACTTTCACAATAAATTTTCAAAGAAGGCAATAACTAATTAATTTGCCTGGAGGAAAAAACTCCCTAGAGCAAGGGACATTTGTTCAAAATCAAGAGATAGGAGTATTTCTTTACATCCTTTTTTTTTTCCAGCACTTATTTTCTTGCACAGTGTCTAAAAAAGAAATCTCCACTTCTGAGGGAAACTGAGGGAGGGAACAAATAATCACTCTGTTCAAAAGTCATGAGTACCCGCTAGCAGTATTCACAGCCTGAGAATCTCTAATTCTGTCTTCATTTCTCAAGAGCACACTTGTTTCTTATCAATACATAAGTCAAGGTTATTTTTCTTCATTCTAAGGCTCAATCTCAGCCTAATTCTATATCTGATCATTTTTATTCCACTTTGTTCTAAAAGAATAGAATCCAGGTTCCATTTTTAGCTTTAGAAAAATGGAAAATTCATTCTCTCTAGCAAGCTGAAAAGCAGTTCTTATAACAGAATAATTACCTAATTAAAGTGCTCAATTGAATCAGTTACCACAAGTCCAATTAAATCAAGCTGCCAACAGGAATATATTATACCTGATAAGAGGAGAGTTAGTGAATAGATCGACACAAAGCATGAAGATCATGCTCTCCATTAAACTCAGGGAAGAAGTTATTCTTTCTTTCCTTTCAAAGATGGTATATCTTCCCAGTGAAACATTGTTTCCTTAATATTTTAATGATGCTACATATCTGGCAGTAAGAATGCAAAGTATCTACAGGATACTACTACTACTAATTCAGGAGCTCAAATTTAGATATCTACTTTTTCAATGAACCTCTAGCCATATGTTCCTGAAAATGAAACCCATTAATGATTAGCTTATCATGAGACCACCTTGATCCTTTTCCCTCACGGCGGGTGGTGGTATCAGTGATCATTCAGTGTGAATGATCATATGAACAGTAAAAAGAATATCAAACTTGGATCAGGATAGAAACAATAGACCTCTATAAGCAAAGAAAGAGATCTCTTTTCTTCCTAATCAGAGAATCCTGTTTCTTTTTCTGAGTGCTGTCATGTCTCTGTCTCATGCCCACATCATTCTTTCTACAGGCTGGAATCTTGGGATTTTCTCTTTATTTCTACTCTCAACCTCACCTATTCTGTTTGTCTCTGCATTGAGAGGAATATCCAGGACACTCATCATTTCTAACCTGTTCTGCCAGAGGTGCTGCCCCACTGGAGGAAACAGAAAATATTGGAAAACATGGGGAAAGACTATTGAACCAGACATGTAAGTGACGGTGTCTACTATTGGCCAGTTGGAAGGAAAAGTACTTTGGAGAAAAAAACACAAAAAAACATNTGTTCTGCCAGAGGTGCTGCCCCACTGGAGGAAACAGAAAATATTGGAAAACATGGGGAAAGACTATTGAACCAGACATGTAAGTGACGGTGTCTACTATTGGCCAGTTGGAAGGAAAAGTACTTTGGAGAAAAAAACACAAAAAAACATGACTGCAGACAGTCAGTCTCCAGAGCCTCACTGACCCTATTTCTGGTTCCTATCTGCAGATACCATTATCTATCACATTTTCTTTTTTCCAAAGGTGCCTGAATGAGTCTCACATAGACCTCCAATCTGTAAAACAATATTATGAATACAACTAGTCACTATCAAGGTCTTACATTAAATGTAAAACAACTGTTTCTGAGAAATTTGGAGAGTTTAGAGAAATTAAGACAGTATCTTCTTTAAATTGTATATACCATATATCTTTTTCAAAATAGCTTTCAACTTTTACATTCATATTATGAAAATGCTGCTACTGATAAGTCACTTCAGATGTGTCCGACTCTGTGTGACCCCATAGAGGGCAGCCAAACAGGCTCCCCCATCCCTGGGATTCTCTAGCAAGAATACTGGAGTGGGTTGCCATTTCCTTCTCCAATGCAAGAAAGTGAAAAGTGAAAGGGAAGTCACTTAGTTGTGTCCGACTCTTCGTGACCCCATGGACTGCAGCCTACCAGGCTCCCCTGTCCATGGGATTTTCCAGGCAAGAGTACTGGAGTGGGGTGCCATCGCCTTCTCTGATTATGAAAATACTATGGTAGATATTTGGCTTCTATAAAGCAGCAATCTGATTTAAAGGATTCTATCTTTATGCTTTTTATACCACAACAGAACTCAAAATTTCTCCCCAGAAGGATGAGTGCATTTACCAAGTATTATGAGTTTATAATAGCTTTTTTCCTACTATCAAAGGAGAATTTTGCGACATTTTCTGGCAAGTACTCATAACATCCATTCATTTTCTGGGGCTAACATCCATATTTTAAAATATACCAGTGCTTTTTTATAAATCCAAAATATCTCTGAGAAACTTCTGTATGAATATTTCTCACTTTACCTCAGAGCCCCTTTAAGTCAGTGGAAGCTCTGTGCTTGAATCAGCCCCATAGAGTGAGAAGCCAGAGAAAACAATGGGGCTAACACAAAAATATGCAAACATACAGAGTGAGACTTTCCTATCCTTGATGTGTCCCAAAGGGATGAGCTAAGAAACTGTCCTAAAGAGAGAACTCTTCAAGGAAAAGAAAAATAGTTTCAGAAAATAACCAAGAGCCAGGCAAATAGGAAAAAGAAAATCAGCAACTTAAAATGAATTTTAATGAACACTGATTCCAGTTTCCAGGAATTGAAAGAGGAAGACTTATCCTTGATTATAGTTAAAATATAAGGTGGCCCGGAAAGCATGATTTTGAACTTAATAGATCCTCTCACTTCACCTCCAAAATCCCTATTTCCAACCTCATCCCCAAAAATCTCTTCCCTACTGATAGCTAAAGCATCACCATTAGTAATTAATTTCCTTAAATAATTCCTCCTGTGGTGGTCTTTTATAAAGCAAATTCTCTAGGAACAAGGTTCCTTGGGTTCTTGGTGGGTTTGGTGGTATTAAAACTAGGGAATGTTACAGACTGAATGGTGTGCCACCACAAAATTCACATGTTGAAGCCCTAACACCTAATATGACTATTTGGAGATAGTGCCTATAAGGACATGATCAAGTTTAAATGAAGTTATAAGGGCTGGGTCCCTGATCCCATAGGATTACTGTCCTTATAAGAAAAGATGACAGAGGGAACACACCTGCATTCCTCTCTCCCTTCATCCTCTCTCTCCCCACCTCCCTTCTCTTTCTCATAAACACAAAGAAAAAATTATGTGAGCAGACAGCAAGATGGTGGATGTCTAAAAGCGAAGAAAAGAGGTCTCACAATCTATCCTGCTGGCACCTTGATTTTGCATTGCCCAACCTCCAGGACTATGAGGAATAAACTTCTGTTGTTTAAGCCACACAATCTGTTGCATTTTGTTATGATAGCCTGAGCTAGTTAAGACAGGAGATAATAAGGCAAGGAGAGGCATCCTGTAGAGCTGTTTGAGGGGAGCATGCCCTCAGCAACACACAAACAAATAAAGCAAGTATTTTTGAAGACAGTTATCCTTCCAGAAAGTAAATTTCTTCATTCTCCTCTGCTGTCTTCCTGAGGACTTTCAGGAATGACTATTGGGAATGTCTGTTCAGACCATATCCCACCCACTCTTTGAGAACTTCTTGTGTCTACTCACATTATGGGACTGTGGTATAATAAGAAATAAATATTTTGTCTTTTTCCCCAGTTCCTGGTACAGAGCTCATAAAGAACTTGGAATCTTCTGGGTATCTTTTATATGCTTGTAAGATGGTACCTGGTAGAAGAGCCCCCAAGAAAGCTTCAAGATGGGGGCTTGACCCCAAAAAACAGCCAGTCAGATGACTGTAGGGTTAGGACATTCAGCTCCACTCCCTACACTACTAAGCAACCAATGAGTCACAGAAGAAATCAAAAGGGAAATCAAAAGCTATCTTGAACAATATCACACCTGTTAGAATGGCTAAAAAGACAGAAGGTAACAGACATTTGGAAAGATGTGGGAAAACAAGAGCATTTCTGCAATGTTGGTGGGAAGGTAACTTGCTGTAGCCAATATGGAAAACAGTATGGAAGGTCCTTAAAACTACCATATGATCCAGAAAATCCACTTCTGGCTAAACGCAGTTGAAATTAAAACAGGATAGTGAAGATGTATCTGCAATCCCATGTTCACTGAAACATTATTCACAATAGCCCAGATATGGAAACAACCTAAGTGTTCAATAACAGATGAATGGATGAAGAGCTTATGGGGTGAATATATCTATATACACAGATACATATATTTGTATGTGTGTGTGTGTGTGTGTAGAGAAAGAGAGAGACATACATATACACACATAATAGAATATTACTGAGCTCTGAGAAAGAAGGAAACCTTCCCATTTGCAATAACAGAGATGGAGCCTGATGGTATTATGCTAAAAGAAATAATCCAGATAGAGAAAGATAAATACTGCATGGTATAACTTATATATGAAATCGAAAATAAGTCAAACTCATAGAAGCAGAACATAGAATAGTGGTTGCCAGCTGGTGAGGAGATGGGGAATAGGAAAATATTGGTAAAAGGGTACAAAGTCTCAGCTAACAAGATGAATAAGGTCTGATAATCTAATTTATTGATATAACATGGTAACTAGAGCTGATAACATTGCATCATATAATTAAAACTTGCTAAGACAGTAAAACTTGAATGTTCTCAAAAAACAAGATAAATATGTGATGATGGATGGATAGACAATGAATACATAAATCATGATACTATGTACTTTATTAAATTTTATGCATTATTTATCCCATGAAAAAGCTGGAAAAAAGTCTTTGAGACGATCAAAGATAGAAATACAAAATATCAAAACCAATGGGATGCAGCAAAAGCAGTTCTAAGAATGAAGTTTATAACAATGAATACCTATATCAAGAAAAAAGATCTGAAATAAACAATCTAACTTTATATCTTAAGAAACTAGAAAGAGAACAAACTAAGCCCAAAGTTAGTGGAAGGAATGAAGGAAATAACAAAGATCAGAGTGAAAATAGACACCACAAAGACAATAGAAAAAAATCAATGAAACTAAGACTTACTTTTTTGAAAAGACAGATTTTTGGCTTGGCTACAAAAAAGAGAGAGAAGACTTGAACAAATGAAATCAGAGATGAAAGAGGAAATATTACAACTTGTAATTCAGAAATACTAAAAACCATAAGAGACCACTATGAATAATCATATGCCAACAAGCTAATCTAAAAGAAATGGATAAATTCCTAGAAACACACAGCCTACTAAGACTGAATAATAAAGAAATAGAAAATCTGAACAGATTTATTACTAGCAAGGAGATTGAACCAGAAATCAAAAACTCCCCAGCGGAAAAAAGTCCATGAGCAGATGGCTTCACTGATGAATTTTATCAAGCGTTTAAAGAATTAATGCCAATCCTTTTCAAATTCTTCCCAGAAATTGAAAAGAAGGGAATACTTCCAGACACATTTTACAAGATGAGTATTACCCTGATACCAAAGCCAGAAAAGAACACTACAAGAAAATTACAGATTAATATATCTGATGAACACTTTTGTTAATGCCAAAATCCTCAATAAAATATTAGCAAACTGAATTCAACAGTATGTTTAAAAAGATTACTTTCTGGTGATCAAGTGGGATTTATTCCTGGGATACAAAAAAAAAAGTTTCAGTATACACAAATCAATAAATGTGATATGCCACATTAACAAACTGAATGATAAAAATTATATGACCATCTCAGTAGACACAGAAAAAGCATTTGACAAAACATAACATCTTTTTATGATTAAAAAAAAACTCAATAAATTCAGTGTAGAAGGAACACACTTTAAAATAAAAGTCATGTATGCAAAACCCACAGTCAACTTCATATTCAATGGTAAAAACCTGAGAGCTTTCTTTCTAAGACAGAAACACAAGTGCCCACTCTTGCCACTGCTATTTGACATAATACCGGAAGTGTTAGCCATTCATGATCACCAAGAAAAGAAAACAAGGCATACAAATTGGAAATGGAGACTTTCCTCGTGGTCCAGTGGCTGAGACTCTGGGCTTCCAGTGTAGGGGGCCCAGGTTCAATCCCAGGTCAGGAAACTAGATCCCACATGCCACAACTAAGAATTTGTACGTCACAACTAAAACATCCTGCATACCACAACGAAGATCAAAGATCCTGTGTGCTACAACTAAGACCTAGCACAACCAAATAAATAAGTAAATTTTTTTTTTAATTGGGAAGAAGAGAAACTGTCACTATTTGCAGATGACATGACATTATATACAGAAAAACCGAAAGACACCATCAAAAAAACTGTTAGAATAAACTCAGTAAAGTTGCAGGATACAAAATCAATATCCAAAAAATAGTTGCATTTCTATACATTAACAATAAATTATCAGAAAGAGAAATTAAGAAAATGATCCAATATGCAACAGCATCAAAAAGAATAAAATTCTTAGGAATAAATTTAAGGAGGTGAAAGGTCTGTAAACTATTAATAAAAGCTATAAAACACTGATGTAAAAACTGAAGGAACACAACTAAATGAAAAGATATTTTGTGTTCACAGATTAGAAGAATTAATCTTGTTAAAATGTACACACTACTACCCAAAGCAATCATCAAATAAATGCAATTCCTATAAAATTCCAAAGGCATTCACAGAAATAGAGAAAACAATCCTAAAACTCGTATGGAACACAAAAAACCCTGAATCACCAAAGCAATCTTGAGAAAGAAGAACAAAACTGGACACGTCACACTTCCTGATTTCAAACTGTAATACAAAGATATAGCAATCAAAAAATTATGGTATTTGCATAAAAACAGATACCAGTAGAATAGAATAGATCAATGGAATAAACAGCTCAGGATTAACCCATTAAAATGTATTGTCAATTAGTTTTCAACACAGGAGCCAGGAATATACAATGGGGAAAGGATGATCTCTACAACAAACTGTGTTGAGAAAACTGGACAGGCACATGTAAAAGAATGAAACTGGACCACTACCTTACATGATACACAAAAAGCAACTCAAATAGAGACTTAAACATAAGATCTGAAATTATAAAACTCCTAGAAGAAAATATAGGGATAAGCTTCTTCACATTGATAGTGGTAATGATTTTCTTATGTTAATACCAAGCAAAAGCAACAAAAACAAAAATAAACACTTAGGACTACATCACACTGAAAAGCTTCTGAACAGCAAAGGAAACTATTAATGAAATGAACACGCAACTTACAGACTAGGAGAAAATTTTGGAAACCACGTGTTTGATGTCTGATCAGAGATTAATATTCAAAATACATAAGGAACTTATACCAATCAATAGCCAAAATCAAATACCCCAGTTTAAAAATGAACAACTGACCTGGCTAAACATTTTTCTGAAGGAGATATACAGATGATCAACAGGTATATGAAAAGGTGTTCAACATCACTAATCATCCGGGAAAGGCAAATCAAAACAAAAATCAAATATTGTCTCACACCTGGTAGGATGTCTGTTACCAAAAAGACAACAGATAATAAATGCTGGCAAGGATGGAGAAAGGTGAACCCTTATACACTGTTGGTGGAAATGTAGATAATACAACCACCACAGAAAACAGTATCGAGGTCCTTATGAGATTAAAAATAGAACTAATCTATGATCCAGCAATCCCACTTCTGAGTACATACGCAAAAGAAAATAAATTACTATCTCAAAAAGATATTGTGTTCCTATATTCATAGCAGCATTTTTCACAACAGTCAGCATATGGAAAAAAACCTAAGTGTCTGCAATGGATGAATGGATAAAGAAAATATGGTGTGTGTGTGTGTGTATGTATATATTTATTTATACTTTATATATATATATTTATATATATTTGTTTGTTTGTTTGTTTGTTTTATTTATATTTATATATATTTATCTGTCTATATTTATATATATATATATACATGTATGTATATATACATATATATAATAAAATATTATCCAGATTTAGAAGGAAATTCTACCACTGTAACAACAGATGAAACCAGAGGTTATTTGTTGTTCAATTGCTCAGTTGTGTCTGACTCTTTGCGACCCCATGGACTGCAGCAAGCCAGGCTTCCCTGTTCTTCACCATCTCCCAGAGCTTGCTCAAACTCATGTCCATTGATTCACTGATGCCATCCAGTGATTTTGTCCTCTGTTATTCCCTTCTCCTACTGCCATCAATCTTCCCCAGCATCAAGGTCTTTTCTAAAGAGTCTGCTCTTTAGATCAGGCAGCCAGAGTAGTGGAGTTTCAGCATCAGTCCTTCCAATGAATATTCAGGATTGATTTCCTTTAGGATAGACTGATTTGATCTCCTGACAGTCCAAGGGACTCTCAACTCGTGTACACCTGTGGGGGATTCATGTCGATGTGTGGCAAAGCCAATAGAGTATTGTAAAGTAAAAATAAATAAATAAATAAAAAGTCTTCTCTGACACCACAGTTCAAAAGCACCACAATTCTTCAGCACTCAGCCTTCTTTTTGGTCCAACTCTCACAACCATACATAACTACTGGAAAAACCATAGTCTTGAATAGATGGACCTTTGTTGGCAAAGTAACGTCTCCACTTTTTAATATGCTGTCTAGATTGGTCATAGCTTTTCTTCGAATGAGCAAGTGTCTTTCAATTTTATGGCTGCAGTCACTATCTGCAGTGAATTTGGAGCCCAAGAAAATAAAGTTTGTCACTGTTTCCATTGTTTCCCCATCTATTTGCCATGAGGTGATNACCAAAGAATTGGTGTTTTTGCACTGTGGTGTTGGAGAAGACTCTTGAGAGCCCCTTGGACTGCAAGGAGATCCAACCAGTCCATGCTAAAGGAGATTAGTCCTGGGTGTTCATTGGAAGGACTGATGTTGAAGCTGAAACTCCAATAATTTGGCCACCTGATGCAAAGTACTGACTCATTTGAAAAGACCCTGATGCTGGGAAAGATTGAGAGTAGGAGGAGAAGGGGACAACAGAGAGTGAGATGGCTGGATGGCATCACTGACTCAATGGACATGAGTTTGAATAAACTCCATGAGGTGGCTATGTACAGGGATGCCTAGCATGCTGCAGTCCATGGGGTCGCAAGGAGTCAGACACAACTGAGCAACTAAAGTAAACTGAACTGAAAGGATTTGAAACTGTCACCTTCCTGAAAGCAGGAGGCAAATTGGACTTCTTATTTCACCCTCCAGTGCTAAGATGTCCCAGTTTACAAAACCCTGTCTGAAGGAGGTTGAAGTGTGTCTTCCTCCAATAAAGCTTCCCCTTTTAGAAATTCTGTTTCATGACAGTGTTAATTTCACAGTCCTTAGTGTTCTTTCTATTATTCATGAGTTCGCTGCAATTCAATTTTACAAAGCAAAGGAGGGCAAACACAGATATGTTTTCCCCTTTGAAAACAAAACAGTTTTAGCCTCTGTGGAACAGAAGCCTTGCTGATCAGATGAGTTCCATGTAGCCATAGCAATTTGATTTAAGTCCGTTTCTTGAAGACAGCCCAAAGACAAATTCTGCACTTTGCATTTACATTTGGGGGACATTTTATATTGCCTTTCTCTTCATAAGAGTGTATCAATTCCCTGAAATTTGCTGCTTTTCTTTGTAATCAGCTTCCCTACTTTTACTAGATAACCATGAGAGCAGCATACAAAAGCAAGGGGAGAAGTAAAGCAAAATCCACCGTCCTACCTCTATTTCCCCTGCTTCCAATAAGTTTCCAAAATGCAATCACGATCCTTCATGATCCAGGAGTGTCAGACTTTAATGCTAATAGAATAACTTGACCAAATGGATTGCCAGTAGATTTTCATTCAGCCCCTGTGCAATGTGCAATGTGCTTTGGACTCATTGCATCTGGATGTATAAGGATTACAGCATATATGGGATTTTGGGGCAGATGGTGAAGAGTTTGGCAAACAGTGCCTTCTTGTGATTTCTTTTTGAAAGCATCCCTTCCTCAAGACTGACTGTCTTGAAGCACAGGCTGTCAGCCCATATTCTTCCCCATGGCTCTGTCCTTAAACACGGAAGGCAACAGCCCTCTGCCCTCCTTCACCCAGTGTCTTCTCACCTATACCTACCTGGTCAAGAGCTTTGTTGGGGGGATTTAGGAAGATAAGGGACTGGTTTGTA
This sequence comes from Neotragus pygmaeus, assembly GCA_006410875.1. Classification (NCBI taxonomy): domain Eukaryota; kingdom Metazoa; phylum Chordata; class Mammalia; order Artiodactyla; family Bovidae; genus Neotragus; species Neotragus pygmaeus. The sequence continues at coordinate 451,890 of SJYV01012394.1, read as the reverse complement.
AATCTGTCATTTCATTCTGAAAATGAAAACAACTACCCAGCCTACTTTGCTGGAAGAGGGGTTGATTTGCTCAGAGAAAAGCATGATAGACTTGCTGTGATTTAACCCTGGGCATCCCTCCACTCTGGCTTCCCAGGTGTCTCAGTGCTAAAGAATCTGCCTGTCAATGCAGGAGACACAGATCGAGATGTGAGTTTGATCTCTGGGTCAGGAAGATTCGCTGGTGTAGGAAATGGCAACCCACTTCAGTATTCTTGCCTGAAGAATTCCATGGAAGGAGGAACCTGGCAAGCTATAGTCCATGGGATCACAAAGAGTTGGACACAACTGAACAGACACTTGCACATCCCTCCACTCTGGAACATGTTTGGTGCCACAGACTAATATATAAACATCTAGGACTTCAGCTCCTGTTTCTGGGGACACAGGACACAAGGATATGTTGAGATTTTAACTGCTATAACCAAATACATACATGGGCCAGAGCGTGTGACTGGGGGATTCAGAAGCTATTATATCCAGTTATTACATCTCACCCCAGACAAGCCACTATAGCTGCAGCTTCACAGAGATACTGGTAGTGAGAGAGCCACAGACTGTCACAGAGAAGGGAGCATCTGCTATTTGTCCCTTCACCACAGTGAAGAGCATAAAAATTAAAGGAAGGTATTATCAGAAGGTGGCACCAGGGGTAAAGAACCCACCCACCAATACAGGAGAAGAGACAGAGATTTGATCCCTAGGTCAAAAAGACCCTCTGGAGGAGGTCATAGCAACCCATTCCAGTATTCTTGCCTGGAGAATCCCATGGACAGAGGAGCCTGGTGGGCTACAGTCCATAGGGTCATGCAGAGTCATGTGTACTGAGCACAGTACAGCGTTATCAGAAATGGAAAGGAAAGAGAATGGTACACAGATATGACCACCTCTAGTTAGAAGTAACAGACTTAGAAAAGAATTATCAAGAAAATAAGACTCAGAGAAATCACTATCATTCAAGATAGTACTACTATCTTGAAAGAAATCAGAGATCTCCTCACATGCCAATAACTGATGTCCTCTTACCAGTTTCATGTCTAAGGCTACCTGGCCCAGGCTTCCTGGGTCACACATCTCAGGAAAGGTGGGGTTAGGCCTTAGATGCAGCCGTGTGTAAGCAGGTAGTTTTGCTATGGCGGCAAGTATTGAGGGGAACACTCTTTTTCAGAGGCCTCCACCATTCCAAAGGGAGCACATGCCTCCAAGTGCCAAGTTCTTCCTAATGAGGAATAGTTTTTATGCTGCTCCTAAAACTCATGAATTATTTGTCCATTCTACGCTGATGACAGTGATCCTTATACTTCTCATCAAAAACATCCCTCAGTCTAGAGGTCACTGTCATACTGACCAGGGCCTTCTAGCCCCAGGATAAAACAAGCCCACTCTCTTCCCCTTGCCTGCCTGGGTCTAGACTCTCTCTCTTAGATTTGTGGCTGCCCTATTAATTCTGTTTAAGCCATTGAGTTAATAAATAACTCAACAGAGCTCTCAGCAAAGACTGAAAGCAGTGCTGAGCGTAATCTTGATTAGATCAAACGTTCAGCGTTCAGCTAAGTCCTCTAAGACAGAAATTAAAATGAAGTTGAATTTTTTTTTTTTAAGTACTGAAATTTAGCATTCAGTGTCAAGTGTTAGGCCCCTGGTGATAAAGACAAAGAGCAGACAACCCCCTTGTCGTCCTCCATCTTTTTCATCTTTCTTCCACCATGAGCCCATTTCTCTCTCCTAACACCAACTGCTCAGATTTGGCACCAAGGAAAAGACACAGGAAGAAAAGCCATGGGACTGAGAGCACATGTGTGTCCCTACCTATTTCCTACAGTGCTCCTGCATCACCTCTCCCACCCATCCCCGCCCTGACAACACGTGTGAATGTGTGTGTGTGCACATATATACACACACACATACACACAATTAGCCAGGGAGCACAAAAGAAGTGTTCATTCCTCAGTCAGGGGGAAATAGGGTTGCTAACCCAACATTCATTTTTAAACCTAGTCCTGTTCTATAGAAACAAACACTCCTGCCAGAAAAGCACCCTGTAATTCACTNGGAGCACAAAAGAAGTGTTCATTCCTCAGTCAGGGGGAAATAGGGTTGCTAATCCAACATTCATTTTTAAACCTAGTCCTGTTCTATAGAAACAAACACTCCTGCCAGAAAAGCACCCTGTAATTCACTCGGCATTATTACTAGTGGATAAATGAGAGGTTGTGATTTCAGCTTCTCCTTCTGATTGCCCTATAAAGTGGCATCCCTACTGATGTTCTGGCTACCCTGCTATTCTTGGAATGTGCAAACCACCCCTCTTCGCCTCTATTTTGAAAATGGCCATTGAGATGCAAACACAATGACTTTAAAGCTTGACACTCCAAAATATGGTTGCTGTGCTTTGTGAAAATTAATTGCCTCCTCATGTAGGAAACAAACAAAACATGAAAAGAGCATATGTAATTAAGACACTCATTTCCAGTTGGCTCTGAAAGGCTTCTGCCGAAAGGAGACTCTCAGCCTCCCTTGCTGTTTTTGCTCCCCTCCAGAGTTCTCTCAGCAGCATCCTTCAAGGTCTGCTGTGTTAAGGCACTGGCACTCATACTCATCACCTCCAAAAGAGGAAGGAAATAAGCCACTGAAACCTGACTTCCTCCATTCTGTAAGAATATTCTGATCAGCAGTAAATACAGACTGCTAATAAAGTTAAAATCATTAAATTGTAGTTATTAATTGGTCTAGAGCCAATTGACAGTTATGAAAGGAAAAAAATAAAAAACTATTTTTCCCAGGACTAACTTAAGAATTAAAACACAGCTTTAATATGTAATGATTAACATCAAACTAAAAAGCTTCTGACAGCAAAGGAAAAAGAAACAAAATGTTAAGGCAAACATGGAATGGGAGAAAATATACATTTGACAAAGGATAACTATCCAAAATATATAGAGAACTAATACAATTCAAGTGCAAAAATACGCACAAATAATGCAGTTTTAAAGTGGATAAAAGACCTGAAGAATTTTCCCAAACACATCCAAATTGCCAACAGGTACATGAAAAGGTACAATGGAAACAGTGACAGACTTCATTTTCTTGGGTTCCAAAATCACTACAGATGGTGATTGCACTCATGAAATTAAAAGATGTTTGCTTCTTGGAAGAAAAGCTATGACAAACCTAGACAGCTTATTAAGAAGCAGAGACATTACTTTNCATGCTGCAGTCCGTGGGGGTCACAGAGTCGAACACTACTGAATCACTGAATTACAACAAGAAAAGGAACTTAACATCACTAATCACTATGGAAATGCAAATCAAAACCACAGTGAGACATCAACTCTTACCAGTTAGAAAGACTTTTATCACAACTATTTGATATAATGAGTGCTGGTGAGGCTATAGAGCAAAGGAAATCCTTATGTTCTACTGATGCAAATACAAGTCGTTACAGTCATTATGGAAAACAGTGTGGAGGTTTCTCATAAATTTTTAAAAGAACAACCACAGAAACAGCATGAGAGTTTTGACACGCTCCATTTCTGATCTGGGCCGGCTCATCCCTCCTTAGGCAACTTGGTGGTCCCCGGCCTCTTCAAGGTTGCCATGTTCTTAGCAAACTTAGTACAGACACCAGGTTCTCAGCAGACTGGTAAGAGTTTAAGACCCAAAAGCTATGGCCTTGGAAAAAATTCTACACCCCAATCTATTCAGGAGATGGTTTTTGGCACTTCCATTTGCAGGGAATATTTAAAGCTGGAAAAACGTATTGGGTCAGGATTCTCTTTGCTCCCCACTCCTCCTAGGCCACAACCAGAGTGGTTAGCTGAAGCAGGCATCAGTCATCCTATCTGGAGTCCTGGTGCCTGCTCCCATCAGCCAAGCCCGTGGGTTCAGCCAGAAGCTCCTGCAGAGGATGGTGAACCCAACTTCAATTCACCTCTCTCCTTCACCAACTGCTCATTGAATGGTAGCAAAGTCATCAAACATCATCTGACCATCCACAGGAGGCATGTATGAGGCAAACGGATGACAAGTTACACTCTCCTCATGTTCTGACCGGAAGAGAAAAAGATTCTGGAGCCTTTGCCCATGTTCTAAACCTTATGAACTCTTACTCCACCACCCCGTACTCTTCCTGGTTCATAAAGACTTGAGATAAGAGGAGTTTCAGTGACAACATATTCTTCAAATAGCTTATGAATCCCAGGAAAAAACTAAAGTACACAGAATGATGTTAAGCCCAGATTCCCCAGCATTGTTTCCTATATAATCAAAGAGTAGAAACTACATATAAAAACAGAGAGTGAGAGAGAGAACACTAAGGAGAAGGGAAAGAATGCAGAAAATGGAGCTGTTCTTCTGCCAGAATAAGTAATGGTTCTAAGTTGCCCCCAGCTTAGTTTAAATTGTACCGTTTTCTTGAATATGTGCTCAAACCCCATCACCTTCATTCAAGCCCTCGCTAAAACTTTAAATGAGTTATTATACACATTAAATTGTCATTTAATCGTACCCAAGCACTGTCATAAAAGCAAATGAAGCAAGCCAAGCAGCACTGGAATAAAAAATACTACACTAGTTACATTCTGAAAGCACAAGCTGAAAAATGCTTACTGTCACCTCACACAAGCGGATGGGGAGGCCTGTCATCACAGGTAATAAATGGCTCAGCAGACTCTGGCTCTTCATTTTTTCGCTTCTAGCTTGAGAGCTGATGGCTGCCAACCAGCAGCAAGACTCAGTTTCACCTAACTGTCCTGGGGTCCACTGCCTTGACTTGTTGTCTGCTCCAAAGGCCCAGTTCAGAAAGAGGCTATCAAGTACCAACAACCTGTGTTCTTTTTTAATTAGGGTGTGCAGGTGAAAGCCTTTAAGACATTTTTTAAGAAGATGATGGAAAAAGATGATTCTAAGAAATTATGCTGTACATTGTAAAGGTAAATCTCTTTTTAGTTTTGTGCTTGCTCTTTGCCTTGCTCTTTGTATTTCTGAAAGATTGCTTGTTTAAAGATCAAAATTGCTTTTTTCGAGTATTTTTGAGATTGCAGACAAGTGTCTTTTATTTTTAAAGCCTGTGTTGAAACTGGCCCATACAGTGACTTCATCTTACACAGTCACGTTTAGATATTTATATTTGTTTGGCCTTTTCCTTAGAGTAATTTATTCAGTGTATTTAGTATTTGTTAAGTGCAAAGCACTCAACCTGCCCTGTAGAAAATTTAAAGATATCAAACAAGGGCCCTGTTTCCAAGGAGTTTAAGCTGGTATAATTACCATTTAATGACTATGACAATTATATTCTATTTGAAAGCTGATACTCACAGAAAGAGAAACAGAGATCCAGCTCTGTAGAAGCTCAGAATAAGGACAGAGGACTTACAGCTGGGAAGGAAGTCATAGGAAACCGAAAACCATTATGAATTACAGAATGCTTCATAGATGGGCTTTAAATGATGGGTAGGCTTGGGACATGCAGAGAGAGGAGGGAAGGAAAGATCTTTTAAGTAAAGGCAAAGGATTCCAAACTGAGAGAAAAGCCTAAGCAAAGAATAGGAGGGAGAAAATATGACGATGATTAAGTAAATAGTGGAAGGTTCTGTTTAACCGAAACAAAGACTATAGAGTAACTTGTAGGAGATGAAGGTAGAAAGGTACTTATAAGCAAACCATGGAGAGCCAGGATGCCACTCTAAAGAGCTAGATTTGATTGAACAATCAGTTGTGGAGGATGCAAGTGGTGGCTGAAAACTTTGAAAAGAGTGTTCCTGAAACTGGACATGTTTCATGACTCTGTGTTCAGGCCCTGCCCGCCCCTCAGCCATATTGTTCCCTATCCATAATCATTTCAGATTTTCCTTAATACCGATCCAAAAAGATATTACCAAGTTTTCAACCAGGTATTCCCTGAGACTTTGGAGAAGGTTGAATGGCCTCTGTCAAGAGAGAAAACTCTCCAGCAAGCTGAGCTATAAGGCAGTGTTCCCCAATATGACTGTTATTATTGTTTTTTTCTGCCCAACCAGGAAGGGTATGAGTAGACTAGAATATATTCTCCTGCCCCTACCCCTAGGACCAAACATAAGCCCGGTGGTTCTGAAGGTGAATGTGGCCATTGGCATAGGTAAGTTTCCACATGCTGGTGGTTTGCTGCTGCTAAGTCGCTTCAGTCATGTCCGACCCTGTGCGACTCCATGGACGGCAGCCCACCAGGCTCCCCCGTCCCTGGGATTCTCCAGGCAAGAACACTGGAGTGGGTTGCCATTTCCTTCTCCAGTGCATGAAAGTGAAAAAGGAAAGTGAAGTAGCTCAGTCGTGTCTGACTCTCCGTGACTCCATGGACTGCCACCCATCGGTTTAGGAGATGTTAAATGGTAGCTGAAACTGAGTTCAAGGTAAAGGCTGGGTGACAGATGGCATAAGTGCACACAACCTCAGGAACACTGGAGGTCCTAGAACAATGTGCTGGGACACATAGGGAAAGTCCAAGGGTGATCTGATGCTGGTATCATCAGAGAAAAAGTTTGTGAGAACTGAGAGTTGGTCATTGGAGGAGTGGAGAGCTTTCACACATAGTGTATACCCATCACTAATCATGCTCCAGTTGAAATGGCAGGCTTCCCAGTATAGGGCCTATACCTCTTTGATTCACTACTATATTCTAGAATCATTCCTATACATAGAGACACTCAATATATTGTCTTTAAGTCACTAAGTTATATCTGACTCTTTGCAAGTCCATGGACAGGAGCACACCAGGGTTCCCTGTCCTTCACTCTCTCCTGGAGTTTGCGCAAATTCATGTCCATTGAGTCGGTGATGCCATCCAACCATCCCATCCTCTGTCCTCCTGCCCTCAATCTTTCCCAGCATCAGGGTCTTTTCCAATGAGCCTGCTCTTCACATCTGGTGGCCTAAGTACTGGAGCTTCAGCTTCAGCATCAGTCCTTCCAATGAATATTCAGGACTGATTTCCTATAGGATTGATTGGTTTGATTTCCTTGCAGTCCAAGGGACTCTCAAGAGTCTTGTCCAACACCACAGTTCAAAAGCATCAATTCTTTGGTGCTCAGCCTTCTTCATGGTCCAACTCTCACATCTGTACATGACTACTGGAAAAACCATAGCTTTGACTACACAAAACTTCGTCGACAAAATGATGTCTCTACTTTTTAGTACACTATCTAGGTTTGTCATCTCTTTTCTTCCAGAAAACAAGCATCTTTTAATTTTGTGGCTGCAATCACCATCCACAGTGATTTTGGAGCAAGGAAAATAAAATCTGCCCCTGTTTATACTTTTTCNACACAAAACTTTGTCGACAAAATGATGTCTCTACTTTTTAGTACACTATCTAGGTTTGTCATCTCTTTTCTTCCAGAAAACAAGCATCTTTTAATTTTGTGGCTGCAATCACCATCCACAGTGATTTTGGAGCAAGGAAAATAAAATCTGCCCCTGTTTATACTTTTTCCTCATCTATTTGCCAACAAGTAATGGGACTAGATGCCATGATCTTAGTTTTTTGAATGTTGAGTTTTAAGCCAGGTTTTTCACTCCTCTTCATCAAGAGGCTCTTTAGTTCCNAGAGTCTTTTCCAACACCACAGTTCAAAAGCATCAATTCTTTGGTGCTCAGCCTTCTTCACAGTCCAACTCTCACATCCATACATGACCACAGGAAAAACCATAGCCTTGACTAGACGGACCTTAGTCGGCAAAGTAATGTCTCTGCTTTTGAATTACTATCTAGGTTGTAAAGGGACAGATAAATGAGAGGCACCCTTATAATGTCACTGAGAAAAATATTCTCTTTAATACAAGATATGAAGAAACATCCATTTTGAGAATCACAGTAAGCTTTGGATTTCAGAAAACAAATTAAATCCATATGTAGAAGATCTCAGCTTTAAAAAATGCTTCTCACAGTCTAAATCATTAGCAACATATGGTTCATTTTTACTGTTTTATTTTCCTTCTCTATTGTGAATTTTCCTCAGATCCTCAAATTCACATGCTTTCCTACAGACTTTACCACAAGTCTCATTTTGTCTAATTATGTACTTGTCTGAAATACAAATGACTGTTATTTATAAAGTTTAATATCTCTGTATATGTAAATGACTTGGATATATATGAAAAAGTTTTCTGAAAAATTTAAAACACCAAGACTCTCAAAAGATTACATGTATCAATATATTAGCAACAGCTTCTGCTTTAGAAATAAGTGACGGTTTNTAAAGTTTAATATCTCTGTATATGTAAATGACTTGGATATATATGAAAAAGTTTTCTGAAAAATTTAAAACACCAAGACTCTCAAAAGATTACATGTATCAATATATTAGCAACAGCTTCTGCTTTAGAAATAAGTGACGGTTTTTCATTATTTTCCATTTTAAAAGGATTGATTCCACTCACTCATATCTGTGAATCATTCTCCTCTAAAATCAAGACCAAACTTAAGAGTTTACATTTCTCCTTATGAGAACAGAAAAAAATACATTTTTCTCCAAAGATGCTTCATTTGTTGACATGAATCCAATTAAATCCTCTTCATGATCAGTCATAGTCCAACATATATCTCCAAACTTTTTTCTTAAGTGAGGTATGAAATATTTGTAAGATTTATCAGAAAACAATCTGGAAAATATACACTGTTGAGTTAGTCTACTACTTAAGACTTTCTGTGAAATTTCTCAACAGCTAGAATTTCTCAACAGGTAGAAAAATGGTCTATTTTTCATTTATTCCCTCAAATTACTTACAGTGTGAAGCCTTTTTTAAAAAATGTTAACCCCAATAATGTATTGGATCTCATTTTTCCTATGTAAATTGAGCTTATTCTAGATGCAAGGGAATGCCACACATATTACTGATACAATGAACCTTAAAACAAGAGCACTACTTCCAGGGAGATTCAAGTTGTGTTTATATGCATGTCATTTCATTTACAAATTCTTATACAAAATCATGTAAGTATTATTATTGTTCCAACTTTGCTGATTGAGAATCTTGGAAACAACGTAACACAGCTCCTAAATATTAAAATTGTCACATATAAACCCCATATTTTAAATCCAGGTCTGGAATTCTTTTTTTTTTTTTTTTTTTTTGAGAACTCAAGTTTATTATCCTGGTGGTTTCAGAGGAGTTAACACTCCAAGCTCTGAGACCTGAACAGGGGGTTACAGAGTTTTAATAAACAGACTATAGTGGGCAACAATAGTTGTTAATCAGCTCAGTTCAGTCACTCAGTCGTGTCCAACTCATCGCAACCCCATGGACTGCAGCACGCCAGACTTCCCTGTCAATCACCAACTCTCAAATTCATATCCATCAAGTCAGTGATGCCATCCAACCATCTCAACCTCTGTTGTCCCTTTCTCCTGCCTTCAATCTTTCCCTGCATCAGGGTCTTTTCCAGTGAGTCAGTTCTTCGCATCAGGTTGCCAAAGTACTGGAGTTTCAACATCAGTCCAATGAATATTCAGAACTGATTTCCTTTAGGATGGAGTCGTTGGATATCCTTGCAGTCCAAGGGACTCTCAAGAGTCTTCTCCAACACCACAGTTCAAAAGCATCAATTCTTCAGCACTCAGCTTTATGGAATTCTTTCTACTACATCTGGTGAGTATAGTGGGAGAGGGCAGAGGCAAAAACAGAATGTACTCAATTTCAATGAACATTATTTATGATACTTATCTTAATTCTTCCCATTATGAAGCAAATGTAACATCCCAGATGGTTTTCATAAAATCAGAGAAATTTTGTGTTTGAACAGTGATGTGGAGAGAATCACACTGCCTAAGATTATAAAGAAGAAAACCAAATTAATCGTTATTTTTCTTTAAAAAATACAAGATAAATTACTTACTCTTAGATTCCCATACAGTCATTTTCTTATAACTAAAAGATATTTAATGTTATATTGTCATGCTATCACATACTGAGCGGTGAAAATTGGTGTAATTTTGTTCATGCAGAAAGCTATCAAGACCCTTAAAGTAAGAAACTTTATAAAGTAACAATCTTTCCTGGAGTATTAAAAATATCAATTGTTCTATAGTCTGACAAATCAGAGTTAAATGATAGTTAATAACATGCTTCTAATAGAGAAAAGACACAAAGTACTGTACAATCTTTTGTATCTTTTCATATTACCTGGGAACAATTTCCCAGCTCCTTTCAGTATCCATCCACCTCCAGTAAAAAATTAAAAGTTAGATCTAAAAATCAACATTTATTAAGCTACAAGTTGGATTATAGAGAATACCATTATAGAGACAGACTTTTGTGTTGAAAATGTTTTCAAACATTAATGATGTTCAGAACAGTAACCAAGCTTTATTGATGTGTATAAACATATACCACCATCTTACACAACTAGGCTTTCTTTAGTCTCTATATCAAATAGTTACCCTAAGATTAAAGATGTGTAAATTGATAAAGGTTCTTTAAAGAATAATGACTGAGCATTGGCGGTGAGAGGTAAGGTCAAAATTAAAATTTCTCTCCTTTTTGTTTGTTTTTCTCATATTCTCCAATTTTATTACATATTTTGTACTCCAGACAACAGGACTTTGAACCTGCTTTTTCCTCTGCTGGGAAATAAATATCTCCATATCCTTTTGTCCTACATATAGTTGATTCAGCACTTTCCCTCCAAGAGAACTTTCCTACCCTCTCTGATTGATCAGTTCTCTTGGCTATGTCTTTTTTTAGGACCATATGCCTCTCCTGTTTTGGTTCAGCCACTGAGTCACGTCTGACTCTTTGCAACCCTATAAACTGCAGCAAGCCATGTTTCCCTGTCCTTCACTATCTCCTGAGTTTGCTTAAACTCATGTCCTTTGAGTCAGTGATGCTATCTATCCCATCTCATCCTCAGTTGCCCCTTCTCCCCAACCCTTCAACCTTTCCCTCATCAGGGTTCTTTCTAATGAGTTGGCTCTTCTTATCAGATAACCAAAGTATTGGAGCTTCAGCATCAGTGCCTCTTCTTAGAAGAACTAAATAAGGGTTTAAGTTTCTTTTTAATTGTGATTATTTAATTTGCCTCTATTTTCTCCACTAAACATATACCATTTTTAAAACAGGGCTGCTGTCTGTTTGGATAGACAATGTTTCTCCAGCATCCATTGAAATACCTGGCAAAAATCCAAATTGAGATTGTACCTTTTTGTCTCCTCATTGGCCCCTAGCATTTTCTTTCAGCTGACAATTTATTGTTTAGTTTTGTCACATCCAAGAACAGTCTTTGCCTTGGACCCATACTTCTAGCACCATTTTGATTACTAAACTATTTTATTAGAAGGATCTAATTTGGGGTTTTGCTATTTAATTAGAGAAACTGCAAAATTAAAGACACAGATTCTTTAAACCTTGTCAGGCTTATGAATGAATAAAATTCTCATAGAATGTTTCCTAATACTCTTTTATTATGAAACATTGGTAAATACTTCACTTATAAAAAAGATATTGAACATAATGAAACAATCTTTTAAAAACCCAACATCTAGATTAAAAAAAAAACTTTTTGTTAGAACAGCTAACATCTCTATTAACTTTCCAAGATCAACGTTCCCAACAAACCTCGAGTTGTAACTATTCTATCTTTTTTGTTTATCATTCTATTTTTAATGTCTTTGTACATATATCATATAATATAGTTTTGTATTTTTAAGCTATATATATCATTTATATTTTATGCATATACTTTACCACCTTGATTTTTATAGTCAATATTTTAACTGTAAATCCATCCATATTTTTCTGTAGCTTTAGTTCATTGATTTTTTTCTCTGATGAAGAGAGATTTTAGGATATTNCATTTATATTTTATGCATATACTTTACCACCTTGATTTTTATAGTCAATATTTTAACTGTAAATCCATCCATATTTTTCTGTAGCTTTAGTTCATTGATTTTTTTCTCTGATGAAGAGAGATTTTAGGATATTCAGGGTATTTCTAATTTTTAGTTTTTAATAAAATGGTTTCTATAAATATTCTTGTGAATGTACTTTTATGTATCTATGCCAGAATTTCTCTAGACTACAAATCTAGCTGTTGGATAGCCAGTTCACAAGTCTGTTAGACATTTCACTATACTGGTTATGTCAAATTTTTCTGTCAAAGTGATTTTGCCAATTTGTATTTTAATACGCAGTTCAGTAGATTTATTCATGCGTTACATCCTGACCCACACTTACAATTTTCAGATTAAAAAAATTTAGACTAGAGCTATGGATACAATGTAAGAAAATCTTAGTAATAGCAGAATAATAAAAGCATCTTTCAGAAGACTATGTGTAGTATCATCAGTTCAGTTCAGTTACTCAGTTGGGTCCGACTCTGCGACCCCATGAACCACAGCATGCCAGGCCTCCCTGTCCCTCACCAACTCCTAGAGTTTACCCAAACTCATGTCTATTGAGTTGGTGATGCCATCCAACCATCTCATCCTCTGTTGTCCCCTTCTCGTCCTGTCTTCAATCTTTCCCAGAATCAGGGTTTTTTCAAATGCGGTGGCTAAAGTGTTGGAGTTTCTGCTTCAACATCAGTCTTTCCAATGGACACACAGGACTGATCTCCTTTAGGATGAACTGGTTGGATCTCCTTGCAGTCCAACGGACTCTAAAGAATCTTCTCCAACACCACAGTTCAAAAGCATCAATTCTTCTACTGGAAAAACCATAGCCTTGACTAGATGGTCCTTTGTTGGCAAAGTAGTGTCTCTGCTTTTTAATATGCTGTCTAGGTTGGTCGTAGCTTTTCTTCCAANAATCTTCTCCAACACCACAGTTCAAAAGCATCAATTCTTCTACTGGAAAAACCATAGCCTTGACTAGATGGTCCTTTGTTGGCAAAGTAGTGTCTCTGCTTTTTAATATGCTGTCTAGGTTGGTCGTAGCTTTTCTTCCAAGGAGCAAGTATCTTTTAATTACAAATACTTAAAAAAAATAAAAGCAGATGAATGATAAATTCAAAGACCAGGGAAGTAGTTCTCCCTGTGGAAAGCAGGATATAGGTGGAAAGTATTGGAGAGAAAAATGGCAGCAGAAAATTTTAGTTATGATCTACAACTTGAGAGGGCTTCCTAGGTGGCTCAGTGGTAAAAGAATGCACCTGCCAGTGTAGAAGGTGCAGGAGACCCTGCTCCGACCCTTGGGTCAGGTAGATTACCCGGAGGAGAAATGGTAACCCACACCAGTATTCCTGCCTGGGAGACCCCATGAACAGAGGAACCTGGCAGATTAAGTGCTTGGGGTCGCAAAGAATAGGACATGACTTAGTGACTGAGAGCACACAGCTTGGATATAGATTTGAATTTATGGTTGTTACATGCATTAAATAAATAAATAAAACAGCAAGTCATATATGTATCAACTTATCAATTATGTTAGTGAATCATGAAATGCATAATTTAATTAATCCAATTATATGCACTCAATCCCAGAAATAGGTGGACAAAGAGAAAGATAAAGATGCAGATGACCATGTATGATGTGGAATTGTGTTACAATGTGATTTTAATTAGAATTTTCTTCACTGTCCAACAAAGTCAACCATGTTTTAAAATATATTGACAATTTGTGGTTTCTGATCTTGTATTGAGTTATTTCCTGCACATTTCTACTGTATTAATTTTTCTTTTTGATTTGTAAATTTTAAAATATATTTTGGCTCTCAGTCCTTTGCAGCTTATATGTGTGCAAATTTCTCTCCTTTTTATTTCAATTATTCAACAAATGTATACTGAGCTCCAATTACGAGTCAAGAAAACACAAATTTTTAGGTGCTTAGGATACTGGGATAAACAAAGCAGATACATTCTAAGCTATTTGTAGCATATATTTTGAGAGAAAAGATTGAAAATGCATAAATGTTTAAGGGAATGAAAAGGAAAGCTACAGCTAGGAGAAAATGTTTTCAGAATACGTATCTGATAAATGATTGGTATCTAAAATATACAAAGAACATTTGCGTGTGTGTGTGTGTCTGTGTGTGTTACTTGATCAGTCATGTCTCATTCTTGGCAACCCCATGGACTGTGGCCCATCAGGATCCTCTGTCCATGGAATTCTCCAGGCAAGCATACCAGAGTGGATTGCCGTTTCTCCAGAAGATCTTCTCAACCCAGAGATTGAACCTGCTTCTTTGGTATTTCCTGCATTGGCAGGTAGATTCTTTACCACTGGGAAGCCTTCCGGGAAGCTGCACAGTGCAATGTTATCCAACTCTGAAAAGAAAGAAGCCAGCAAGCAACAAAAAGATACAAGGAAGCTTAGATGCATATTGCTAAGTGAAAGACGCTAGTCTGAGAAGTCCATATATGTATGATTTCAACTACATGACATTCTGGAAAAAAAAAAAACAAAAAAACTATGGAGACCATAAAAAGAGCAGCAGTTGTCAGGGTTTGGAAGAAGGGATGACCAGAAATGGAGCAAAGTGGATTTTCAGGTAAGTGAAACTATTCTGAATGATTCTGTAATGATGGATAAATATACTATACATTTATCAAAATCCACAGAATGTGTAACAACAAGAGAAAGCCCTAATATAAATTATGGGCTTTAGTTAATTAATGGATCAATATCGGCTCATTGGTTATCACGAGTGCACCATATTAATGCAAGACGTTAACAACAGAGAAAACACTGAGGAAAGGCGAGGGAGTACGTGGCACTCTGTACTTTCCACTCAATTTTTCTGTCAACCTAAAAGTGCTCCAAAAAAGTCTATTAAGGATTAAAAACACAGAAGAATTAAAGCATGAAAGTGTTTGATATGTCAGGTGGTGATAGGTACTTGTGAGAAAAATGAGCCGTGGCAAGGATTTAACAGTTGTTGTGGAGGAAAGTGCTGGGCTGCTATATTTTAACAGAATAAACAGGGGAGACCTCCCTGAAAAGAAAACATCAGAGCAGAGATATGAAGAAATGTGAGGTTAAGCAAAGATATGTAGAGAAGTGTAACTGCCAAGAACAGAGAGGGCAGTAACCTCGAAGTTAGGAAGAGTAAGGAAGTCAGTAGAGGAAGCAGAATGAGCAAAGGAGAGAGCAATAATTTTGGTCAGAAGCACAGAGGGAAGTCAGGCTATAGAGGAGCATATACAGTGGGGTGAGACTTTGGCTTCCACTCTGAAGTAGGAAGCCGTTTGAGGATTTCGAGCAGAAACCTGGCCTCACTTATGATTTTATAGAATCATCCCAGCTGCTGTGCTGAAAAATAAACTGTGGGTGGCAAAGACAAAAAGAGAGAGGCTCCCATTCAGTGACTTGATTTTCATTATGGTGTGTTTTGATAAAAATATGTTTTTAATTGTAATCATTTTCTACCCTACCCACTAGCACAAATGTATGTCTTTAAAATAGATTTGACATACGTTATAGAATATTACATTTACCCTAACCTATTCTTCTCCAATATCACATGGACCCTTATTAACCCTTTCTTTGATTTTCATGTAAGTAAGCTTGTTAAGTACTTTGAAAATCCACGCTCAGTTTTTAACCAAATTTGCACTGAAATTTTTGATTAATTTGAGGATAATTTATATTCCAGCAATATTGAGCCTTTCTATCCACAGACAGGGGTTTATATCTGTAAGTATTTAGGTTTCCTTTCAATTGTTTTAGATTTTTGATGTAGGAAGGTAAACGACCTAGAAACACATAATAGACTTTTGATTTCACTTTCATTAGGAAAACTTTTGAATTTTGAGTAATTTCAGATCCTCCATTGCCGTCTGCTTTGCAGCAAAGCATAGCATCTAATTGTGCTAGATATCAGACTCTGGGAGAGGGTTCTTAGCTTTGATTGAGTAAATGTGTGTGCTCATTTGCTCAGTCCTACCCAACTCTTTGTGACCCCCTGGACTGTAGCCTGCCAGGTTCCTGCGTCCACGGGACTTTCCAGGCAAGAATACTGGAGCGGGTTGCCATTTCCTACTCCAGAGTATGTTCCCAATGCAGGGATCAAACCCACATCTTGCGTGTCCTGTGAGTTCTTTACCATCTTTAGCATCTGGGAAACACGTTTAAATTGCATGACCAGGGAAGACTGAGCCCCTCTCACATAACTGGGGTTGGTCTCCAATAGTAATATGACATGCTCAAAACCTGACACCCAGTCTGTTCTGCCATATCAGTAAATCCATGGTGGGTAGAGCACAAATCTCCCCAATAAAATCAAGAAGCTGGGGGTCCATGCTTTTCAGTTTTCTCTGTATGGTGTGGAAGCCAGTAGCACTGTACCAACATGATTGCCTGAAGAACTGGGTATAGCTAGTTTTCCATATAGCTTTATAGGAGACATTACATGGCATCGATTTTGGACAAGCTCTTTCTTAAAGAGTTTCCAGTGTAAAGATCATGTAAATCTTTTGTTAGTTTGACTTTTAGGTACTTTATATTTTTATCATTGATGACATTTAACAAATATCCAGCAGATGTGGTAAACTTTCATTACTCTTGATGCTAATAATTTCTCTATATACTCTTTCTGAGTTTGTTATAGACTTCATTGTGTCCTCCCAAAATTCATATATTGAAGTTCTAACCACAGTAGCTAGAATGAGATTGCCTTTGGATATTCAGCCTTTGAAGAGAGAAGTTAAAATGAGGTTATTAGGATGAGGTCTAATTTAATATGACTGATGTCTTTATAAGAAGAGTTTAGAACAGACACTCACAGAAGGAAGACCACATGAAGTCACAGGGAGAAGATCAAGAGGTCTGAAGAGAAACTAACCATGTCACACCTTGATCTGAGATTCTAGTCCCCAGAAATGAGGAAATAAATTTGTTACATAAGCCATACAGTCTGTGGTATTTTGTATAGCAACCCTAGTAAACTAATGTAGATTTCAAACTGAACTGTGCTTCCTAGATTTGGTTAGTTCATAACCTGTTTGTTTTTGGTGGTAGTCTTTAGACAATCAAGCTATCTGTGAAAAAAATGACACTTTATTCCTATAAAATTATTGTAGTTGTATCTGTTTTTCTTACTGAAAAATTTAGAATGTTGAAAACAATCTGTGAGAGAGTGGGAATGCTTCTATGTTTTCATCACTACGAATGATGTTTGTTGGGCATTATCCCTTCTTTAGGGGATCTTCCCAATCCAGGAATCAAACCAGGGTCTCCTGCATTGCAGGGAGATTCTTTACTAACTGAGCTATCAGGGAAGCCCATGGATTTTTGATAGATAACCTATATTAGTTTGATGACTTGTCTTCAATTCTTTTTTTTTTTTTACTTTATTCTACTTTACAATACTGTATTGGTTTTGCCATACATCAACATGAANGACCAGGCTCCTCCATCCATGGGATTTCCCAGGCAAGAGTATAGGTATCTGTTATTATACAGCTCAAAACTAGGAATGGCCTCGTGGAGGAGATCCCTATTACCCAGCAGGAACACCCTCCTTGAACAGTTCAGTGAATGAGAAACATACAAACCTCTATTGTGTTTGAACTCATTGTGTATTCTGGGTCTACTTGTCACAGGAGCCTGTGTTACCTGAATACGGGTAGGATATTCAGGCAGAGATGAATAGAGACGTATTCAGGGAATATACTGGGAGTTGACTGGAATCCTAAATGGTGGCTAGGTTGAGGTGAGTCACATTAAAGAGCTGAGGTTCCTTCTGTTAACAGCAAATCGAAGCAAATCCATAGTCTGACAAAGTTAAACAGTATGCAGGTACAGTATATTTTGAAGACTACCCATATGAGCATGTGACATTCAAAACTGAACTTTGAACATTCACATGAGACTCTTCTTATACCATCAGTCTTTTATTTTGCAAAGAAGTAAGCCTCTTGAAATGATGTCCATGCTTCCAGTTTTGCACTTGTCATTCCATTAGTGAGCACTCACTGGTTCCTTAATGTGTGTTAGTTTCAGTCCCACTGACAAATGCTATAATTAGCCCCTGACAATGGAAAAGGATGCCCAAGTCAGGAATACAGAAGTGCTCCTACTATAAGAAAAACTGAGGAACAAACAAAACAAAGATTGCAGCTGGCATTATGCTGTCAGAGAAAACGGAATGTTATAAAAGATATTACTATGCTCTTTCAGGCGTACTTTTCCCCAGTCCAGAAATGTGGAACACAGCCCAAAAAAGACTGAAGATAACAAGTACATAAAAGCAATACCGAAGGAAGGAACAAAACAGAAATTAACTTGAAGCAGAAAGCAAGCACTTAGTGCGACCTCACTTTTCTGAATCAACAGTTTCTCTCTAAAGGAAACCTGCAAGATAAATGTTGGACGTGGTCAGAAATTGTAATAGGGTTAGAAGAAGCAAAAGAAAAAATCTTTTTCTCAATTGAGAAGAAGCATGAGATAGATTTTTGAGAACCCAGATTTTACTAGACTCCAACGGAAGTTGGAATCTAGGACTTCCCTGTAGCTCAAACGGAAAAGAATCTCCCTGCAATGCAGGAGACCAGGGTTCAATCCCTGGGTCAGGAAGATCCTCTCTCAGGAGAAGGGTATGGCAATCCACTCCAGTATTCTTGCCTGGAGAATCCCATGAACAGAGGAACCTGGCGGGCTACAGTCCATGGGGTCGCAAAGAGTTGGACACGACTGAGCAATTAACACACACAAGGGAAGTTAGCATGAGAAGAGAAAAAAACAGAAATAGAAGTCAGAGTGAAGGCAAATAAGGAGATTCAAAGACAGAATGAGCTAACAGAAGAATGGAACATTCAGTCATGTGACTACACCTAACTCCTGGGAAACCTAGAAGATATAAGCCAACTGTGTGCCCCAGAAGAAAATATGAGTTTTCACAACCAAGTGTGATCCTCAGTCATTATGTTCCTCTGTGATTCTATCACTTTGCAAATGCAAAATTCAGTTGTCTCTAAATGAAACTGTCTATCCTCTTTTTTCTATTTTAGAGTGTAGACAGATTGGCATTCTTCAACATATAGCTATTAAGTAAACAGGTGTAGCTAGCAATACCAGACTTTCAGAATTAGAAAGAATGCATAAGACTTGATCCCAGCTCAGAAGGACCTCACTGTGGAAAGACTGTGCTGTGGTGTGGATAATAAGCAAAAGAAATGAGATCCAGGGAAACTAGTATTATAATTTTTATTTTATTACATATAATTTAGATTGTTATCAGCCTTGTTGTGCTAGCTGAGTTTCTGTAACAAAGGACAGAAATATAGGGGCTTAAACAAGATAGAGGAATGATCTTAATTTACACATATTACTTCCTCTCACATCCCATTGGCCAGACCAATTCATGTGCCTAAACCTAGCTGCAAAAAAGGCTGGGAATTGTGATCTTTTGCTGAGCAGCTGTGTAAAGGAGCAGAAAAACTCTATTGTGATGAAAAAGAGGAGGAAAATGAAATAGATACTGGAGATCAATACTTGTTAACTTCCAAAAAAAGAAAATCAATATAAGTTCCCATTCATAAATTGAAATTTTAATACTAATAATTTACTAGGGTGGTAGAAAATCATAGCCATGTTTATAATGATATAAACTTCATAAACAATGAGAGCCTCAAATTCAGCTCTGTGAGAAATGGACTCTAGAAATACTGTCACAGAAGAAAAGTACACCATCCAGAGCAATTGTTCCCAGTATCACTGAATGTCAGGATCATCTGTAGAAATTATTGCTAAATATCAGTGTCCAAGGTCTAGATATTTTGAATCTGGATGGGGTTTGGCGTCTAAATATTTTTTACATCCACAGGAGTGAGTAACATGCACTCTCAGGATCAAAGCCGACAATAAAGAGAAATTCAAAGATAAATGTTCAAAGTCTTCAAAAATCTTAAACTGAAAAATTGACTTTTTTAAGTATAGATGATTTATAACATCTCAAGTATATAGTAAAATGATTGTTATACATATACATATTATTTTTCAGATTCATTTCCACTATAGGTTATTTCAAAATAGTAAATATATTTCCCAGTAGGTCCTTATTGCTTATCTATTTTATGTACCTGTAAATACTAAATTTCAAATTTATCCCCCCAACCCAACTTAGTAACCATGGGCTTCCCTGGTAGCTCAGCTAATAAAGAATCCACCTGCAATTCGGGAGACCTAGGTTTGATCCCTGGGTTGAGAAGATCCCCTGGAGAAGGAAACGGCTACCCGTTCCAGTATTCTTGCCTGGAGAATTCCACGGACTGTATCTATGGGGTCGCAAAGAGTCAGACATGATTGAGTGACTTTCAGTTTCTCTTGGTGGCCATAAGTTTGTTTTCTATGTCTGTGAGTCTATTTCTGATTCATAAGTTCATTAGTATCAGTTTTTAGATTCCACATATAAATTATATCATAGAGTATTTGTCTTTCTCTTTTTGACTTACTTCACTTAGGATGATAATCTCCAGGTCCATTCATGTTACTGAAAATGGCATTATTTCATTCTTTTTCATGGCTGAGTAACATTCCATTGTGTGTGTTACACACTTACACACACACACACATATCATCTTTATCCATTCATCCATTGATGGACATTTAGGCTGCTTTCTTTTTTAATTTAATCAGATGTGATTTTATTTTTAATTTCATGTTGGAGTATAGTTAATTAACAATGTTGTACCAGTTTGGGGTGTAGAGCAAAGTGATTCAGTTATACATACATATGTATTTATTCTCTTTTCAAACTTTTTTCCCATTTAGGTTATTACAGAATATTGAGCAGAATTCCCTGTGCTATTCAGTTGATCTTTGTTGGTTACCTATTAATATTTTAAATATAGAAGTGTCTACATGTCAATCCCAAACTCCCAATCTATCTCCCTATACCCTTCCCTCCTAGTAACAAAATATTAATTCTCTAATCTGTGAGTCTCTTTCTATTTTGTAAGTTCATTTTTATAATTTTTTTAGATTATGCATTTTTTTAGATTTAATTGATAACAAATGATATCTGTCTCTATCTGACTTATTACTTCACTTAGTATAATAATATCCAGGTTCATTCATATTTCTGCAAATGGTATCATTTCATTCTTTTTTATGGATAACATTCCAGTGTGTGTGTGTGTGTGTGTAAATACACACACATCATATCTTTATCCATTCATCTTTTGATGAACATTTAGGTTGCTTCCACGTCTTGGCTATCGTAAGTGCTGCAGTGAACATTGGGATGCATGTATCTTTTCAAGTGAGTTTCTTCCAGATATATGCCCAAGAGTAGGTTTTGCTGGATCATACAGTAACTTTATTTTTAGTTTTATAAGGGACTGCAAGGAGATCCAACCAGTCCATCCTAAAGGAGATCAGTCCTGTTCATTGGAAGGACTGATGCTGAAAGTGAAACTCCAGTACTTTGGCCATCTCTTGTAAAGAGTTGACTCGTTGGAAAAGACCCTGATGCTGGGAGGGATTCGGGGTAGGAGGAGAAGGGGATGTCAGAGGATGAGATGGCTGGATGGCATCACGGACTCAATGGACATGAGTTTGAGTGAACTCCGAGAGTTGGTGATGGACAGGGTGGCCTGGCGTGCTGCAATACATGGGGTCGCAAAGAGTCGGACACGACTGAGTGACTGAACTGAACTGAACTGAACTGAAGGGACCTCCATACTGTTTGCCACAGTGGCTACACCAATTTGCATTCCCACCAACAGTTTAAAAGAGGGGTTTCCTTTTCTTCACACCCTCCCCAGCATTTATTATTTGTAGACTTTCTGATGATCACCAATTCTGAGGTGTAAGGTGGGACCTCACTATGGTTTTAATTTCCATTTCTCTAATGAGTGGAGTGAAAAGGTTGGCTTAAAGGTCAACATTCAGAAAACTGAGATCATGGCATCTGGTCCCATCACTTCATGGGAAATAGATGGGGAAACAGTAGAAACAGTGTCGGACTTTATTTTGGGGGGCTCCAAAATTACTGCAGATGGTGATTGCAGCCATGAAATTAAAAGATGCTTACTCCTTGAAAGGAAAGTTATGACCAACCTAGACAGCACATTCAAAAGCAAAAGACATTACTTTGCCAACAAAGGTCCATCTAGTCAAGGCTATGGTTTTTCCAGTAGTCATGTATGGATGTGAGAGTTGGACTGTGAAGAAAGCTGAGTGCTGAAGAATTGATGCTTTTGAACTGTGGTGTTGGAGAAGACTCTTGAGAGTCCCTTGGACTGCAAGGAGATCCAACCAGGCCATTCTAAAGGAGATCAGTCCTGGGTGTTCTTTGGAAGGACTGATGCTAAAGCTGAATCTCCAAAACTTCGGCCACCTCATGCGAAGAGTTGAGTCATTGGAAAAGACTCTGATGCTGGGAAGGATTGGGGGCAGGAGGAGGAGGGGATGACAGAGGATGAGATGATTGGATGCTGTCACCGACTCGATGGGCATGAGTTTCAGTGAACTCCGGGAGTTGGTGATGGACAGGGAGGCCTGGCGTGCTACGATTCATGGGGTCGCAAAGAGTCGGATATAACTGAGCGACTGAACTGAACTGAACTGAATAATGAGTGATGTTGAGTATCTTTTCATGCACCTGTCAGCCATCTGTATGTCTTCTTTTGAGAAATGTCTATTTAAGTCTTCTGCTCATTTTCTGATTGGGTTGTTTTTTTGATACCGAGCCGTATGAGCTATCTGTATATTTTGGAAATTAATCCTTTGCTGATCTCATCATTTGCAAATATTTTCTCCCATTCAGTAGGTTGTTTTTTCACTTATTAATGGTGAAAAGATTGACTTTTAAATAAATAAATATTGTGGGACTTTTCTGAGCATTCTCAGTCAAATGGATTTTAGATTACGAAAGATTAATTATGAAAGTATATAACAAGGTTGTCTCCTGTTTCTGCCACTCACAGGCCTTAGGCAAGTTCCTAAAGCATTCTGAGCTGTATGTCCCTCATCTGTAATGAGAACTTCAGCCAGAATGATTGCTTGCAGCCTCTATGATCCCACAGATTTTCACTTCTTGCTGGCCAGTTCTCTTCATTCACCAACAACATATTTTGAGTAACTTCAAAATAAAGTTAAAATCATTAACATTCAGCAAATATGTACTGTGCTAGCTCTGCTAGGAATAAAAAGAGAAAAAGGTTAAATGCAGCCTGGCCTTCTTTCTCATTTGTGGGCCTTACAAGTAACAGCTGCAAAAGATTGTATAGGGTTTTATATAACGTTGTTCAGAAGACTACTGATGGCCACCATTGTGTGGTAGGAATATACACAGGTATCTGTCTCTCTCTGCCTTTCTCTCTCTGTCTTCTCTTTCATACATCTCACTATCTTCTCCCCTCTCTCCATGTCTATAAGTCTATCCCCTGTTTGTTTCTCCATTGCTACCTTGTACATAAATTCTTCAGTACCATTTTTCTTGATTCCGTATATTCCATTAGAATACAATATTTATCTTTCTCTTTCTGACTTACTTCACTCTGCATGATAGGTTCTAGGTTCATCCACTTTATTAGAACTGACTCAAAGGCATTCCTTTTTATGGTTGAGTAATATTCCATTGTGTATATGTACCACAACTTTTTTACCCATTCATCTGTCAGTGGACATCTAGGTTGATTCTATGTTCTAGCTATTGTAAATAGTGCCACAATGAACAATGGGATACTTGTGTCTTTTTCAGTTTTGGTTTCCTCAGGGTATGCACCTAGGAGGGGGATTGCTGGGTCATACAGTGGTTTTATTCCTAGTTTTTTAAGGAATCTCCATACCATCTTCCATAGTGGCTGTATCAATTTACATTCCCACCAACACTGCAAGAGCATTCTCTTTTCTCAACACCCTCTCCAGCATTTACTGTTTGTAGACTTTTTGATGACAGCCATTCTGACCAGTGGGAGGGGATAGCTCATTGTAGTTTTGATTTGCATTTCTCTAATAATGAGTGATGCTGAGCATCTTACCATGTGTTTGTTAGCCATCTGTGTGTCTTCTTTGGAGAAATGTCTGTTTAAGTCTTTGCCCACTTTTTGATTGGGTTGTTTGTTTTTCTGGTATTGAGTTGTATGAGCTGCTTGTATATTTAGGAAATTAATCCTTTGTCAGTTGTTTCATTTGCTATTATTTTCTCCCATTCTGAGAGTTGTCTTTTCACCTTGCTTATAGTTTCTTTTGCTGTGCAAAAACTTTTAAGTTTAATCAGCTCGCACTTGTTTACTTTTGTTTTTATTCCCATTACTCTAGTAGGTCGGTCATAGGGGATCTTGCTTTGATTTATGTCATTGAGTGTTCTGCCTGTTTTCCTCTAAGAGTTTTGTAGTTTCTGGTATTACATCTAGGTCTTTCATCCATTTTGAGTTTATCTTTGTGTATGGTGTTAGGAAGTATACTAATTTCATTCTTTTACATGTAGTTGTCCAGTTTTCCCAGCACCATTTATCGAAGAGGCTGTCTTTGCCCCACTGTATATTCTTGCCTCCTTTGTCAAAAATAAGGTACCCAGAGGTGCACGGGTTTATTTCTGGGCTTTCTGTCGTGTTCCATTGGTCTATATTTCTGTTTTTGTGCCAGTACCATACTGTCTTGTTTACTGTAGCTTTGTAGCATAACCTGAAGTCAGGAAGATTGATTCCTCCAGGTCCATTCTTCTTTCTCAAGATCCTTTGGCTATTCAGGGTCTTTTGCGTTTCCATATGAATTGTGAAATTTTTTGTTCTAATTCTGTGAGAAATGCCATTGGTAATTTGATACGAATCACAATGAAGCTGTAGATTGCATTTGGTAGTATGGTCATTTTCACAATATTAATTCTTCCTCCCCAGGAACATGGAATATCTCTCCATCTGTTTATGTCATCTTTGATTTCTTTCATTAGTGTCTTATAATNAGATGCCATGATCTTCATTTTCTGAATGTTGAGCTTTAAGTCAACTTTTTGACTCTCCTCTTTCACTCTCATCAAGAGACCGTTTAGTTCCTGTTCACTTTCTGCCATAAGGGTGGTGTCATCTGCATATCTGAGGTTATTGATATTTCTCCCAGCAACGTTGATTCCAATTTGTGCTTCCTCCAGCCAAGCGCTTCTCATGATGTAATCTGCATGTAATTTAAATAAGCAGAGTGACACAGTTTAGTTCCTATGAAATGGAATAACTCTGTTTAAATTAAAAAACAAAACAAAAAAAAACCGTGTTTTTCACCTAAGATCCTTTTCCAGAAAGAACAAAGTCTTCCTCTGTCCATGGAATTCTCCAGGCCAGAATGCTGGAGTGGATTGCCATTCCCTTCTCCAGGGGATTTTTCTGGCTCAGGGATTGAACCTGGGTCTCCTGCATTGCAGGCAGATTCTTTATCATCTGAGCCACCACAGAAGCCCTGAAATTGACTAGAAATACTCATTTCCATTCTAGCTTGGAGAGGAAGTGATGGCATTCATTATTTTAGGATTTTCTATCTCAGATGGGTTTACTTGTGCCCATATATGAAGATCAGTTACATAAGACGTGGGAATCAAGATATTAGACTCTGGGTTATCAAGGGAACACTTGATGAGGACTGACCGGTGCAACAGTCTCCAACAGCTGACACCTGTTTGGCCGAAGTTGCAAGGCTAAAGGGTGGCAGTTATGCCAGAAGCAGTTTCCATAATAAGTTGTAACTGGCGTGTACTAGGAGGGGACAAGGGAAGGCAGAAGTGGCAACGACCGTGAATGAGCTCCAGGCAACAGATGCTCCTTCTGGACAACTAGTTATGCTACTAGGAATGGTGTCATTGCAGGCTTGTATGTTTGGCTTGTCTTGACTTTTGGCAGTCAGTACAGAGAATATTTGGTGCCACCTTCTGAGACTCCCTGAAATGACATCTCTCCCAACTGTTTTTGTTTGTACTTTTGTCCCTTTGCTTTGTTTTGGGTTATCTAAAATTTACTATATACGATTATTAGAGATTCACAGAAGATATTCTCAGAAAGTTTCACAGCTGTCTTCAGTAAGTTTGATTCTAGAACAGAATAAGAGGGAAGTCCTACAACACAGTTCCCACTTTTCCTGTGATGAACCATGTCAAAGCATATGGTGAAACACATTATTACTGTGATTAATAATTTGGAAGCACAGTTTGGTTGCAAGTAATTAAGATGTTATACAATGATGACTGACTTCAGTAAATATATAGCTCCTGCTATTTCGTTGCTTTGTACATGTTTAAAGCTGCAAAGAAAAAAAATTTTTAAGTCCCTACAAATGTATTCTTAAGGTGCTCTACCCATTAACATTTCAGTCTGTGGACATTTCAAGTGTTTTCAGCCTGAAATTATTCAGTTACCTTGTTGGCCACTTCTTAGCAAACGGGCTACTGCTATTGACAGGCATGGGAGCCAGCCAGGAGAAACTGGGCATAGAGGAGACGCAAATTTCCCCTCAAAATTAAGTGAGGGGAAATTATGCGACTAAGTATAGCAGCTATTTAAATCCAGTCGTAATTCAAGGCCCATCTCAAGTCCCCCCCACAACCTCCTCCAAGATGCTTTTTTAATTACTTCAGGCCACAATGACCTCCCTTGTCCTCTAGGCTGGTATAGCTCACAGTTAATTCAGTTAGTTATGAAATTAAAATGAAGATGTATTTTACAAGTGCATGTGTAAGTTTGGCACATGAAACTATTTTCCTGGAGCGAAGACATATTTTATGTGGTGTTTCTATTTTTTTTTTCCAGTCAGTTTTGTTTACCATTTGTTGTTGTTCAGTTGCTCAGTCTTGTTAGACTCTTTGCATCCCTCTGGACTGCAGCACACCAGACTTCCCTCTCCTTCACTATCTCCCAGAATTTGCTCAAACTCATGCCCATTGAGTCAGTGATGCCATCTAACCACCTCATTCTCTCTTGTCCCCTTCTTCTCCTGCTCTCAATCTTTCCCAGAATCAAGGTCTTTTCCAGTGAGTTGGCTTTTCGCATCAGGTGGCCAAAGTATTAGAGCTTCAGCTTCAGCATCAGTCCTTCCAAGGAATATTCAGGGTTAATTTCCTTTAGGATTGTTTCCCTTTATTAGGAGATTTAGAGAAGGAAATGGCAACCCACTCCAGTATTCTTGCCTGGAGAATCCTATGAACAGAGGAGTCTGGTAGGCTACAGTCCATGGGGTCACAAAGAGTGAGACATGACTGAGTACTTACTTGCTTATACAAGCTATTGGGAAGAATACTGGCTGTAAGTAAAAAGGAGTGGAATTAAGAAACCAAAGCATTTATTCAAGGGAAAGGTGAAGGTGTTTTGGTCTATAATTGTGGCCATGAGGATGCAGAGGGGTGGTCAGATGTGGACCATTTTGCGGAGGTGGAATAGGTAGGTTTTGATAATATAGAGATTATACGAAAGAGAGGAATCAGAAATGACTCCCAGGATCCTGACCTGAGCCTCAGGCTGAATGCATAAGGTGCTCCAGACGGCTGCGTCATCTTCCACTGTTTTCCCGTTTCGTGTTGGTCTTATTTCCCCAGCTGACGTCCTCATGGATAAGTCTCCCACTGTATTCAGTGCCCGTAGCAGCTACCACAGCAGGAGTTCAGAGAAAACTCTGTTGATTTATCTTCCTTACCACTCGAACACGAAAATATTACCCAAGAACAGTTTTCTTCCATGGGAAAAACATTGTAGTGAAACTTTTAGAAACTTTAACATTGCTTTAAATGTATTTATGTTCCCAAGATTACTTAAAGATAACTGCTCCATTTAGATGCCTTACATTAAATTTAAAATCTGAATTGCTCACTTTAATGACATGTTTAAATTGCACCAAGAATACCTTTCTGGTTATCATGTGACAACTTCTGTTAAGACTGTTGTGAAAGGCAAGATGGTATTTTAAAGGCTTTATAAGGTTTTAGTACTTTGCATGAGAAAATAAATACCTATCAACATTTGTATACTGTGTAATATTTAAATCTTGGTGACTTTATCTTTACCATTAATATGAAGATTCTGCTGATTTTTTTAAGCTGTTTTGAACTTTCAGTAGTTTATGCAAGGCCATTCACCCTGTGGATTGTCTAAAACACCAGGCAACTCTATATTTTTCCCGACACCCAGAATAATCTCTGGTTGTCTGTACACTTCATTATTGATGAGTTTTAGCAAAGACAACAAAGCAAATCATAGTTATTAATACTAAGTTACATGTATAAAGTTCTTGCTTGCTTCCTGGCCCCATGATAAATAGTTGTATCTTTTATTTCATTTAATCAGTGTAAATACCTGATGAAGTAAGTAAAATAGTGATTCCCATTTTACTGACAAACTGAGACTTTAAAGAGTAAAGTCAGTGCCTAAGATCACTTAGCTGTCAATCAAAAGAACTGAAATAAATATAAATCCACAACTCAGACTGTTAGCTGTAAGGTATATTGCATATTGACATGAGACAGTAAATCCAGTTGATATTTTGATTATTTTTATAATTTGATTAACTTTAAAAGTTTATATTTTCCAACATTTTGCTATTCTATGCTTTAACCTGTGTTCTCCTGCTTTTGCCATCATTATCAGCTCTGTTGGTTTCATCCTTTTATTCTGTTAGCGTTAGTTGCTCAGTCCAACTCTTTGTGACTCCATGGACCCAGCAAGCTTCTCTGTCCATACAGTTCTCCAGGCAAGAATGTTGCGGTGGGTAGCCATTCCCTTCTCCAGGGTATCTTTCCCACTCAGGGACTGAACCCAGCTCTCCTGCATTGCAGGCAGATTCTTTACCATCTGAGCCACCAGAGAAGCCCTCCTTGTACTCTACCTTTTTTTCATTATCATCTTTTCTCCCTCCCCCAGATTTGGTGTTTTCTTCCAGAGATGTTTAACACTCTGCCCAGAGAAGCATTCTTTGTACTTCATGACACTTGCTGCCATTGCCGTCACCATGCTGTCTCCTGGATTCACAATCCTGAAACTCTCATATTTCTAAGATTTCTTAACTTGCTTTGCAGTGTCTCCAAGTGGAACACTTCTATGTGGATTCTGAGGTCTTACTAGAGGCTTCCTGAGTTTCTTTTTATTGCTAAATGGATGCTATGACATTCCTATTACAGTAGGTTGATGTTTCTTTATCCTGTTCTTTCAATAATTTTCTAGTACTATGAAGAAAGAGGTGGAAAAATCAATAGAATTAGAATTGAAAAGAGCCTGTGACAAGATGAAAATTGGACAGAAACAAATTAAATGATTTTTTTTTCCATTCTAAATTGAAGATGGGATTAGCTGTCTCTTGCCTCTCTTAGAAAATAAAAGATGGGGAATATCTCTCATGTATCATGTCCTTACTTAGGTTGTCTTCCATGGAATACTTAATTCCATTCTGAACAAACTATCCTCTCAAAATCATGCCCTCTTATATGTTCATAACAAGGACCAAGTTGTCCATAATAACATTTCCTATTGCCTTTTTTTTCCCATGAAGATCATACCTTTTGCTACTTATTTTGATATGAATGGGGTAGAAAATGGCAACCCACTCCACTATTCTTGCCTGGAGAATCCCACGGACATAGGAGCTGGGCGAACTACAGTCCATAGGGTTGCAAAGAGTTGGACACAACTAAGCAGCTGAGCAGTTGATATGAAAGTGAGGAGGGAAGTCATATTTGAAAACCCCACCTATCAAAGCCTGCTAAATTATTCTTTACTATATTCTTTACGAAATCTGGGTTCTCGATTAACAACCTCCATGTCTCCTTTAATGCCTCCCAGATACCTAGATCCTGATCATTTTACTCTCACTTATATTTGCTCTATTTCTGCAATATAGGGTTACAGATTCTTATTCTGCAACCAGTTGCTAACCATCCCTGTGGACACTCAAGATTCTTTTCAGTACCCTACCCTAACTATTTTATCATTTTATCTAAATTTTCATTATCTCAATCATTGAAAACCATCTTTTCTAAAGCTAGATCCTCTCAACATGCCTTTATTTAATATCTAGTTCTTGACTGCTTCCATGAGGATGCCTACATTTTCCAACTCTATCTGATTGTCTATTCAAGGGAAAGAGGCATTTTGGACTAGGACTGTGGCTGCAGAAATGGTGACATGTGGCCAGACTGGCGCTATCATACCACGCATTATTGATAAGTTCTAGCAGAATTTGATGTTTATTTCTTGACATTATCCAGGAAAGTTGCTTTAGTATCTCATGTGAAACCTTAAATGAAATATCTTTTTACTGGTGAAGAGGAGGTTATGTGAGATCACAGTATTCTAGTAATGGAAACATTTACTTAATATTTACTGCATGTATTTTTTAATTAATAAGTTATTACGGGTTGGGTCCTCTGCTCCATATTACCAGTGCTAATGGGCATAAAGTAGACAATGTCTCCCAGAGTTTACTAATAACTTAGAAGAAAAACAATTTATTACAAAGAACTATGAGTGATTTGGGAAATCATAGAAGTCTATGAAACTGTAGCAGGAACATTCCATCTAGTTAAGAAGGCAATGACATTTCATTTGAGGTCCAAAGAACAGTAAGTGTTAACTCTATCCTAGTGTTAAAGAGAGAATGTTGAAAAGCATGGTGTCCCTGGCTTCAAAGAGCTTACTGTATAGAGGCCTATATGCCTTCTGAGAGATCTTACTAAGAAATAGTTCAAATAAACTAGGAAACATTTTTATACCAATAGCTATTTGCACCTAAAGGAAATGAATTCTGAATATTCATTGGAAAGACTGATGCTGAAGCTGAAACTCCAATACTTTGGCTACTTGATGCAAAGAACTGACTCCTTGGAAAAGACCCTGATGCTGGGAAAGATTGAAGGCAGGAGGAGAAGGGGACAACAGAGAACATGATGTTTGGATGGCATCACTGACTCTATGGACATGAGTCTGAGTAAGTTCTGGGAGTTGGTGATAGACAGGGAAGCCTGGCCTGCTGCAGTCCATGGGGTCACAGAGTCGGACATGACTGAGTAACTGAACTGAACTGAGCTGAAAATCTACATTCAAATGTGATTAGAACTCTTTTCAAAAAGTTCAAATGATACCATTAGATACCATCTAAATGATACCATTTAGAGTAGCGTTTAGAATTCTTCTTCCCTCTAACCATTCTATATCATACCTATATTTGGGGGAGATATTTCGTTTGTTTGAAAACATATTCAAAAATCTTCATATTGAATTTAAGATTTCAAAGCTATAGGTTTACTCTTATGTAAGCTCGTACTTCATATACCTGACTCCATTTAAAATGTTTGTAATATTATCCCTTTATTTTAAATAACATTGAGTAATCAGCTTTACTTTTCCTCTTTTTTAATTGTGCATATCAATGGCCACCAGCTATTGTCTTGCTGGCAGTGTCTTTTATTGATTAATATTTTACTGCTTTTATCTGCACTACCTTGCTGATGGTTTAAACCGGAAGAGTCAGAGCCTAAATACCAAATAGGATCTAAGTATATTGGCTGAGACTCAGCCAATAGTGTTAGCCAATAAAAAGAGGATTCATATTGTATCAGTTTTAGGCAGCCAGCAGATCTTTGTCCAGTGGACCAAAATAAGTACTATAGCACCTGTTTAATAAATTCATTGAAAGCACATAGGTTTTGAAAACACTTGGTTTTATCTAGAGCAACTTATTCAGAGGCTTGTGTGATACAGTCACTTCTACCATGTTTATCCTTTGTATCAGTAATCTTTCTCACTCACATGTTTAGTTGTTAGTTATAGAGTTTAGTTATAATTATAGAGTTAGTTATAGAGTTAATTATAATTATAGAGTTTATTTTTGCTAAGTGAGGTAGGCTAGGATTTTACAAACAAGAAGAGGTAAGAAGTTAAATGACTTTGCCAAGGTCGCACCGTGAGTACCCAGCAGATCTAAGATGAAAATGACGGGCAATGAGCCATGGTGCCTCCGTTCCTGGGAAGTCATTTATCAGGCACTTATCCCAAATCAAGATTAATTGGGTCAGATGATAGTTCTCCCTCCACCAAAACACATTCAACTAATATAGCTGCGATCTTTTATTTGTGTGTTGCCATTCTAAATGAAGTGTGTAATGAAGAAAAAGAAAAGTAAAAGAAAACAGTTGTTTTGTACTAATTACATTGAAGACATATCCTTTCACCATCATAGCATCTGTGTAAGGTGCGGCATTTATAGTGAATTTTCTCACATATTATGTCCAGATAAAAGCTAAAAAGAATAAATCCATGGCTCTTCAGTGCTCTGATCTCCTACTTGTTGTTTTTAGAACTGAGGCCGCATTGAGTGTGTTTCCATGAGCATGATGTTTTTCTCTGGAGTCACACTGTTCCTATTTAAACAGCCGTCCTCAGTTCTGCTGTCATAGTGGTCATAACTATACTTCAGCTGAAAACTGTTGCTGCATTTTTATTTATGACTTGGTAAAGGAGAACAACTTCAGCTACATAGAGGTCAGTTTTTCAGAACTGGCATCAATTAAATTATTTACTAATATTATATAATATTATTTACTAATATTATACTAATCTTATATTTACTAATAAAATATTCTCCTGTGGTATATTTGTAAATTTAAAGGGGAAAAACTCAATCCCCAAATCCATGTGCATTAAATGGCTAGCAGTGCTTTCTGCAACTTAATTTGAAATGGATTTTTAAACAGAGTAAAGTTTTTTCTAACGATGTCATGGAGGAGACAATGGTTAAGTTCCTGTTTATGCTTAGGATTTAAATATCAACGTTTGGTCTTCTATTTAGTTTGTGATAGTTTAAAAAATAACTCTCAGCTAGACATAATTTGGGAAAAAGTATTGTTTTTAGAAGGATAAGGTAGTATGATGGATAAAGGCCTCCATAGATCCAAATTCCACTATATACTAGCTAAAATCAATTTGGACATTTGAATTGACAAAGCATCAGTCTCTTTAATTATCTGCTTCCAGATCAGGACAAAGGTTTATTGTATTCATATCAATTCTCTTACTTCCATCACCCACTTTTTTTTTAAAAAACCTTGGTCTCTTTTTATCAACACTTAAAAAAAAAGTGACATGTAATTCACCCACTTTTGAAGTTACCAGCTGTGAGATTTATCGACGTATTTGAAATCCCTTATGGGAATGGTGGGGAAGTACGCTGACTGTAAAACTTTGCAAGATTTCCAAAGGTGTTGAAAAAGAGAACCTCAAGATAGTTAGCTGAGACCTGAGATCTGTTTTGCTTTCTAATAGTAGATATTTACACTTATGAAAATATGACTGCATATAAAGAGAAGAGAATATTAGAAATAATCATTGTTGTTGTTCAGTCATTAACTTGTGTCCAACTCCTTGCAACCCCATGAAATGCAGCATGCCAGGCTTCCCTGTTCTAAGCTATCTCCCTGTGTTTGTTCAGATTCATGTCCCTTGAGTCAGTGATGCCATCCAACCATCTCATCCTCTGCCACACCTTCTTCTCTTGCCCTCAATCCTTCCCAACATCAGGGTCTTTTCTAGTGAGTCAGTTCTTTGCATCAGGTGGCTAAAGTATTGGAGCTTCAGCTTCAGCACTAGTCCTTCCAATGAGTATTCAGGACTGATCTCCTTTAGGATGGACTGGTTGGATCTCCTTGCAGTCCAAGGGACTCTCAAGAGTCTTCTCTAGAACCACAGTTGGAAACTATCAGTTCTTTGCTGCTCAGCCTTCTTTATGGTCCAACTTTCACATCCATACATGACTACTGGAAAAACCATAGCTTTGACAATATGGGCCTAGCAGTAAGCACATTTCATTATTTTGTGTTGTTATTGTTTAGTCACTAAGGCATGTGCATGCTTGCTAAGTCACTTCGGTCATGTCCAACTCTCTGCAGTCCTATGGATGGTAGCTGGCCAGGCTCCTCTGTCCATCAAATTCTCCAGGAAGGGTGGTTTGTCATGTCCTCTAGCACTAAGGTAATTTTCATACTTATTTGAATTAGGTACATATTTTGTGCCAGGCACTGTGCTAAATGTTGACAGAAATAACTAATCATAGCTCTCACCTTCGCTGAGCTCACAAGCTAATAAAATAATTAGGCATGTAAGGAAATAATTATAATAGAATAAGTATTAGTCAGTTGTGTCTGACTCTTTGCGACCCCATAGACTGTAGCACACCAGCCTCTTCTATCCATGGAACTCTCCAGGCAAGAATACTGGAGTAGGTAGCCATCCCCTTCTCCAGAGGATCTTCCTGACCTAGGAATCGAACCCCGGTGTTCTGCAATGCAGGCAGATTCTTTACTATCTGAGTCACCAGGTAAGCCCAGGAGAGTCTAACTGGGACAATACATAACCAAGGAACATCAAGTAGGGTAGTTTGGAAAAAAAGAAAAAAGTAAACGTTTCACTAAAGAGGTAATGGCTTAATAGTTTTTCAAAATATTTTTTTAATAACAGAATTTGTAGATAAGCAGGAATTGTGAACACATTGTATAACACTATTTTGAAAAATATGAAAGAGCATGACACATTGTAGGTAGGGACTTCAACAGAGTCAGAACATGTTGTGAGAGTTGGGAGCCATTATGAGGAGAAGGGGTAGAATATATAAAAAGAGAGATCGCTAAAAGCCCTGCATACTCCTAAAGAATCTCAGTTGTTGAAGATTTTTAAGCACAAAATTGACATGATTAGATTGCACTTTGATAAAATAACTGTCAGCAAGGTTATCAATGGATAGAAGGAATAATATGAGGCATTAGAAATTAGGACATACAGACACTGCTATATTTAAAATGGATAACTTTCAAGGACCTACTGTATAGCTCAGGAAACTCTGCTCGATATAAATCTGGCAGCCTGGATGGATGTAGTTTGGGGGAGAATGGATACATGTATGTGTGTGGTTGAATCCCTTTGC
Source organism: Neotragus pygmaeus (assembly GCA_006410875.1). Classification (NCBI taxonomy): domain Eukaryota; kingdom Metazoa; phylum Chordata; class Mammalia; order Artiodactyla; family Bovidae; genus Neotragus; species Neotragus pygmaeus. The sequence goes on along the minus strand of SJYV01012394.1, from coordinate 417,058 downwards.
TGTTCACTTGAAACTATCACAACATTTTCAATTGGCTATACTCTAATCCAAAATAAAAAGTTTAATGAAAAAGAAAGTTTAATTAAAAAAAAAGAAAGTTTAATAAAAAAAAGAAAGTTTAAAATTTTAACAAAAAAGAAAGAAAGAAACTAGCAGAGAGTCTATAAAGGAAACCATGGAGATAGTCCAGGCAGAAAGTACAGAGGTCAGTAGAAACGGTAAAGAAAAAAAAAGGTAATTGATTCAAAATAAAATTGGTGTTTATTTAGATGGATAGTATAGCATGGGTGACTGTGAATAGGAGGGAGTAGGAGGAGGTCTAGATTTAGGGCAAAAGATATGACTTTTCAAAAATTTTTATATTCATTAAATTCTTTATTATATATGATAAATATTTTGAGTGAAAACCAAGGGCCAATATAAGTCATATTAAGACTTATAGAAAGAGTAGAGTTCTATTTGCAGGTGGAGAAGTGTCTAGAGCTGGGCAGAAGGGCTTTGCTGGGAGAAAAACTGCTCCTTAGGGATATCATCACTTAACTTCAATAAGCAAGACCCAAGACTGGGTTCTTTGATAGTGAAAGCATTTCTTTAGAATAATTTGGAAAAGATGACATGTGTTTTCAGATGTATGAAATGGTTGGATGGCATCACTGACTTGAGATACATGAGTTTGAGTAAGCTTTGGGAGTCGGTGATGGACAGGGAAGCCTGGCATGCTGCAGTCCATGGGATCACAAAGAGTTGGACATGGCTGAGTGACTGAACTGAACAGAACATGTTATTTATCAGTTCCATGAATTGCTAGATGCATGACCTTTCCCTGGTAGCTCAGCTGGTAAACAAATAGGTTAACAAATTTAACAAATAGGTCCCCTGCAATGCAGAAGACCCCAGTTTGATTCCTGGGTCAGGAAGATCCTCTGGAGAAGGGTTAAGCTACCCATTCCAGTATTCTTGGGCTTCCCTTTGTTCAGCTGGTGAAGAATCTGCCTGCAATGTGGGAGACCTGGATTCAATCCCTGGTTTGGGAAGATCCTCTGGAGAAGGGAAAGGCTACCCATTCCAATATTCTGGCCTGGAGAATTCCATGGACGTCTATGGGGTTGCAAAGAGTTGGACACAACTGAGCAACTTTCACTTCACTTCACATGACTCTCTGAGACAATTTTATTATCCTTAAAATGAGAGAATACTACCTGCCTCACAGAATTATTTCAAGAATTAAATGAAATAATGTCGGTACAATGTTCTTAGCACATAATAAGTACTTTGTAAATGGTAGCTAATTATCAAATTCCTATTGAAAGTAGGACATCTGTCAGTTAAATTGAGGAACTTTTTTATAACTCAATTTCACAGTCTCGTATATCTTGTTTCTCTCCTTTATTCATTCAGCAAGTAGTTTTTGAGCACTTGTCCTGTATCAAAAACATTTGGGGGTATAGGATTGCTGGTTATGGTCCAACAGTAGAATGAAGACAGTGTAATATGATCTCATAGTTTATAAATATATGGGCATAATATTTCATTAATGTATATTCTGCTGATGTTTTTTATAAATAATTTAACATGGGAATAATTTTGAAAATTATTGCATAAATGTGAAACTTGGTTTGAGTTACTCAAAATGTAACTAGTTTGAATTACCATCAGCAGTGCCAGAATTAAATTGTAAAACTTACAGAGGATATAGCCATATAAATAAACTTGTGTAGTGATGACTCATAATAAATGCAAACATTGTAGCCCGTAGTATGTACCTAATACAGTTGCTATCAGTACAGATATAATGATCAATAGTAGCCAACGTGAGAGACTTTTTTTTTTTTTTTTTTTGAGATAAAGCATCTGCCAGTTGGTAGTCCTATGTTACTTTTAATTTTGCTAGGCAAAATGCCATTTGGGGTTTGGATTTTTTTTTTAAGAAGTGGGGAGACAACTTTCAGGATTTTTTTTCCTACCAAACTCTGTTCATGTCAGAGAAAAAGGAAACTGTTGCCTGGAGAAACCAGAAGCCAAATTTGCAAATGAAATCAAAATGCTAATAAACTATTGCAATATATACTTAAAAGGTTTCATTTGCATAACCTATTTAACAAATAGGTGTTTCCCTTGATGCAAAAATGCTTTAATATTTTTTTCTATCATCCATAGCTCTACAAATTGCTTTTGTGTAATATACTGCACCATAGGATACTTACCCAGAGAGCTGATGCAAAGCTTAATTTGGAAAACAGAAGCAGTGTCATTTATTCAGCAAAAGAATGAACAGAACATTCTAAGTTGATATAGGATCTGACACTTCAAATCTAAACTAAATCATTTGGAAGGTGCACTCTCTTTTTTCCCTGACCTTGGGTATTTGCAGTATTTGTGACCTTGAAGTCTAGTACTAAGAATGTTCTTCATCAGCTTGAATAAGCAGTTTTTTAATGTACGTTTCTGTGATCATCCAGAGAAGGCAATGGCACCCCACTCCAGTACTCTTGCCCAGAAAATCCCATGGACAGAAGAGCCTGGTAGGCTGCAGTCCATGGGGTCGCTGAGGGTCGGACACGACTGAGCAACTTCACTTTCACTTTTCACCTTCATGTATTGGAGAAGGAAAAGGCAACCCACTCCAATGTTCTTGCCTGCAGAATCCCAGGTACGGGGGAGCCTGGTGGGCTGCCATCTATGGGGTTGCACAGGGTCGGACACAACTGAAGCGACTTAGCAGTAGCAGCAGCAGCAGCTGTGATCAGTTTATTTTCCAAAGTGTAAGTTCTATCTCCCTAAATCAATTTACCCAGCAGCATGTTGCAAATGTGACTCACTTCATCTGTGCCCATACTTAGCATTATGTTGCTACAACAAGACCACCTGACAGGTTTTTGAGCCTAGGAAGTTGTCCATTTCAATTAACAGGACACCTAGGACATTTCCCTGTCAGGATAATGAAAGTATGCACTAATTTGCCTCCTCTCTGAAAAAGAAGAAAATATGATGTATTGCTAAAATGAAGTCAACTTCCTTTTTTTTCCAGAACATAAAATTTTAGCAGGAAATGAATATAAATAATGGAAAATTACATATAAAATATACAATATGTTATATAAGTTATATATATTACATATGTGCATGTATATTTTATTCCACATACGTGCCAGGCATCTTTTCCTAATTCTTCCACTTCTGTAAAAAAAAAAAAAATAGATGAACACATTCATCAATTCACATTTCTGATATGACCTACTGTTACCTCTCCATAGCAATAGATCTGTGTTTCCTGTGCTTTGGAGAGGAATCACATTGAGGAAAATGCATCACTTTAATGTTTAAGTCTGATTTACTTTATGAGCCCTTTGAAGAAACCTGTGGTGTTTAATTCCTCCAAGGCTGGTGCTAGGCAAGGCGACCTAATGGGTGGCATTGTACACAGTGTGACGAGGATGCCAGATGGTTCCATGAAGAATTGATGCTGTTTTGCAATAATACTTTAATGAGATCAGAAACTCTGACATTGTCTCATCCTCAGTCAACACTGGTGGATACTGCACTTTTAATATAATTGCACATGTAAACCTTAGTCTTTCCAGTCCAATTCAATTTCTCTGTGTTCTATTCTTGATAGATCTCTTTTTTGTTAATAGTTTTTGTAAGCCTACAGCAGAAAGGGGAAAAAAAGGGAAAACAAACAGAAGCAAAGCGCCTTTCAACTATAAAAACAACCCTGAAAATATATGCAGGCGCTCCTTAGGTAAACCATTTTGTATGGTTAAGCTTCACAAACTTTTCATCTCTGCAGCAAGCTGCACATTTAGCTGGGAGACAACTGAGTTATAAAATTGGTTTTGGGCTATTGAGAAAAGAAATGGAGCTAAAGGATAGAAATTCTATCATGAGCCCATAAAATAGGAACTTTTTCTTCTTCTGGTGAATTTTTCTAACACTGGCTTGCTTTCCTTTGCATGGAGAATGGCCGTTATCGAGATGCCTTGTACATTTTCTTCACTTGCTGCACAGTGGCCCTCAGTTAATGTTGTGCATGCAACAGCAAATATATATGTAGTGATGAGATGAGCCCTATATGCTACAAACACGTCTTTTCTTTAAAACATCCAATCATTATTTAAGAGAAAAAGAATAATAGCATTATGCAACATGGAAGCTAAAAAGATGCACCTAAACCTTCAAAAATTGATTTTAAAGATGAAAACTACTGTCCAAAGAGGTCAATTTGCTCCAAATTGGAAAGTTACTTTGTGATAGGAGAACAGAGAGAATGCTATCACCTGCCCCCTAGAAAAGCATTCTTTATTTTTCAGTTTGCTTAACAACTTGAAAATAGTATGAGTGATTTGGAAAATGTATAGTTCCCAAACCTAGACTTTTTAAGGAAATAATTAATCATAACTCATCTTTCAAAGAGTTGAATTTGGTCTACGTAGCAAACTTATTCCTTAATATTTTTATTATTTTTCCAAATAAGTACATTTCTTGTATTTTAATGTCCCTTCTACTTTTTCAAAGCATTTCAAAATCTACCATTTTGTTTTATCATCATAGTGCTCTAATAAAGTAGGTTCAGTTCAGTTCAGTCACTCAGTCATGTCCAACTCTTTGCGACCCCATGAATGGCAGCACGCCAGGCCTCCCTGTTCATCACCATCTCCCGGAGTTCACTCAGACTCACGTCCATCGAGTCCGTGATGCCATCCAGCCATCTCATCCTCTGTCATCCCCTTCTTCTCCTGCCCCCAATCCCTCCCAGCATCAGAGTCTTTTCCAATGAGTCAACTCTTCACATGAGGTGGCCAAAGTACTGGAGTTTCAGCTTTAGCATCATTCCTTCCAAAGAAATTCCAGGGCTGATCTCCTTCAGAATGGACTGGTTGGATCTCCTTGCAGTCCAANGCATCAAAGTCTTTTCCAATGAGTCAACTCTTCACATGAGGTGGCCAAAGCACTGGAGTTTCAGCTTTAGCATCATTCCTTCCAAAGAAATCCCAGGGTTGATCTCCTTCAGAATGGACTGGTTGGATCTCCTTGCAATCCAAGGGACTCTCAAGAGTCTTCTCCAACACCACAGTTCAAAAGCATCAATTCTTCAGTCCTCAGCCTTCTTCACAGTCCTACTCTCACATCCATACATGACCACAGGAAAAACCATAACCTTGACTAGACGGACCTTAGTTGACAAAGTAATGTCTCTGCTTTTACCACCATGCAAAGTAAATATAAAATAGGATTTGTAGGAAGATGACTGATAAGTGGAGAAAAAGCAGCATGCATAAGATCACCAAGCACTCATTGCCCTACTGACTTCATGAGACTGGATGCACACAGTAAGCAAATCAGTCCAGAGGGATCCACATACTTACACTGAAAGTGAAAGTGAAAGTCACTCAGTCTGCCCGACTCTTTGCGACCCCATGGACCATACAGTCCATAGAATTCTCTAGGTAAGAATACTGGAGTGGGTAGCCTTTCCCTACTCCAGGGGATCATCCCAACCCAGGGATCGAACCCAAGTCTCCCACATTGCAGGCAGATTCTTTACCAGCTGAGCCACCAGGGAAGCCCAAGGATACTGGACTGGATAGCTTGTCCCTTCTCGAACTGGGGTCTCCTGCATTGCAGGTGGATTCTTTACCAACTGAGCTATCAAAGAAGCCCTTACTTACACAGAGAGAATAGCTAACTGCAGGGAGTTCCTGCTTCCAGAAATGATAGGGAGACTCCAGAGCACAGCCCTGTTCTTCCTATGAGTGACTCAGGGCCACAAAGCCAGCTCTCTACTAAGCTAAAAAGAAAGACAACGAGCCTCCAGAGACCTTTAATTGGTATCTCCTTGGAAAGGGAATGGAATGGAATGAAGTGGGCAGGAGAAATCAGAATGCATTGCACATAGTAAAAGCACACATTAGTTTCTGAAACTTAGATTTTGATCATGTAGGCGCACGTGCCTGGAAAATGTTTTCTGCTGCTAAAGTTGCTGCTGTTGTTACTTTGGCTCTGCTCCCTCGCTGATCAGTCTTTCATTTATAAAAGTACTTTGATGTTAGACACCAACAGACATAGATCACAGAAATGCCCAAATTTCTGTTCAGGACTTTGGCCCAGCGTTTATTTTAGCCTTACAACTGCTGCTGCCTCTTCACTTAACTCACTACCATTGAGACTGTGATTCCTTTAGGGAAGCTTCGAGAGACTTCTTTATGAATACTTGAGGCACTACTGGGCTCACTCCAGGACAGAAGTTTACATAATTCATGAGAGTTGTGCCTGCAGTTGACAAAGACAAGGCAAACTGCACAAGAGCAACTCATCCCTTACATACCTTTATGTGGCCCTTTGACAATGCAGGCAGCTAGCATGGAATTCAGTAACATGAAAAAATAAATAAATAGAATTTTTTAAATGTAGGTGTACCAAAGAAGTCAAGACAAATATTTAAAAAACAGTTATACCCAAAAGCAATGTCAATGTGATAGCAACCAGCTGATAAAAAATAAAATAGGTACAACATTTTTTAGCCAAGTTTAGAAATAGTCCATACAAGTGCCAGATCATTTTTACGTTCAAGAGGATACACTAAAGAAAGAGTGGTTTTCTCCACATAGAAGCCTGGAAGAGTTTTTTATGCTCCTGACAAAATGAATGTTGTATGGTGCTTGATGTTGCTGAATAATGAAGATGTTAGCTATTTCTCTAGTGCTATTAGAAAGCATCGCATTCAGTTCAGTTCAGTCACTCAGTCATATCTGACTCTTTGCAACCCCATGAATTGCAGCACGCCAGGCCTCCCTGTTCATCACCATCTCCCGGAGTTCACTCAGACTCGCGTCCATCGAGTCCATGATACCATCTAGCCATCTCATCCTCTGTTGTCCCCTTCTCCTCCTGCCTCCAATCCCTCCCAGCATCAGAGTCTTTTCCAGTGAGTCAACTCTTCACATGAGGTGGCCAAAGTACTGGAGTTTCAGCTTCAGCATCATTCCTTCCAAAGAAATCCCAGGGCTGATCTCCTTCAGAATGGACTGGTTGGATCTCCTTGCAGTCCAAGGGACTCTCAAGAGTCTTCTCCAACACCACAGTTCAAAAGCATCAATTCTTCGGTGCTCAGCCTTCTTCACAGTCCAACTCTCACATCCATACATGACCACAGGAAAAACCATAGCCTTGAGTAGACGGACCTTAGTCGGCAAAGTAATGTCTCTGCTCTTGAATATACTATCTAGGTTGGTCATAACTTTTCTTCCAAGGACTAAGCGTCTTCTAATTTCATGGCTGCAGTCACCATCTGCAGTGATTTTGGAGCCCAAAAATATAAAGTCTGACACTGTTTCCACTGTTTCCCCATCTATTTCCTATGAAGTGAAGCATTGCATTACACAGATAAAAATTGTATAACTACACTGCTGCTGCTAAGTTGCTTCAGTCGTGCCCAACTCTGTGCGACCCCATAGACATCAGCCCACCAGGCTCCCCCACCCCTGGGATTCTCCAGGCAAGAACACTGGAGTGGGTTGCCATTTCCTTCTCCAATGCATGAAAGTGAAAAGTGAAAGTAAAGTCACTCAGTTTTGTCCAACTCTTAGTGACCCCATGGACCGCAGCCTACCAGACTCCTCCATCCATGGGATTCTCCAGGCAAGAGTACTGGAGTGGGGTGCCATTGCCTTCTCCAGTAACTACACTAGGTCAGTGCAAAAGATATGATATTGTTTGGAAGGACAGTTGTATCCTTAGAATGCATTCTATTGGCATAAAGATAAAAATGAATCTGTCTCAGAAGGCTGGTATGCTGCCTGAGCCAGAATGCCCAATCACATAACCCATCTAGGCTTTCATACTTTTGCTGTTGACAAAGTCATGAGCCCATTGCCTGCTCTTTCAACACAACTGCCCATTCTCAACCAAATGGATAGTTTAATTTTAATTTAATTTTATCCCCAAAGCCCACATCTTCTCTTCTGCAAGCTGTAGATTTTTGCATCTCCCTCCACCTCAAGCTTCTGTCCCTCCATTTTTTATCAGGCAACCTCCTCTCCATCGTTTAAAGTCCATTTCAAATGTCATCTTTCAATGAAAATTTTTATGGGCCCACTCCATCCAAACCAGACAGGATCATTCCATGTAAACCTCAGTAATGCCTGGTCTGAACAGTTTCTGTGGCATTATACCCTGACTTGCCTTCACTTATTTTATTTACTTATCAATATTTATTTTTCCTCTATCTTAGAGCATTTTAAGTCATTTTATGTCTTAATCCTCTGTGTACTCTCTGCAATTACGCTTTGCACTTGAAAATGCTCAATACCTGTGGCTTCACTGATCAATAACCCTTGCCGTTTGACAGTCTGGGACTTGATAGTCATCCTTTTATCATCCCTGTACTTCCTTTCTCACACCTGCTCATAGGAATCAGCACACAGGAATCAGCGACCTCAGCTATGCCTTGAAAATACTAAAAGATCAGAAGTTAGAAATTTGACATTCTTTGTAAAAAGTTTCCATGCCTCTATCTCTCTAGGTCTTATGAGATTCTAGATCTCAAAGTCCTTAATATTGATATAATGTCCAAGTCTGGGGTTAGGTGAACTCCCCAGTGTCATATATAGGGCAAAACTTAGACTAAAATCTAACGTGAGGATGAGATCCATTTTTGTTCAGTGATGTTGTCATAGATATGGTTAGTTTTTCTCTTTAGGGATCTTGAACTGATTAATTCAGGAATGTGATTTTTAAGTATGAGCCTAAGAGTATTAATTTGCCAAAATAATAATATTTAAAAGAAATCTTTCATTTACTTATACAGCCAGCATGCTCTACCTTGACCCAAAGTTTCAATGATGACTGTATCAGATTTTACTCCGTACAAGCCTATGCTTGCCTGTGACAAAAACACTCCAGGTTCTATTGGTTCTATCAAAAACATCCAAAGAAAAGTGAAGTTCAAGTAGAAACCTTTTGCTGATTTTATTCTCAGTAGAACTCAACCACAAACTGAAGTCCCTGATAAATAATGTTTCGAATGAAGAGAAAATAATGAATCAATAACATGACTGGAAAATTCTGGAAATGGATCAGAGTTTTGAAAAATCTTCACAGCAGATTTTCTTCCAGGGAGCAATCGCAGCATCCAAGTGCATTTATTATTGGCTCACTGAGATTTCTGTGGAGCAGAAATTGAGCAAGGTCCTTCCTGTCCACTTCCATTTGTCATGTGGTTGGCTGTTATCTCACATTCCCTTATTTAAGCACAACCTAAAATCTGTCTTCATCACATTAAATTAAGAGATTTTCATATCCTATGATTTGCTGACTTTGTAGCTTCCTTATATCTGAAAATTAGGTTGACCTTTTGCCCTAAGATTGTTTTCACTAAAGGTATTTACCAAGTCTCAGTTTCTTTATGATGCCTGTGTGTGTCATCCTCCAGTAAGGTGATTACCAGGGAGGTGAGCATTACATAGATCTACACAACGTTTCTCCAATGTCATAGGTTCAATAACAAAACCTTGGTGATTTTAATTAATTATAATAAAGACCATTGGAGCTATTGAACACAAACTCCTACAGGCCTATACAGCCAAACAAAAGCAACTAATTTCTTTTGAATTTAGTGATAAATTCAGAGCCTTGAATGTACAAAATCAAGGAAATTTCAATAAAGGGAGATTCATCTTTTCAGATCTCTGTAGGTAATAAGAAGTCATATCTAAGATTTGCTACATAACAAAAACACCTCTAGTCAACCTATGTATTAGCCTAGGCAGACCTTTAGGGGAAAGTCCATGCAAAGCAGAAGGCCAAAGTGCTATTTAAAGTGTATGAAAAAAATGCAGATTATAAGGAAAATCTTTTTAGTTTTGGAAATGATGAAGTCTGAGTATGAAATAACACGAACAGCTTTTAACAGCATGACCAAATGTAAATTCTGATTGAAATAGTTATTGTCCTTTCAAAGTGATCATCTTGGGAGACTATACATATTCCAACCACACTGCTTTTGTTCCCAAAATGTCATGTTTTAAAAGGGTTTCAGGGGTACTTTCTGTGATCTTCATCCTTTTAAGTCGGGCTTGATTTTTGGAAACAATCTGCAACAACAGGCAGATTCTAGGCTTCCCCATGACCTCATCCCCTCTGTGTTCCTAGGGTGATCCCCTCGCCTCAAGTGTGGGCAGGGTTTGTGACTCACTCCTAGCAATAGAATATGGTAAAGGTAGCAGTACATACAAAACTGCATGCCCATGATTATACTACCTGAGGCTATAACCCATCTGGTTAGTAGACACTGTCTCCTTTGCTGGCTTTGAGGAGCAAGTCATCATGTTGAAAAAGTCTATACTGTAAGAAGCTGAGGGTGGTTTACAACTAACAGCCAGGCAGAAATTGAAGCCCCGAGTCAACATTCTGGAAGGAACTGAATGCTGCCAACCACCACGTGAACTTGGACATAAACCCTTCCCGGCCAAGCTTTCAGATGAAATCACAGCCCTGGCTCATAGTCTGCGACCTTGCAGAGGAGCCACCTAGGCCATGTCCACACTCCTGACCCATATAAACTGTGAAATAATACGTGTGTGTTGTTTTAAGATGCTAAGCTTGTGACACTATTATTACACCATAGAAAATAACTAATGCACAAACTTCGATCATTCTGACCCAGGATTAGCCAATATGCTTTTTATCCAAGATATCATTCTCAAATCTTGTCCTCTTAATTATCTTTTCTTTACCTTGCTTTCCCACCTATTCACTCCTTACAAAATCAAGAGCTCCCCTGAAAGGGAAGTACTTTCAAATCCACCTAATTCTTTACAGGTTAGATTAATAGCATATAGTATTTATAGGACATTTATTATGTTTCAGGTACTTGCTTAAGCACTATACATAAACTATTAGTCCACACAATCCCATTACGTAGAAATTCTTATGATTCTAAAAGATAGAAATGGAGTAAAATAATTTTCCTAAGGCCAGAAAGCTAGCAAACAGTAGAGTTGTGAAGCTAACTCAAGCAGTCAACTTCCAGAGCCTACACAATTAATACATATCCTATAAAAGATCTCCACAAGCATTATCTCATTTAATCCAAACAGGGGCCCCACAAAGGAGCTATTCTAGTGACCAGATTTACAGATGAAGAAACTAGGCTCTGAGAGTTTAAGAAATAAAGTCTCTTAACTTGTTAGTGGTCAAGTGGAGGCTAAAAGAACCAAAGTTTTGTTAATGCCCTAATCCAGTGCTCTTTCTTATCACAGGAACACCGTCAGTTGGTGCTCTGCAGTCCTGAGGCTGATTTCTTGTGAGCAGGTCTGGTAATGTGAGTACAGTAATAACCAAAAGAAAAGCTCTGAAGCTGTTTTGAATGAAGACACCATCATCAAGACACTTAAGAATAAACACACCCAAGGGTTCTATTGTGAAGATAACACTCATCTCCAAGCAATATTTTTATGATCACAAAATTAAAATTGTATTAGAGTCATACCTCATAAACAGACACAAAACTAAGACATTAAATATAAGGCACATAACTGTGAAACTATGAGAGGAGGCGTGCTAGACATGGACAGAGGAGCCTGGAGGGCTACAGTCCATAGGGTCTCAAAGAGGCAGACACGACTGAAGCAACTTAGCACACACGCACAGAGATCAATATTTCTCAAAGTATGTTCCTGGGGACACTAACCCCACAAGATGTTAAAAAGTGTTCTGTGGGGAAAAATATATAGGGGGATGCAGGGTAGTCAAATAAGTTTATGCTGTTTGCAGCCTTCTAAGAGGCTTATGGTCCACATTAGAACTTAGAGGCTCTGAGAAGTCCTGCACTAAAGAAATCTATGAACCTCTGCTGAACCCAATAGCTTCAAAACTTTTTAACTATATAATCTTTTTTTCCTGAGAACACTTATTAATGTCTGCTAGGACTCTCATTTCTACCTGGGAAATCCTGTGAATTTACTTCAAGGTTAATTTTCATTTCACAGGAGGTTAAAAATGAAGTTTGACCTATAAAGTGAGTTAGAGGTAGTTTGTTTAAATTATAAAGAACTTAGGAGGCAATTGCAAATGTCCCCAAGAGCACACATTTTCTTCGGGCTCCCAATCCATCAATTTTAGTTGCCCATTATCTGTTCGTTCTTCTCAAGGTACCTTGAGTTGATGATTTTTGATGAATCTGAGAATATAAAATAACATTTACAGATAATCCACCCATTTCCANAATGTCCCCAAGAGCACACATTTTCTTCGGGCTCCCAATCCATCAATTTTAGTTGCCCATTATCTGTTCGTTCTTCTCAAGGTACCTTGAGTTGATGATTTTTGATGAATCTGAGAATATAAAATAACATTTACAGATAATCCACCCATTTCCAGAATACAGCTTCTGGGTATAACCATTTATTCTACCAGTTTGCTTCAAGTAATCCCACATTCGCCACAAAGCAAGAGAAAAAGGGTAAATACATTACATTTCTATTACATGAGTAGTCTGTGAAGTTTCCCCCATGCCATTTCCTTATTTCAGCTAAAATAACTATGTTCAAAGGGTATATTAATCCTATTGACCTTTTCAAAACTCCTGAATGAGATCTCACCTTTTTTATTTTTCTTTTTCTCCATATTAAAGTGCTTGATAGAATTTCCTCACCCAAGTGGTTTTCATAGTCTGTAAAGTGGAGACAATAACTTGGAGGCTTAATGATTCACATCAGCTTCCTTTCTCAAGGCACTGCCCACAGAGGCAAGTGATTAGTATCAGATAAAACAAGGACGCCTTCAGGAAAACTGTGGGTGCTGCATTAGGGCCGTTCTTTAGCTCTATGAGTCATTCTAGCTTTGGTCTCAACTTTAGGTAAATTGTTTAACTTTTCTTAGGCTTTGTGTTTTAACCCTCTGTTTCCTCATCTATAAAATGGGCTTATAATAGCTCCCAGAGTTGCTGAGAGGAGTAAATGCAATAGAGTATGGGAAATACCAATCAGTTCATCTATTCAAAGAAGTATTCTTATGGCTGACACTCTGCTTTTAGGGATGCTCTACACTTAATGCTTATAATAAAACTCCTACGGTAGCTCCCCTTTATAAAAGGGGAAACAGGAAAAGTTAAGAATTTTGTTCACAATCACCAAGCTGATATATGGAAAACCATGGATTTGAGCTCTTTTTCTATTTGACTGTTCTTTCCATTGCACCACAATGATGCTCAACAAACTAAAGGTGTTGTGTCCCCTTAGCATTTGCCAAGATGCTGAAGAGGGAAAAAAAAAAAAAACTTAGTCAAACCTGACCCTAGGCAAAGCTGTGACATAATAAGCAAAATTGATCTCCTCTATCCTTGATGCCCAGCTGAAACTCCAGTACTTTGGCCACCTCATGCAAAGAGTTGACTCATTGGAAAAGACTCTGATGCTGGGAGGGATTGGGGGCAGGAGGAGAAGGGGATGACAGAGGATAAGATGGCCCGATGGCATCACTGACTTGATGGACGTGAGTCTGGGTGAACTCCAGGAGTTGGTGATGGACAGAGAGGCCTGGCGTGCTGTGATTCATGGGGTCACAAAGAGTTGGACACGACTGAGCGACTGAACTGAACCGATCCTTGATGCCCACATCTAGGGAACAGAGTCTTCACATTGCCCCTGCAAGCCCTGGTATTTTCCCACAATGCTTCACTAGGACTACCTACCCAGACAGTAGCCAAGCTTCCAGAGCAGTGCTCCTGTACAGCTGGTCCATCAGCTGTTTGTTAGCAGACAATGACAAAATAAGAGGTTGGTACTTGAACAAATGTGAATTATGCTGCTTCCTTCAATTAGAAAAGTCACAATACCAAAAACCAAACCATTTTAATTAAAAAGAGTGCTCAGTGCGCCTGCAAGCTACTAATCACATTATAGATCCGGGGCAGTCCCCATACTACTCTTTGAGTAGCAGTGTTCTAGAACATGTCCAGCTTCCTCTTCTCTCTCTTCCCTCAATAGAACATAACTATTTATGCTCATTTCCCATAAGTTCTACTCTTCTCAATGACTAACCTAAAAAAACAATTCATGTAAAGATTCTGGTGTTGCTTATGGTTAATGCTTGGTGTCTCTAGAGAAAATTTTTATTATTTAAAATGGATCTACTATAGACATTCCTTAACACAGAGAATCATTCAATAGTGGGGATTTAGGTACCAAGCAAGGGTGTGAGAACCAAACATTAGGGAGATACATGGTAATTCAGGTGCTACTTAAGCCACATCAAACTGGCCCACAAGTGTGTGTGCCAGCAGACACTTGTGTGACCTGTGGTAGTGTGGTAAGGCATGGAGTGACTACAGTGATGTGAGGGTCAGGGAAAGAAGCTGCTTGTTCTTAAGTCAAAATATTTCCTCTGAGTTTGCCAAGGACAGGCAGGATGAATTTAAATCTCACTTCTCTATCAGAGTCAGATGTGTTTCCTCCCTCCTCTTCCCTACTCTTGGTACTGAGGGAGGCTATGCATCCAGTGTGCCAAGAAGAGTGTCTGGCACATAGTAGGCACTCAATAAACATACTAGTCCCTCAGCAGACATCCACTTGGCACTTATTTTGTGCCAAGCACTATTCATACAACCGAGAATGAAACACATAAAGACCCTGGTCCTCATGATGCTCACACTGCCGTGGGAGAGACATTAAATACAGGAGGAAAGGAAGGAAGGAAGAGCCTTTGAGACGCTTGAGTCAGGGCAAAAGGAGGACAAAGCATACTAAATGTGCCCAGCCTAAAATGTGTTTTTTCTCTTGCTGCTGCTGCTGCTAAGTCACTTCATTCGGTCCAACTCTGTGCGACCCCATAGACAGCAGCCCACTAGGCTCTCCCATCCCTGAGATTCTCCAGGCAAGAATACTGGAGTGGGGAAGAAAAAAAAAAAATACTGGAGTGGGTTGCCATTTCCTTCTCCAATGCATGAAAGTGAAAAGTGAAAGTGAAGTCGCTCAGTCATGTCTGACTCTTTGCAACCCCATGGACTGCAGCCTTCCAGGCTCCTCCATCCAAGGGATTTTCCAGGCAAGAGTACTGGAGTGGGGTGCCATTGCCTTCTCCAGTTTTTTCTCTTGACCATATTCAAATGTTATGGTACCAGGATATTTTCACAGCAGGCCTGAGTTTGTATATTTAAATTACTCCAAGAGACAGTTGGACTGTGTTTAAGGAAAAATTTTCTTTCTGGGATAGATTATCAAGGAAAGGTACAAATTCCATTCCCTGAGCTCTCAAGACGAAAATAACCCTCAAAATGAGTGTTCTGAATCCAACCCTTACTAGGAACCATTTGTAGAAGAAAGGATACTGGACAATAAAACTGAGTCCCTGCTGTGCCATTTAGAAGCTGGGTGAGTTTGACCAAGTCACCCCACCTCTATAATCCTCACTGTCCTCATCTGTGGAAAGAGAAGGGAACATTCGATGACCTCTGGGATGTCTTTCAATCTTGCGATATCAGTGACACTAAATTCTTTCAGTCTCTTCAAGTTCTCTTCCTCTATATTTTCATTATTATAGGTTTTCACTGGGAAAAANAAAAAAAAAAAAAAAAACACTCCAGGGATAGAGTTAATCAGGTCAAACTTCAAGAGCACTATTCAAAATATGTCCAGGACCCAAACACTTTCATATCTCCCCTCATCCAAAACACTATCATGTCCTGTCTGAACTATGGCCAACAACCTCCAAATTGCTCTAAGTCCACCCCTTTCACTATACAGTCTCTTTGCAGAGCAAATCTTCTAAAACATAAGTCAGATCATATGAGTCTCTAGCTAAACCCCCTCCAATGACACCCCATCTTATCTGGAGTAAAATCCAGTATCCTTACAATGACCCACAAGGCCCCACATGACCTGGCTCCCATTCCCTTTCTAACCTCACATTCCACCACTGTCCCCTTTGAATTCCCCACTCCAACCACACTGGTCTTATTGCTACTCCCTGAACACATCAAGCACACCTCTACCTCAGGACCTTGGCACTTACTCTTTCTATTGCCTGAAATGTTCTTTCCCCAGAGATACTCACATGGCTTATTCAGTACTTCACTTGAAAGTCACTTGTCAGTGACGCCCTTCTTGATCACCCTAGTTAAAACTGCAAGTGCCCACCCTTGCACTGTCTTCCTTTCTTACTCATCTCCTGTCATGCTCTTCATTTTATGTGCTTTTATTCACTCTCGCCTTTCCACAGAAAGCAAGCTTTAAGAGTACAGGGATCTCTGTCTCTTCTGTTCATCGCTATATCTTCAGAATATAAACAATATCTAGCACCAAGAACATGGTATGCACTCAATAAATACGTTTGAATGGATTTTTGTTCAACATAAAAAACTTCCTACATGAGAATTCTCTGATAGTTCAGTGGTTACAACTCTGTGCTTTTACTGCCAAGGGCCCAGGTTCAATCCCTGGTTGGGGAACTTACTCTCCAAGCATGCACCTGGAACGGGGGGTGGGGAAGCTTCCTATATATCCATTCATAGATGAAGTGAAACACCTCAGGAGATAATAAGCTCCTCATCCCTGGAGTTATTCCAGTGAGACTTAGTGACCTTTTGGTAGAGATACCAAAGAAAGGCCTGGAAAAGGGAACAGCAACCCACTCCAGTATTCTTGCTTAGAGAATTCCACAGACAGAGAAGCCTGGTGGGCTACAGTCCATGGGCCTGCAAAGAGTGAGACACAACTGAGCAACTAACACACACACATACACACACACACACACACACAAAGAAAAGACTCAAGCTCTAGGTATTTGGAGTAGATACTAATCCAAGCTCCTGCCAACCCTGAATGAAATACCATTGTTCTGTGAATCCTCACAAAGATGCTTAAGAAACCAGGGTCATATTTCCAGTTCCCTATCCCTGGTGAATTAAACACCACTAGTTTGGGGTTTTGTTTTCTTTCCTTTTGTTTCATTTTTAATGTAAATCTTTTAAACCCCATGAGTCCATTTGGCAACATTTTCTCCTGAATACAAAAAAAAAAGCTGCATACATCTAATTGCAAATGAGAAATTTCAGGACAAGCCAGTGTTATCAAATGACTGTATTATCCGGAAAAAACTCATCATCTCACGTAATTTAAATTCTTGCCCTTTGCTCCTTTGTGTATATTTTTGCATTTAAGAAATCTGCTTAAAATTAGTTCAATTCTTCCCTTTGGGGTAGATTTTTAAACAAAAACATGGGAGGATTAAAAACAGGAAGAAAATGACTGATAGCTGAGATTTTTTTCTATAGTCTCTTGATTCCGGTATGATAAGAAGGTAGGAAGCATGTGTGAAAAGACTAAAAAGAGAGAGAGAGAGAATGCATGTTCTAGGGTCCACACAAATTAGTGATGTCTTCCCTCCAGGGAAGAAAACATTTTGATTGTATTTTTCATAGAGATGAGAAAACTGTAGGATCCAAATGTCTTCTAAATGTGGGCTAAAGTAAAATCAAGATATTTCCTGTACCACCTCTGTCTTCAGCTAGATGTGATTCTTTAGCTGCATGAATAATCCAGGGATCCTACACGTAACTGGGTGAAGACAACGAGCATG
This sequence comes from Neotragus pygmaeus, assembly GCA_006410875.1. Classification (NCBI taxonomy): domain Eukaryota; kingdom Metazoa; phylum Chordata; class Mammalia; order Artiodactyla; family Bovidae; genus Neotragus; species Neotragus pygmaeus. The sequence continues at coordinate 399,484 of SJYV01012394.1, read as the reverse complement.
GTCCTCTGCTCTACAAAGAGAAAACTCTAAAGCTGACCTGGAGACTCTTAGAGCAGAGAAGGTGTTTCACCCCTGGTTGCACTTGCCTCAGCACAGAGACTGGGGACCCACGGGAATACCCAACTACGACACGCTCTTTCATCTGAGATGGAGGGGCAGACCTATCCCACTCCTCTATAAACAAAGTTTTGAGTTTGTGATTTTTCAGGTAACACACAGTCTCCTCCCTGTTGCCAGTATATAGTCTGTTTTGGAAAGGAGTCCCCAGATGGACCACAACAGAGAACAGGGGCCAATAGTTACCAATCCACTCCCTGCCAGTACAGGGATAGCTCAAGTGATCTTTTAAGGAGATTCCCCAACATTGGGCTGAAAAGTATCCATAAGGTCACCGTTCCTATTCCTGACATTTCATCTTTCATGCTACCCACACTGACCTGAACCCTGATAATGGAACAGTTCTTCATTCTACAGAACATATGCTTTATTATAGAAACTGACACTCTAAGAAAAAATGTTTAGTAGTCATTCAGTAGTAGATTCTGAGCACTGTCTACATGCCTAGCACTATGATCAGTACAGAGATGGAAGACAAGACTATCATCATAAAATAATTAAAGAGTAACATAATGTGGTGCTTCATGCCATTAAAAACAACAAGCAGAGTTAGCACTGGATTCTGAGACGAGATTCTGTGTGGTTTAACTGGACTGGACTCTGAATAACAGAGAAACTAGTAGGATCAGGTTCTAGATAAGCCTGGCCAAAATCAACTAGACAACAGTCTGTCCCTCCACTGGTCCCCTTCCACAGCGCAGCCACAGGGTATAGTGGGGCCCCAAATAACCTCAGGGGGGATCAGGCCACAGGTTTCTATCCCACTTTAATGTTCCCTCATTGGATTGTTCAGCATGTAGAATCCAATTCTCAGAAAATACAGTTAAAATAACACAGTTAAGTCAACACATTTTTCCTTTTCTATTGAACCAGATGATTCTATGCATGTATTTGTGATTGGCTTTCCTCCAAAGGAAGAATTTTAAGTGGGAACCAATTGGCAAGAAATAAAGCAAGTACAAGATCAGGGCCAAAAGGCTGGGTCCTAGAGAAGCAGGAAGGAGTTACTGCTTACATTCAGATAGAAGGAATTAGTTCTCCAAGCAGCCCTGGAGTGCAGCCCTGTCCTGGGAGTGACAATCTCCTATTAAAGGTCTTAGGATTCTCCCTCAGTGTGACCGTCAGGCCCCAGGAGACAGGCCCCAGCTGTTTGACAGCAGGCACGTGAATTACTCTTTATGGAGAATGGGGTAATCATACCTACCTCCAGGAATGTGAGTGTTAGAGACAATTCAGACAAAGGCACAGTACAGGGCCAAGGACAGAACTTACTCGAATGGCGCTTATTATTACCATTGCTGAAAACTATTTTATTATCACCCTTCCTCTCCATCAAAGCTTTTTCATTTTTTTCTGACTTTTTTTTTCACTATACTCAAATAACTAAAAAGTAAATGCTCAGATCCCCACAGGGTTTCTTCTCCTGTTAGTGCTGTGGGTCATCCTGGTTTAATCGGTCCTTTTAAAGAATCACCAGCCATTCTTCTGGCTGACATTTTAATCAAGTTTTCCCAAGAATCCCAAAGGATGGGGGAAATGGAATTGCAGTGAAAAAAATCCACTTTTCTCTATATGCCAGTAAATTATAACTTCACAGCCGCTTCAGAAAAGAACAAAAGACACATGGCAGAACATTTTTCTGGTTGAAAAAAAAAAAAAAAACTGACAGCAGAAGAACCAAAGTCCTTGCAGTATTAACAGTGAAGGGGGAGAGGGGCCAGGCAGGAACAGGGAACAAGTGCAGCTCAGCAGAACCATGTCCTCAGTTACTCTAATGCCATGCCCAAAGTGTGCACAGGACACCTCTATAGGGTCAAAATGCCTCCTTCTTTCTACAGATCCTCACAAAGAGTAAAAAGGAGAACACCTTTAAGTACCCCAAATAGAAGGTAATATTCAAATAGTCCATTTAGGGCTTTGTGCTCTGGTGCTGACTCATCTTCTGCTGTTTAGTGTTTCTCTTTGAGAGACTGCTCCCATCCCTGTACATCGGGACTCCCCGGCAACAACTCTGGTCCCTAAGTTGGTCCTAAAGATAGATGTCTGTTCTTCGGACATGAGCCAGTCTGGCTGCAAGGGCAGAGGTGGCAGAACAGAAGTCAGACAACCGGAGTTTGCATACTGGCTCAACACTGACATACTCTGTGTCCTTAGGCGAGTTACTTAACCTCTCTGAATCCACCGTCACCTTGTCTATAAAATAGAGATACCAATATTACCTCCCATTCAGGCTACATGGAGATCAACTGGAATGATGCATGTAAAGAGCTCAGCACACTTAATAAATGTTTGGTGGTGAGAAGGAGGAGAAGCGAGGAGGTAAGCAAGGACTCTAACATTCTGATGGTACCTGCTGGTTCCCACCCTCCTCCTCCCTCTCCAACACCATGTCCTTTGCACTCACTGACTGGGGCTGGAAATCACAATCTGTAAGTAACTACTGCTACTTATATCCATTTGCCAGGGCTGCCCTATCAAAGTACCACAAACTGAGTGTGGTTTAAACAACAGAAATTTATTGTCTCATAGTTCCAGAAGTGGAAGGTCTGAGCAAGGGGTGGGCAAGGTTGGATCGTGCTGGATCCAAATACTAGTCTTAAATAAATAATTTAGAAGAGAACCTAGTTAGTGAGAGAGATCTGTTCCATGCCTCTCGCTGGCTTCTGGTGTTTTGCTGGCCATCTCGGGCATTCCTTGGCCTGTAGAAGCATTGCTCTGATCTCTGCTTTCATCTTCACTTGGCACTCTCCCTGTATGTACATGTCTGTGTCCAAATTTCCCCTTTTCATAAGGACAACAGTCATACTGAATTAAGATCCATTCTAATGACCTCATCTTAACTGATTACACGTGCGGTGACTCTATTTTCAAATAAGGCCACATTCTGCAGTCCTGGGGGTTAGTTCTTCATCCTATTAATTGAAGTGGCAGAAGTAGGGACACAATTCAACCCATAAGATCACTAAGCCGTGTGACCCTGGGCAAGTCACTTGTACCTGTGGTTCCCCAGACCTCTGGTTTCTCAGGGTCGGTGCACTCCCACATGCTCTTGGGCCTTGCCAATGTGGGGCAAGAAGCCAGAACTTCAGCTCTTTGAGGGCTTTCTCTGGCAGCCAAAGTCATTCTGCCTCTGCCACACAAAGCGGAAGATCCTGAGAATGAATCTTCCCCAGGAGAGGTCCTTAGCCAGTCCAAGACACACATGAGCTGGTATATGCATACCCACCTTTTATTGATTGCCTTCCCTTTCCCATCTCACTCTCCCATTTCCTTACTGAGGTTTCTTCACCTCCCAAATAAACTATTGGTACCAGATACTAGTCTTAGGTAGGCTTCTGAGAAAACCAGCTGAGACTAGCATTAGTTACTGTGATTATTAAGTAAATAATTTAGAAAAGAACCTCGTTAGTGCTGCATAATTATGGGCTATTATTATTCTTACCATCAATGTTGTTTTAAGTAGCATAGCTAGGCCACATTGCACCAGTCCCAAGCAGCAAAGCCATCAGACAGGGCTGTTTTACTCCCAAGCCTACCTTGGCACATGGGTAAACGGGGAGGCAGCAGGAGCTCACTCTTCTGCATCTGATGTGACTGTCCTCTCACTAGGGAGACACAGGCTCCAGCAAGACCTCTCAGCAGTTCATTTTCTGTTATGGATGATAATAGAGATCACTGAGGCTTTGGCTGCATAGCTGATCAGTAGAGAGGCAATAAAGTGTAGCATTCAAGATCATGGGCTCTGACCTAAACAGGCCTGAGTTTCAATGATGGTTCTGCCACTTTCTAGCAGCATGATCTTGAGGAAGTTCTTGATCTCTCAAGCCTCAGCTTCCACTCTGGAAAACGGGCATAATGATAGTTGGTCTCAAGGACTGAATAAGGTAAAGCATGCACAATAGTAGGAGCTCAATAAAGGTTAATTATTACTCTTATTCATCTATTCATTCTTTTTTATACTGTAGATGTGGGTCTGGGCCTTTCTATGACATCTTCCTCTTCCACGAGGCCTTCTCATGTTCACCTTCACTCCTCTCCTACATGCCTGACATATAGTAGCCACTCAATGAATGCTCCAAATTGTGAATGAATAAATGAAAGATGCAAGGTAGGTTTAAGCTATTATTCATTTTTAACATTCTGTCACATCCAGAAAGGATTTGAGAAAGTTGATGATTTAATTATATGAGTTTATCTGTTCTGACAACCACCACAGAAGGTAAAACTTACAAAACTTCCAAAGCGCCCAAGACTGGAAGCATTAATTAACTAATGCTAACTCTTCCTGCCTGAGCAAAGGCCTCAGGCTAATAACATTCTGAAACTGCTTAAAAGCAGTTAGTCACAAAACTGGGGTACACCAGGAATCCACTGGGAGCTTTAATAACATTACACCTGAGTCCTTTATTGTCAGGAGGAAACTCAAGAGACCATTCACAGACTGAAGCAAGATGGGGGAAAAAGCCTCACTCAGCAAATAACGTGCCATTAAATTAGCGTGTGTGGATGGTACTCAGGAAAGCAGTAATTGAGTCAACAAAAAATCAGAGTGGATAAACAGGCCAAAATGTGGGAGGGGGTGCAAACTGCCAATTCCCAAGGAAATACAGGAGGAGACAAGTTGGAATATGTGAGTCACTATATCTTCATATCTTAAGTACACTGAAAAACTGGCAGTAGTAATATTATGATGATGTGATGGGGGTGGTAGTCAGGTAATAAAAACAATGGCTAGACTAGTGTGTGCTTACTATTTCCAAAGCATTGTTTTAAGCACCTTGTTTGTACCTAATCTTCATTCAGTCATCAAACATTCCCACAAACTATTCCATAATAATCCCCATTCTGCATTTAAGGGACCTGAGGCACAGAGAGGTTCTGAAGTTTATTTTTCATATATTATCTCATTTAAACCTCACCATACTGCTTTGAGGGGATCAGCATTATTTGTCCCCATTTCACAGAGGAGAACACTGAAACACAAAAAGGTTAATAATCTGACCAAGATCCCATATCTAGGAAATACTAAACCAGAGTTCCCAGCCATCAACTGACCCCAGAGCCAGTACTAATAGGTTGGTTACTACATGAAATATATCTAAATTCACCACAAGGAATATCATGAGCTTTGGTTGTATATTCATAGTAATATTAACAGCAAACCCTTATATAGAATCCACTGTGTGAGCCAGGAACTGCTTTCAATAGTTATCCTTATGACAGCCCTCTGGAGCAGCCCATTTTACAGATAAGAAAACTGAAGCTGAGCAGAAAAGGGCCTGGCACAGAGTCACACAGTGAACAGTGGAGCCAGAGCATTTGAAGTGTTTGTTTGTAAACCACTCCATTCCCCTGCCTAAGGATGATGTGTGGAGGCTGTGGTGAACCGTATGGTGATGGAACACGATAAAAAGAAATCAGCAACAGCAGTGAATTTCCTTCCAAAGCTTCATCTTATCACAGAGGGGTCTTCACCTCATCATTATGTTTCAATGCCAGTAATTCCTTTTAAAACTGTTTTTCTAACCTGAGAAAATTGCTTGCTCCCAAAGAAGAGAAAACACACAAACAGAAGCGCAATGCTATACTGCAGACCATGAAAAGCTGCAGAGAACTTGCTGTAGCCCTGACGCCTGTCCCCTCTGCCCTGAGCAGCAAAGGCCTCCATTGTCCAGCAGGCGGGCAGCAGCATCACGACTCCTGATGCTGCCCATGAGGAACTGGGACTGCTGTTCCACTGTGCGCCGCCTGCCTCTGGAGAATAAGCCGTGACTTTCATTTTTGCTATACCCTGCCATTTCTTTTCTGTAAACACTATTGTGAGGAGAGACCCATTCGGCGATAAAGCTGGAAGACACAGGCCTGTTTAAAATACCTTTTGTACCCACAGAATGTGAATATGCCTGCCACTGCTGACTGTGCTGATAGGAGGCCCTTCTGAGAGGGGAGCACTGCTTGCTCTCCCCGCTGCTAAAACATATCCATCTGCAGAGCATGCTGCAGAGAGGCAGTCACAAAAGAGGAAACAAAATGGCTGGAAAGGGTTGGTCTCCCTTTTCATTCATGCCTAAGCTCCAGGAAGGCCCAGATGCCCCAGTAGTGGTGTCTGTCCCACAAGCTGTCTGTCTGTTTTACCCACAGAGTGACCCACACTTCCCTTTCTCATCAGCGATTCCTGCCTACTAAATCTGCTGGCAGGAAGGTCTTGCACAGAGTATGCCTGGGGTCCTCAGCTGAAAGGAGTAGTACAAGGTCCAAATTTGGATGACTTTACATGCCTAATTCTGGATTCCCATACCAACTTGCGTTTACCTTATCTCAGTACACATCAGTCACACTGTATTGAAATGGCCCGGGAACATGGTGGTGTTTCTCACCCAATAGGCAGTAAGTAATAGCTCTGTGATCAAAAAATAGGTTNGTGACTTTCATTTTTGCTATACCCTGCCATTTCTTTTCTGTAAACACTATTGTGAGGAGAGACCCATTCGGCGATAAAGCTGGAAGACACAGGCCTGTTTAAAATACCTTTTGTACCCACAGAATGTGAATATGCCTGCCACTGCTGACTGTGCTGATAGGAGGCCCTTCTGAGAGGGGAGCACTGCTTGCTCTCCCCGCTGCTAAAACATATCCATCTGCAGAGCATGCTGCAGAGAGGCAGCCACAAAAGAGGAAACAAAATGGCTGGAAAGGGTTGGTCTCCCTTTTCATTCATGCCTAAGCTCCAGGAAGGCCCAGATGCCCCAGTAGTGGTGTCTGTCCCACAAGCTGTCTGTCTGTTTTACCCACAGAGTGACCCACACTTCCCTTTCTCATCAGCGATTCCTGCCTACTAAATCTGCTGGCAGGAAGGTCTTGCACAGAGTATGCCTGGGGTCCTCAGCTGAAAGGAGTAGTACAAGGTCCAAATTTGGATGACTTTACATGCCTAATTCTGGATTCCCATACCAACTTGCGTTTACCTTATCTCAGTACACATCAGTCACACTGTATTGAAATGGCCCGGGAACATGGTGGTGTTTCTCACCCAATAGGCAGTAAGTAATAGCTCTGTGATCAAAAAATAGGTTCATTTTTGTTTCTGTAGAACTCAGCACCATATCTAGCTGATAGAAGCACTCATTAAATACAATGACTCAGGAGGCAGCTTGTAGGGTTAGCACCAGCCCCCGCTAATGTCAAAGGCAAAAAAGTCAGAAAGAGAAATATAAATATCATATACTGAGACATATATATGGAATCTGAAGAGATGCCACTGGTGAATTTACTTTCAGGACAGCAATGGAGAAACAGACATAAAGAACAGACCTATGGATGGTGGGAGGAGAGGAGGGAGAAGGGGAGTTATATGGAGAGAGTAAGATAGAAATTCACTAGACCACATGTAAAATAGACAGCCAATGGGAATTTGCTATATGACTCAGGGAACTCAAACAGGGGCTCTGTGACAGGCAGAAGGGTGGGATGGGGCAGGAGGTGGGAGGGAGGTCCGAGAGGGAGGGGACATGGGTGAACTTACGGCTGAATCTTGTTGATGAATGACAGAACACAAAATTCTGTAAAGCAATTATCCTTCAATTAAAATTTTAAAACACACACACACAAAAAGGGGGGCTTCTTTTCATCATCATGAGTGATGACTTCACTGCACTAGACATTTTGAGGATGGACTGTCTCATTTATGCTCACAAGCAACCTTATGTAATTATGTTATATATATAATGTATGTATGTATGTTACATAATAACATAATTATCCTTGTTTTACATATGAACAAATGGAGGCTCAGAAGGGTTAAGTAACTTGCCCAAGATCACACAGTGAGTTAGCGGTACAAGCTGGGATTTGAAACCAAGAAATTTGATTCCAGCTTGCATGAAATTAAACACACCCTTCTACATATCCCCTTAAGATACAAGTTCCATTTTCACTTTCCCCCTTCTTCACCTTACCCCACTCCACCCCGCACAGCCCACCCACCCAACTTATCATTAACTTTACTTAGGTAAAAAGGCTGGAATCAGCACCCTTAGAGTCACACTCTAAACCTGGATCCAGATCTTATATTCCAGAGCAGACCAGACAGGCCTAGGTTAGAACATCTCCGTCCTGAGACCCCATCACTGAGATGGAGGAAGAGGCCCCTGTTTTACAAGCATATGTTCCAGCCACCTCTCAGGGAAAGCATGCTCACACTCTCCATTCTTTAATCAAAGAATAAAATATGCCTTTGCTTCTGAACCAAACTCAAGCTTCTTCTACTGCTGCAAGCAACACTGGGTAGAAGGACCCTTGTTTGGGCTCCGCTCAAAACTCCGCTCGGTTACTCTCTCTGACAACATGAGGGGAAGGTGGTGTCAGGATCCAACAACTCTCATTTAGACAATGGAGATAAATTGCTTTTATTCACTTGTTTTTTGTATCCTATAAAAAAGAGTGAAAAAGGAAACTTCCTTTCTCTCCAACAAAGATAGAGACACAGAGATGGAGACTGAAGGACAGAAAAAGAGAAAGGCAGCGGAGGGATGGCACATAGGCAGTGAGACAGGAACCGAGAAACAGACTGAGACAGAATCAGAGACAAAGAGACAGAGGGCTAAAGATAGAGACAAAGTCAGAGAGGGGAGCCAGGGAGGAAACTCAAAGCCAAGACATGTTTCACGTCTGTTCCATGGAGGCAACAGGTAAACTGCCTCCCAAATTGAGCACCAACCTGATTTTAATAACTTAAATTCTCTCTTCCACCAACTGGCTGACCTTGAACTCCCTTCTTGGTAGCAGGCCCTCTCCTGCACCAGTCCTCAACGCACTTCAGTTACATAATCATGTATGTGTGTATGGGGTGGGTGGGAGTCTTGTTTAGAAGAACCATGTTGCCAGGTGAAGAAGCCATTCTGGTTGCACAACAGCACCTGCTTGTGCACCTGATTTGTGATCTGGCATTTTTCCATCTGGGTCTCCTAGAGTAGGGTCTCCAACAGCTCAACATCTTACCTTCGCTGCTGTTAACAACCCCTGTGCCAAAAAAAAAAAAAAAAGTGCTGGTCATCTTGGAGCTCACTGATGGGCTTGAGGTTATAGACTGCTCCAAAGTAAATTAGAGACAAGTGCCCAAACATTCCATTCAGTGCTCAGATGAGGTGAGAACTACCAACCTCCCACAGTCCCAAAAGTGACAAGCCCAGTTCTGAGTAGTAACAGTAATGTTTTCTTCTGCCTAAAGGACAAAGGATAGGGCCCACATCTGTGGTGGGAACATTTAGTCCTCAGCCCAGATCCTAACAACCTGATGACTGACTCTTCCAGCAACCTAGCTCCTGGCTGTTGCTGATCACCTCAAACACTGCTCCTTTAGGCACCCTCTTCATATCCATTGTTGTTGCTGTTGTTTAGATGCTAAATCACATCCAGCCCCTTAGACTGTAGCCCGCCAGGATCCTCTGTCCATGGGATTTCCCAGGCAGGAAAACAGGAGTGGGTTGCCATTTCCTTCCCCAGAGGATATTCCCAACCCAGGGATCAAATCCACATCTCCTGCATTGGCAGGTGGGTTCTTTACCACTGAGCCACCAGGGGAAGCTCCTTTATATCCACTGCTGATACATTTCTTACTTCCTAGATGGAAATAAATAGCCACTTGCCTTATACTTGTCTCTTGCTTTGCGGTTTCCCTGTCACAGACATCTCATCCTCCCAACCACCTGATAGAGTGATAAAGATAAGGTCCAGAGGGACATTTAGACTGCTACTTACTACTCGGAGAGCACCTACTCCATGTCAGCTCTGTCTGAGGCCACTACAAAGCCACCTCATATAAGCCTCTGATTCTAGCTGCAAGGAAGTTATTACTTACTCCCAGTTGAGAAACACGGAAACCGAGACTCAACAAGTCTTTAACAGAGAGCCATAGCTGGGATGGAAACCGCTGAGCCCACACTCGGGCCCATCCACAGATCTCTCTACATTCACCTTGACAAGACTTCAGAAGTAGATTTATTTTTTTAAAAGAAAAAATCTCATAGCGGATAGATCAGCCTTGTGCTGCCAATTAGAGTTTGGAAAACAAAGTTCTAGAGCCAGTAACAATCACTTTGACTTGCCACTTCCCCTCTCTGTGCACTCAATAAAACCAAAGTGCAGGCTACTTACAGAAGAAGCTTCTTAGAAATCCAAAACCTTACTTGTAGTAGTATCCTTGCTACAAATTACTTTCCTAAGTGAAACTAGCCTCAAGTGGTTTGTTCTGCCCCATTATAGTCATCCAGTCAGTGTAAGTGTTTGTGTGATTTTTTTGTTCAAAGTTCCAAAAACAACCGGAGGAGATAATAAAATACCTCTTTATTGAAGTAGGAGAGTCCCTAAAGCTGAATACTGCAAATTGTGGTGTTTGAGTGCCCTAAATGAAAATGTTTAAAGATAGAGATTCCCTCGGTTCTAACCTTCAAGGAGCAAACCATGCCCACAGGCAACCAGTCTAACACATTCTCCCTCTGCTAAATTCGCTTTCTGCAAAATTTCTCTCTTCTCCCTAACTACTTTAGTGCAGAAAGCAATCAATACGAAAACACCAGGTTCATCCTAAGGGATCCCAATTGCAAAACAAAAAGTCTAAACAGTTCAGTACCAAAACTTAAATGGTTGACCTCTTATTCTCTGTGTGGCACCCTCTTTGAGATATTCATACATCTTCGTTTTCAAAGGGAAAGCTTGTTCTAATGAAGCATGGATTGGGTTATGAGAGCCTGATATAAGGTAAGGCCTTGGTAACCAAATGGGGAACCTTTAGGAAGGACAGGTTAGGTTTATAGCACCCTCTGACAAGACCATCACCTCCTTACAACACCTAAAATACAATGATGACCTACATGTACTCTTCCCCCTCTTCAGTGATTCAATGTTTATCCCTCAGGTTGAAGTTAAGAAAGTGCTCCAAACTATCTCCAGAATTCACCAGAAGAAAGCCACTGCAAAACAACCATAATAAGTCAAATTGCTCACCAGTCCCACTTCCCTTCCTATCACTGCTACAGGATGTCCCAAGCAAACAGGGAAATGAAAAAAGACCAATTAATGTGACACCACTTAACATGGAGGGCAAATCTGAAGAGTAAACCAAGGTGGACAGGGAGAGTTTGATTAGATTTTAAAAAATGAAAGTGTGTATTAAGAGAATATGTGCATATCATATTTAACACATTGAAGCTTCTAAACATCTTTATATATTGTCTTTTTTTAATTTTGTTTACATATTAAGTCTTAATGTGGAAGAGTTTCCATTTTTCCCCCCCCAAATAATTGAATGACTACTCAATTTCAGATCCATCACTTCCCTTCTGACCTATAAAGAATGGTCATAAAGAGGTCTATTTTTACAAAAATATTAAAGTTTTCTTCAGGTATCTCTTGGGTCTCTATTTTCTTCTGATATTCATATCATTCTCTTTTGAGGCATTGTCTTAGTTGCTATGTCTGCATAACAAATTACCCCCAAAACTTAGTACCTTAAAATAACAACACCTAGCTTGTTCACACGGAGAAAGTGATGGCACCCCACTCCAGTACTCTTGTCTGGAAAATCCCATAGATGGAGGAGCCTGGTGGGCTGCAGCCCATGGGGTCGCAAAGAGTCAGACACGACTGAGCGACTTCACTTTCACTTTTCACTTTCATGCATTGGAGAAGGAAATGGCAACCCACTCCAGTGTTCTTGCCTGGAGAATCCCAGGGACGGGGGAGCCTGGTGGGCTGCTGTCTATGGTGTCGCAGAGAGTAGGACATGACTGAAGCGATGCAGCAGAAGCAACAGCAGCTTGTTCACAAATGGGCAACTTATGTAGAGTTCAGTGGGAAGAACTTGTCACTCTTCACCTGTCATCAGCTGGAGCCGTCTGGGGGCCGAGATCATCCACCAGCCTGCTCATTCATATGTGTGGCACCTGGGCTGGAAACACTCGGCTGGAGGCCAAAACAGCAAGGGCTCCTCAGGTTTTTTTCTCACTCACCCTGATCTCACCACATGTCTTTGTAGCACAGTGCCTTAGATAGCTGAATTATATACATGAAACCTCAAGGTCCCTAAGAGAAGGCAGAAGCCATATCATTTTTCATAACCTAGCCTGGGAAGTGACACAGCATCTCTTCTGCCTCACTATATTCCTTAGGCAAACCTCTAAAGCCAGCCCATTTTCAAGGGGAGAAGATTTAGGCTCTACCTTTTTAAGAGGTGTGTCAAAGAATTTGTGAACATGTTTTTCAATTGCCAAAACCATCTATCATATCTTCCTTGTTGATTTTCTATTCTGATTGCAGCCTGGTTCAATTCTGTCTGGTCTATATGTCATTGTTTCTGTGTAAATTTGGTATGTTGGACCCATGAAGGCTGCCATTTTTATCTGATTTATTCCAGGCTAGTCTGCAATACCTCGTACCCGCTACGTGGGAGGTGCCCAATAAATACTTGCTGACTTGACAGTTCTGCAATATCAGTTTTGTTACCTTCATGAAATCCTGCATTCTTTATGAGATTTGCAATCTTACCTTGCAACTGTTTTTTTATATATATAATAGCGTCTGAAGTTAACAAGGCAATCAACAAGAGACTAGTTTCAAATGATGTTAATAAGATGAGCAGAGATAGAATCAAGTATTACCCAAGGAAGGTCATATACACACTGCTATATTTAAAACGTATCACCAACAAAAATCTACTGTATAGCACTTTGAATTCTGCTCAATGTTATATGGCAGCTGGATGGGAGGAGGGTTTGGGGGAGAATGCATACATCTATACATATGGTTGAGTCCCTTCACAGTTCACCTGAAACTATCACAACATTGTTAATCAGCTATACCCCCAATACAAAATGTTTTTGGTGTTAAAAAATAAAAATAAAATTTTGAAAAAGAAGCTAATATTACCCAAGGATATTGAAATGGGATTAATATTATAAGCAATCACTTCATTTGTAGGGGAGCAAAAGGAGCTCTGCCTCCTGCAGGAAAGCTCATAACTGCAAAGGCTCAGATAATGAAGACTTAAATAACAAGGACTCCTAGATTACCTTTGAGCAAATCAAAATCTCTCCCAGATTCAGGTTTTTCAGTTTTTCAGTTTTCACCTCATCTTTATGATTTTAGAACTTGGAATTTTAGGCCCAGGCCATAGATATAGATATTTAGCATCATGATGACAAACTTATAATTAATAACACTGGATAGCACATTCTCTGATTTCAAAATATATAACAAAGCTATAACAATCAAAACAACATGGTACTGACAGACTCTCCCACTCCAGCACTCTTGCCTGGAAATTCCCATGGACGGAGGAGCCTGGTAGGCTGCACTCCATGGGGTCGCTGAGTCAGACACGACTGAGCAACTTCACTTTCACTTTTCACTTTCAAGCGTTGGAGAAGGAAATGGCAACCCACTCCAGTGTTCTTGCCTGGAGAATCCCAGGGATGGCAGAGCCCATTGGGCTGCCATCTGTGGGGTCGCACAGAGTCGGACACGACTGAAGCGACTTAGCAGCAGCANTTTTGAGGCATTGTCTTAGTTGCTATGTCTGCATAACAAATTACCCCCAAAACTTAGTACCTTAAAATAACAACACCTAGCTTGTTCACACGGAGAAAGTGATGGCACCCCACTCCAGTACTCTTGTCTGGAAAATCCCATAGATGGAGGAGCCTGGTGGGCTGCAGCCCATGGGGTCGCAAAGAGTCAGACACGACTGAGCGACTTCACTTTCACTTTTCACTTTCATGCATTGGAGAAGGAAATGGCAACCCACTCCAGTGTTTTTGCCTGGAGAATCCCAGGGACGGGGGAGCCTGGTGGGCTGCTGTCTATGGTGTCGCAGAGAGTAGGACATGACTGAAGCGATGCAGCAGAAGCAACAGCAGCTTGTTCACAAATGGGCAACTTATGTAGAGTTCAGTGGGAAGAACTTGTCACTCTTCACCTGTCATCAGCTGGAGCCGTCTGGGGGCCGAGATCATCCACCAGCCTGCTCATTCATATGTGTGGCACCTGGGCTGGAAACACTCGGCTGGAGGCCAAAACAGCAAGGGCTCCTCAGGTTTTTTTCTCACTCACCCTGATCTCACCACATGTCTTTGTAGCACAGTGCCTTAGATAGCTGAATTATATACATGAAACCTCAAGGTCCCTAAGAGAAGGCAGAAGCCATATCATTTTTCATAACCTAGCCTGGGAAGTGACACAGCATCTCTTCTGCCTCACTATATTCCTTAGGCAAACCTCTAAAGCCAGCCCATTTTCAAGGGGAGAAGATTTAGGCTCTACCTTTTTAAGAGGTGTGTCAAAGAATTTGTGAACATGTTTTTCAATTGCCAAAACCATCTATCATATATTCCTTGTTGATTTTCTATTCTGATTGCAGCCTGGTTCAATTCTGTCTGGTCTATATGTCATTGTTTCTGTGTAAATTTGGTATGTTGGACCCATGAAGGCTGCCATTTTTATCTGATTTATTCCAGGCTAGTCTGCAATACCTCGTACCCGCTACGTGGGAGGTGCCCAATAAATACTTGCTGACTTGACAGTTCTGCAATATCAGTTTTGTTACCTTCATGAAATCCTGCATTCTTTATGAGATTTGCAATCTTACCTTGCAACTGTTTTTTTATATATATAATAGCGTCTGAAGTTAACAAGGCAATCAACAAGAGACTAGTTTCAAATGATGTTAATAAGATGAGCAGAGATAGAATCAAGTATTACCCAAGGAAGGTCATATACACACTGCTATATTTAAAACGTATCACCAACAAAAATCTACTGTATAGCACTTTGAATTCTGCTCAATGTTATATGGCAGCTGGATGGGAGGAGGGTTTGGGGGAGAATGCATACATCTATACATATGGTTGAGTCCCTTCACAGTTCACCTGAAACTATCACAACATTGTTAATCAGCTATACCCCCAATACAAAATGTTTTTGGTGTTAAAAAATAAAAATAAAATTTTGAAAAAGAAGCTAATATTACCCAAGGATATTGAAATGGGATTAATATTATAAGCAATCACTTCATTTGTAGGGGAGCAAAAGGAGCTCTGCCTCCTGCAGGAAAGCTCATAACTGCAAAGGCTCAGATAATGAAGACTTAAATAACAAGGACTCCTAGATTACCTTTGAGCAAATCAAAATCTCTCCCAGATTCAGGTTTTTCAGTTTTTCAGTTTTCACCTCATCTTTATGATTTTAGAACTTGGAATTTTAGGCCCAGGCCATAGATATAGATATTTAGCATCATGATGACAAACTTATAATTAATAACACTGGATAGCACATTCTCTGATTTCAAAATATATAACAAAGCTATAACAATCAAAACAACATGGTACTGACAGACTCTCCCACTCCAGTACTCTTGCCTGGAAATTCCCATGGACGGAGGAGCCTGGTAGGCTGCACTCCATGGGGTCGCTGAGTCAGACACGACTGAGCAACTTCACTTTCACTTTTCACTTTCAAGCGTTGGAGAAGGAAATGGCAACCCACTCCAGTGTTCTTGCCTGGAGAATCCCAGGGATGGCAGAGCCCATTGGGCTGCCATCTGTGGGGTCGCACAGAGTCGGACACGACTGAAGCGACTTAGCAGCAGCAACTAACAGACTCATAGATCAGTGAAATTACATAGAGAACCAGAAATAAACCCATACATAAATGTGGTCAATTACTTTATAACAAAGGAGCCAAGAACATACAATATTCTTTTCAATAAATGATGTTGGGGAAACTGGACAACCACAACCAAAAGAACAAATTAGACCACTATCTTACACCATGTTTTTCCAGTAATCATGTACGGATGTGAGAGTTGGACTATAAAGAAGGCTGAGTGGCAAAGAATTGATACTTTCCAACTGTGCTGCTGGAGAATACTCTTGAGAGTCCCTTGGACTGGAAGGAGATCAAACCTGTCAATCCTAAAGGAAATCAACCCTGAATATTCATGGAAAGGACTGATGCTGAAGCTGAAGCTCCAATCTTTTGGCCACCAGATGCAAAAAGCCAACTCATTGGAAAAGACCCTGATGCTGGGAAAGATTGAGGGCAAAAGGAGAAGCCAGCAAAGGATGAGATAGTAGGATAGCATCACGGACTCAGTGGACAAGAGTCTGAGCAAACTTAGGGAGATAGTGAAGGCCAGGAATCTGTGGCATGCTGCAGTTCATGGGGTCACAAAGAGTTGGACACAACTGAACAATAACAAATTTTACATCATGCACAAAAATTAACTCAAAATGGATTAAAGATTTGAATGTAAGATCTGAAACCATAAACTTTTAGAAGAAAACAGAGGCAATAAGTTCCTTGACACCAGTCTTGGCGTTGACTTTTTGGATCTGACACTAAATGCAAAAATAAGCAAGAGGGACTATATAAAATTAAAAGCTTCTGCATAGCAAAGGAAACCATCAACAAAATGAAAAAGCAATTTACTGAATGGGAGAAAATATCTGCAAATAATATAACTGATAAGGAATTATTCCCAAGATATATAAAGAATTCATTCAACTCAATAGCAAAAAAAAAAAAAAAAACAATTTAAAGATTATGCAGAGATTCTGAATAGATAGCTTTCCAGAGAAGACATACAGATGGCAACCTGGTACATGGAAAGATGCTCAATGTCACCAATCATCGGAAAAATGCAAATAAAAACCACAATGAGCAAAACTACAATGAGGTATCACCTCACATTAGTCAGAATGCCCATCATCAAGAGTCTGTGAACAATAAATGCTGGAGAGGGTATAAAGAAAAGGGAACATTTCTACACTGTTAGTAGGAGTGCTAATTGGTACAACTATGGAGAACAGTATGGAGTTTCCTTTAAAAAGTAGAAATAGGTTACCATATGACCCAGCAATCCCACTCTTGAACATATTTCTGGAGAAAGCCATAATTCAAATAGATACATGCACCCTATTGCATCACTGGAGCACTATTTACAATAGCCAAGACATGGAAGCAACCTAAATGTCCATCAACAGAGGAATGGATAGAGAAGATGTGGTACATATAAACAATGGACTATTACTCAGCCATAAAAAGAATGAAATAATGCCATTTGCAGCAACATGGATGGATCTAGAGATCATACTAAGTGAAAGACACAGAGAAAGACAAATATCATAAGATATCACTTATATGTGAAATCTAAAAGATGATACAAATGAACTTATTTACAAAAAAGAAACAGATTCACAGATGTCAAAAACTTCTAGCTACAAAAGGGAAAATGGGGGGCAGAGGATTAAATTAGGCCTTTGAGGTTAACAGATATATACTACTATAATAAAACAGATAGTCAACAAGGACCTGCTGTATAGCACAGAGAACTCTACCCAATATTCTGTAATAACCCATATGGGGAAAGAGTCTGAAAAAGAATAGATATGTGTATAACTAAATCACTTTGCTGAAACTAACACAACATTGTAAACCAACTATATTCCAATATAAAATAAAAAATTTTAATAGAAATTATAAAAATAAAGTTAGTATATTAATCACCCACATACACACAATAAATCCACAATGCAGTATCACCTCATGTGTGTGTGTGTGTGTGTTAGTTGCTCAGTCATGTCCAACTCTTTGCCACCCCACAGACTGTAGCTTGCCAGGCTCCTCTGTCCGTGGGATTCTCCAGGTAAGAATACTGGAGTGGATTTCCATTCCTTTCTCCAGAGGATCTTCCCAACCCAGGGATCAAACTCTGGTCTTCTGCACTGCAGGCAGATTCTTTACCATTTGAGCTACAACCTTTTAGAATGGTTGTTACCAAAAAAGCAAATAGTGGCTCAGATGGTAACACCCATTCCAGTATTTTTGCCTGGAGAATCCTCATGGGCAGAGAAGCCTGGTGGGCTACAGCATGGGGCCACAAAGAGTGCTGAGTGACTAAGCAAAGACAAGTAATAACAAACACTGGTGAGGATGTGGTGAAAAGGGAACCCTTGTGTACCACTGGTGAGAATGTAAATTGATGCAACCAATATCAAAAGCAGTATGGAGGTTCCTCAAAATATTTTAAATTGAACTATCTTATGACCAGCAACTCCACTTCTGTATTTATTCAAAGAAAATGAAAACACCAATTTGAAAAGATATATGCACTTCCATGTTCACTGTAGCATTATTTATAATAGCCAAGACGTAGAAAACTAAATGTCCATTGATTATGAACGAAAAAAGAAAATGTGGTATGTTAGTATATATGTGTGTATACGTATATATGGGTACACGTGTATAGATGTGGCATGTGTGTGTGTGTGTGAGGTGGAATATTATCCAGTCATTAAAAAACTGAAATTGTGCCATTTCTGACAACATGAAAAAACCTGGAGGGCACTATGCTGCGTGAAATAAGTCAGACAGAAAAAGATAAATACCATACAATTTCATTTACATATGGAATCAAAACCAACAACAATAACAAAAAATCTCATTGATATGGAGAACAGATTGGTGGTTGCCTGAAGTGAGACAGGGAGTGGGGGGTTGTCAATGAAATGAATGAAAGGGATCAAAAAGTACACATTTTCAGTTATAAAATGTATAAGTCATGAGACTGTAGTATACAGCACAGTGCCTGTAGTTAATAATACTATTAATATATTGAATATTTGAAAGTTATCTAGCTAGAGGATCCTGAAAGTTTTCACCACATGGGGAAAATTTTTGTAATGATATATGTTAATAGATGTTAACTGGATTTATTGGGGTAATCATTTTGTAATATATATATGCAAAATGAAATATAAATACGGAAACATTACACTGAATCCCTAAAAATAATGTCAATTATAATTTGATTTTTAGAAACTTTAATAAATACTGATGTTTAAAATAGTTATCTACTGCTTACTATGCTATCACACATTATGCTTTTTATGTATTATCTCATATAATCTTTGCAGCAGGTCTTTGATATAGGTGTTACTATTTCCATTCTTCCAATGCTCAAATAAGCTACAGAGTTTCCTCTGACGTGATGGAAACAGGACCAAACTCAAGACTAACAACAGAATGTGTTCTGATGACACGACTGCCTTCTCACTTCCCATTTCCGCACTGCATGATGATTATTTCAGGCCTGGCTGTGAAACTAGTCAGACTGGAATAGGCAGTCAATATAAAGGGCCTGTCTCAGGCCTCAGCAAAGAACATTAAATTATAAGAAATGCAGCATAGTATAATGTTATAAGGCTACATTACAGATTACATTGTAGCTTCATAGACAGCTTTCTGTAGATCTGCCACATATCCTTCTCTTTCCTGGTTTCCCAACAGATTTTCTAAATAACCCTAATTCAAAATCTCTTCTCAATTAACTAGAGTACTTTTTTTCCTGGATGGTTGAGTCACTTCTTCCATTCTACCCTGAGATTACACAGAAATAAGGGTTTGACTCATTTTTAAGTAGTGTGTTTAGAATGCCATATTTAAAAAACAAGCTAGAAATTAGAGATAACAAGGGTCTTTGTCCCCTAAAGCTGATCCCCAAAAGCTCAAAATAGTTCACAAACATTATCTAATTCACTGTCACAACAAAGCTGCCATTATCTTCTCCATTTTGTACATGGAGAAACTGAAATAAGAAAATTATAGCCTGACTTTGACACTGTTAAGAGGTGCTTCTATTAACCCTCTTGCAGGAGGTAGCTAGGGGAAGCCTGGAAAGGAGCCTGACTCACAGTGCTGGAGACTGGTTTTCAAGCCAACTTCATCAAACACGACTCACAACTGGGAAGGTTAAAGGATGCTAGCTGAGCCAGACCCTTCTCAAGCAGAGGAGCTCAACTTTACACAGATTTTTATCAGCTTTATAGCTCAGGGTTTTGAGAAGGATTTTCTTAAGGGATCAACTTTTTTTTTTTTTTTTTTTTTCCTTTTAAAAATAGCTTTCTTTTTTTTTTTTTTTTTTATTTTTTTTTTTTTTTATTTTTAAATTTAACTTTACAATACTCTATTGGGTTTGCCATACATCGACACAAATCCACCACAGGTGCACACAAGCTAGATCAACTTTTTAAAATCTGATAAATATTGCCATTGATCTGGCAATATTTAGGTTGTGCCACCTTAAAAAAAAAAAGTTTAGTAATATTCAGTGGTTATTCAAAAGCCCAATTGATTATATGTACGTGTTCAGTCCTGTCCAACTCTTTGCAACCCCATGGACTGTAGTCCACCAGGCTCCTCTGTCCACATGATTTCCTAAGGATACTAGAGCGGATTGCCATTTTCTTTTCCAGGGGAGCTTCCCAACCCAGGTATCAAACCTGCAAATTCTGCTTGACGGGCAGATTCTTTACCACTGAGCTTCCAGGGAGGCCCTCAAAATCCCAAAAGTAATCATTAATGGCAAACCTGAGCTTTTCCTATGTGCCCACCCCTACGGTAAGCGGGTAAGCACATGACAAGCATTAACTTACTGCATTGTGGTTAATTACCATTTTACAGATAAGGAAATTTAAGCTTAGAAAAGATAAGCAACTTGCCCAAGATCATCAAGCTGGTGAGTGATGGAACCAAGATAAAACCAATCAACCTACACTCCCTTTTTTTCTTAGAGGCTATAGGCAGGCTCATGGGATGTCAATCCCACATCTGCCAAGGTCCAAAGCCGCAGCAACTCAAAACACGCCATTTCTTTGTTGCAGGGGTCAGCTATCCCAGCAGGGCCTGGCAGCAGCCAGGGCTAACAAGTCATCCCAGGAGACCACCACTACCAACACCTGGCCCCTCTCCAGTGCTGAACAGCCACAGAGCACTGCTCTCTTTCTGATCCAGCCCAAGTGCCAGCACACTATGATGGGGCTGGCTTCTTCGGCAAGCCTCTCAATTAGGAATGCTTTCTTCGGAGGGCCTGGTCTAAGTAGGTGAAATGTGGGGTTTCCCACAAAGAGAAGCAGAGCATGATGGAGCCTCCAGGGTACACTCTGTGGCTACAGGAGTTGACATGGAAAGCATGGCTAAGTCCAGACACTGAAGCAGGAAGAAGATGGCAGTGGATAAAGTAAAGGCGGGGAAACAAGGGCCGAGGTACTGCCACCTACTCTTGCCAGACACAGCCTGATCTCGCAGGATCTCGTGGGAGTTGAGTAGGGGTGAGCCGAAGAGAGCTGGGATGAGAAATACTCAGTTATCAGAGGTCCCTTGTCCTGGACTTGTCAGTAAAGATTATGGCTCATGCTACCGCAGGCACACCCCAAGCCTCACAGACAATTTTCCACTCTGCCAGCCGCCTGCAATCCAGTCAGTTCACAGTGCTTGCAGCTCACCCCAAGGGCTAATTTGGGTATGGGACACCAAGCATCCTCCTCTTGCCCTATGGGGGTACAGGGGCAGGACCGCCTGTGCTCTGGTCTGGGTAGTGACCTATGCAAATGCAGCCACGAGTTTATAGGCCTGTGGGCAGCCCAGGGCAGGGGCTATGGGTGGGGACTATGAGGGAGCCAGTGTAAGGCCAAAAGGCAGCAATGGCCAACATCCAAAGGGGCAACATCCAAAACAGTTCTTGCTGTTAACCATTCTGCTACCCGGTCTGTAACCCAGTTAGAGATCTCAATCCAGTCCTGAAGTCCCTGTTAAAGATGGATAGAACTAGCTACTCGTATTCCTTACAAAGACTGCAGAGCCAACAAAAGCAAAAGCAAGGTGTTACATAACAAAGACAGCTTCCCAAGTGGCGCGAGTGGTAAAGAACCCACCTGCCAATGCAGAAGAAAGAGACCTGAGCTTGATCCCTGGGTCGGGAAGATCCCCTGGAATAAGAAATAGCAACTCACTCCAGGATTCTTGCCTGGAGAATGCCATGGATAGAGGAGCCTGGTGGGCTACAGTCTATAAGGTTGCAAAAGAGTCGGACACGACTGAAGCAACTTTGCACACCATATAATAAAGAATTTGGGTAGTTTTTGTCCTGAGTTCCTGGAGGGACGCCTCTGAATACTTGGAATTTCCAGAGTAATAGGAATGTCTTTGTTATTCTTAGTAGATCCTGATAGTTTATGCTAACAAGATCACTGAAGGGGAACCCTATATAGTTTAAGCTAATGACAGGACTCAGGAGGGGGGCCGGCTACACCTAAAATACCAACCATTTGATTCGAGGATTGGGGCTTTGAACCATAGTGATATCTGGCCCTCTGGGAAAGGGAGCCAGAGACTGAATTCTTTATTTTGACCAATAATTCAGTGAATCATGTCTACATGAGGAAGCCCCAGTAAAAACTCCAGACACAGAAGCTCTAGTGAGTTTCTCCGGTTAGCAGTACCCTGTGTGTATTGTTACACACTGATGAATCTGGGAGAAAGATGCATCCTGACTCAGGGGAAGAGGAAACCTCACGCCATGCATCTTTTCTGGCTGGTTCTGATTTTTGTCCTTTTTGTTATAGTAAATTGGTAGTTTTAAATATAGCATTTTCCTGAGTTCTGTGCGTCACTATAGCAAATTATCCAAATTAGTGAGCACTGCAAATTTGCAGCCCATTTGTCATAAGCAAGCATGGCCTGGGAACCCCTCAGCCTGTGATTGGTGTCTGAAGTAGGGAAGTCTTGTGAAGAACTGTGCCCTTAACCTGTGAAGTTTGGCCTAAGTCTGAGCAATTAGTATCAGACGTCATTGCTCAAGGCTATGTGGAAACTCCTATATTCATCTCTCCAATTGGCTAAAAAAATATTTTCAGGATTCAGGATCAACTATCACATACATGGCTTTCATGAGCAACAGTATTTTCGGGCTGATGCTTCTATGTCCGTGTTTCGTTATTCCACTTGTCCATGCAATCTTACTATAACCCAACAGACTCAAGAGTTCCTTCAGGATACTGTTGAACCACAGCAGCTGCTTTAAGACCCTCACCTGATGGGAATCTCTGCTCATTGTCTCTGTGAGTTTTCTTCTCTTACATTTTTATTCTTTTTGCACTGCCACTGTGAAACAATTTAAGATTTTCTAAGCTTTTATTCCTCTTTGGAATAAAAAGGGAATCTAACATTCTTTTGCACTGTTCTACAGACTTTTAACTGGCTACAAGTCTGGACTCAGGCTTTAAAAATAATATGAGTAACTTCACAGGTGGCTCAGTGGTTTAAAAAAAAAAAAAATCCACCAGGCAATGCACGAGACACAGGAGACACAGATTCAATCCCTGAGTAAGGAAGATCCCCTGGAAAAGGGCATGGCAGCCCACTGCAGTATTCTTGCCTGGAGGATCCCATGGACAGAGGAACCTGGTGGGCTGCAGTTCATGAGGTCACAAACAGTTGGACATGACTGAGCAACTGAGCGCACACACACAAGTATTAGATGAGAAGATAAAGCATAGAATAATTCAGGGAGTGATTTACTATAAGATTTGAACTATTCAAAGGAAAGGGGATAGAATCTCAAAATTATAGGGTTAATGACACTCATAAAAACTAAGTAACAAATTTGGGAGCTATAAAAGTCCTCAGAGATTGTCTAGTGCAAGACCTTCCTTTTGGATGTTAGTGAGACTCACTGTGGTGATCATGTCACAATATATACAAATATTGAATCATTATGATGTGCACCTAAAGCTAGTATAATACTATATGTCAACTATACCTCAATGTTTAAAAAAAAATATTTTGCGGGCAAAGAAAGTAAGACCCAGAAAGGTTACCATGAAATGTCTTCCCCTAAAATACAAACTAAGGATTCTGAAGACAGTATTTTCTTGAAATGTATCTCATTTTTATAAGTCAAACTTACTGAAATTCTTTTCTCCAAAGCAGAAAATTCAAACCGTCAATATGCTATCTTATTCACAACACAATTTAAAAAGTTACTGTTAATAGTAGAATGATCTTATAATTATGTTATGATTTAATGCAGGAATCTTCTGGGTTTTTGGAAAGAAGAGTCTCCGCTTTTACTTCTGTGAGAGCTATTCTCTTTTTAGGAGAGTAAGGGAGTGAAAATCAAGTATCTTACATCCTCTTTCTAGAGCTACAGAGAGTTTCTATACCTTTTTTTTCTGAATTATTCCTAGTTCTTCAGTTATAAAGTTAGGTGATATAAAACATGGCTTCTTTTCATAGTAGATATATTTCTGAGAGTGTTTCAGTAATGTCCTTAATCCAGCAAGGGACTTTGCAATTTAAAGAAATCCTAATGTGAATTCTTTTATAAAATCGAAAAGAAAAATTTCCCTAATGTAAATAACCTCCCACACTTTTTCTATTTTTTAAATACTGATTTCTGTATGTAGAAGGTTTTATTAATGAGGTTCCCCTGAATCTTCTTATCTTTCACTTATTCTGAGATGACATATGAAGAAGGCAGAGGAATGAGGCAGTGCTTGGATATCCTCACAAAAAGTCACCTGATTCAGGCAAAGCAGGCAAAAACACAAAGGTTTCATCTCCTTTATCCTGAACTAGCAAAGCTGTTTTTCAAGATCCAGTCAGAACAAATAGAAGCAAATAGCTTGTAAATGTTTAATACATGACCAAGTGCACCCCACAATTTCACCCAAACACCTAATGTATAATTCCATTAGGCTATGAGAGACAAGCATCAATCAACATTCAAGCTACCTCATCCTTTCCAAGGTGAAAGAACTAAAACAACTGTATTATCTGTACAACGATCACTCCAGTTTTATCTGGAGCTGCGTTCCACTCTGACCATCAGAGAAGCAATGACATAGTTTTACTGCTCCTCTTATTAAATATTATTACTGTGGTGCAAGCTTGATGGTCGACAGAGGAGAAAAAGGAGGCAGCTTCATTGCCCAAAGGAGATCTAGTAATCAGATGGTCTGCAGCCTGAAGAGGACATCAATCTTGTGAATCCAATTCTAACAACACACTTTAGCAGCTTACTGTATGGTCTCAGTATAAAATGTTCACAGTATTAAGGCAATTGCTAACCTAAAAACTATGTGTTTGAGAAAGAGAACAAAAGGGAGGGCTATAGAAATTGAGAACAGTGTTATGAATACTAATTGAGATTAAAAAAAAAAAAACAGCACTGAGAAAATATACTGGACTCACCATCAGATTTTTTTTTTTCTCCCATTATAGTCCTTTTTTTTTTTTTGATGGCAGTATACCCATCAACCTGCCCCCTGTCCTGATTTTGAGGAATACCTACCTCTCACCTCCTTGAGTATTCTCTTAAAGGGTTCCCAAAAGCTCCTACAGAGGAAGCTATGGAGACTCCATCCTTCCTCTCCCCACCCACTTGGTAGGCAGTGCCAGCTAATAGTCAAGGCTCAGCATGTCAGATGTTGTCACCCATCTGAACTCTGAGTAAGTGAAGCAAAACTAAAGGGTTGGTTAAATGTACTCATGGCAGCAACATGTTACAACAATGATACGGCCAGATTCCCATGCTCTCAACTCTCTAGTTCATGTTCATTTTGCAAATATGGTCTCCCAACCTTCACTACACTTTCCATATGTCCCTTCTTTGCTTTACAGTCAGAGCTGATCTCTGTTGAATGCAACCCAAACATCATAACTGATATTTATCTATCATTGTGGGATTTCCATGAATGTGAAAATGAGGCCCAGAATGGGAAGACAGCCTAAGGGAAAAAAAACTATGCCTTCCAAAAAGTTCATTATTATTCTAGGTTCCTATTTTATGTCTTGTAATAATATGAGAAAGACATACAGAAAATGAATAATACCCTTTCTCTCAAATACCCTTTGCCGCTCTATGTGAGGCATTTTTCTATTGTTACCTGTCCCTCTGATGGGGTGAATTCCCAGTAGTAACTGGGAAAGTGAAATGATTGGTAACATGGTACAGACCTTTCAGTAATCCCATCCCTGAAAATGACCCCAATAGATATCCCTTAGGACTGAAGTAGAAACAAAGTAAGAAATCCAACGAGGGATGCAAAGTTTTGAGACTGGAAGAAGAGTAGGCTTTTTACCCTAACAGGAAGCTGAACTAGAGTGATGACCTTCCTAGGAAGGGTCCTTCAACTATAGAGGCTCCAGAACCTTAAGGGAAAGCAAGCCCAGACATTGCCCTAACCCCACAGAGTAAAGAAACTTAAGTGTCACTGAAAGCCACAAATGAAGAGTATGTGAACAAGGAAAGGGGAGAGAGCACAAGATAGCCTATATTCCAGGAAGAGACTGTGAAACCACAGAGAAGAGCCTCCTGCATTCAGGAAAGACTTGCCTGAGTGACTGTACAGATGAAGGAGAGCCTCACCACAAAGGGAAGAGTGATAAGGCTCATGTGCAGAATTAAAAGCTCAGAAGTAAGTCTCAGCAATGCCAACAAGAAACTACCCGTTTAGTCTGCTTTAGATAATCTGTACTCTGAAAACACATCTCCATGTTGTGTATATTTTAGGGTGCATGTATGTAGTTATTTGGAGGTTGGTGTTGTTTTCCATTTATGTCCTGCTAAAATATCCCATCCTACTTGTCTTTGCTAAATTAAGAGGGAAGGATCTCTGGGAGAACTACCATACTCAACTTGACCTTGGAATAAAGGAATACTAAGAATTCTGAACTCCGAGAGATGGTGATGAACAGGGAGGCCTGGCGTGCTGCAGTTCATGGGGTCACAAAGAGTCGCACACGACTGAGCGACTGAACTGAACTGAACTGAATTGAAGAATTCTGATTGGGCTTCCCTGGTGGCTCAGCAGTAAAGAAACTGCCTGCCAGTGCAAGAGACACGGATTCAATCCCTGGGTTGGGAAGATCCCTTGGGGAAGGAAATGGCAACCCACTCCAGTACTCTTGCTTCCTTTTCTTGGAAAAGGAGCCTGGCAACTACGGCCCATGGGGTCGCAAGAGTCAAACACTAGCACTTAGAGACTAATCACCAACAGCAAGAACTCTAATCTTCAGTATTTGCTGACTCTTCAAGCCAAACAAAACACACCCACACACACACACACACACACACACACACACACACACATGGACACATGCAAACCAGAAGGGCTGGGGCCAGTTCAGTTCTCACTAAAGCCAAACTGGCAAATGAAATTTGAACTCACAGAAAGCTTGAGTCATTACAACCAGTCCGTAAGAAATATACAGAAAATAAGTGCCAGTGGCTCTGTAAGAACACATCTTCAAGGCGGTGCATCTACAAGGACATCTGAAGGGACTCATCTCTGCAAAATAATGAAGTCCTCAGCTGGGGGCATGAAAGTGAAGTCACTCAGTCGTGTCCGACTCTTGGAGACCCTGTGGACTGTAGCCCACTAAGCTCCTCTGTCCATGGGCTTCTCCAGGCAAGAGTACTGGAGTGGGTGGCCATTTCCTTCTCCAGGGGATCTTCCCGACCTAGAGATCAAACCCAGGTCTCCCTCATTGCAGGCAGATGCTTTAACCTCTGAGCCACCAGGGAAGCCCTAGCTGAGGGCATAGAGCACTCTAATAAGAACATAGGCCCAAGGAGTCAACCAGAACTGAGTATGCCATCCACCTGGGTGACCTCAACATGTTACTTAATAAATAAACAGGGTAATCACCTCCTGGTAGACTAAGGGTAATAACATCCACTTTGAAGGGCTACTCTGAGATTAAATGAGATATATGTGTTATAGACTGCACATTTGTGTCTCAAAAAAATTCATGTCAAAACCCTAATTTGCAATGTGATGGTATTGGGAGGTGGGGCCTTTGAGAGGTAATCAGGTTTAGAGAAGGTCATGAAAGTAGAGCTCCCATGATGAGATGAATGTCCTTATAAGAAAAGACAGAGGCTAAGGCTCACTCTCTCTGCCACATGAGAATATAATGAGAAGGCAGCTATTTGAAAACCAGGAGGAGAGTCTTCACCAGACACTGAATCTGCTGGGACCCTGATCTTGAACCTCCCACCTTTCAGAGCTGGGAGAAATACATTTCCACTGTTTAAGCCACCCAATCTATGGTATGTGATTACAGTAGACTGAACTAAGTATATAAAGCGTTTTGTACAGTTTCTGGTATATAGTAAATCTTCATAAAAATAAGAAAAGTATACAAATAAGAACACAGATAATAAAAATAAATGAAGCCACTGACTAGGCAAGTCTGGATTTCAACGAGGTTCAGAAAAGATTTCACTTACACCACTAATCTAATTCCAGGAAAACAGCTGGAAAGAAGAACAAGGATGAACACACTTTTTGAATACACTTATCTGCAGTCTTTATCTTGAAGAAGCAGAAGCAGCAGCTGCTAGCATCGCCACACCAAGCCAGGCAGTTGACGAGTACTGTGGAGGCTCTGTCAGGGGAACAGCAGCTCTCCAGCCAGCTTCATGTGGGAAATCAGGAGGACAGATTTTCTTAGGCGGTTTTCTCATTCATTCTGATTTCTGCTTGGCTAGAAAGACTACATAAGCTGTTTGTCTCAAATGAACGCTCCAGTAGATAAAGCACCAAAAGGGGTTTGGGGAAACAACAAAATAAGCACTGCCACACTGGCTTAGACAAGGTGTCTGACAATAGCACCAAGAGACATTTTGTAGGAAAGAGCAGTAACTTCCTCCATAAACACAGCCTCACAAGCTTAGAAGCAACTCCTAAATGTCCTTAAATTCCTCTTAAGGCTCTGTCATCCACAACTTCACTTAAACCCTCTTTGACTTTCACACTGGCATATCCAGCTAATATGTGCATGGGGCAATGAGTTTCTTTATTTAAGTGATTTTTATTCCTATGTTTTGTTCTTCTTGATTGCAACCTTGACTCACTTTATAACCTGAAGCAAGTCCCCAAGCTGATTCTGTCTTAATATCTCCATCTATAAAATGGAAAAATAAGGATGGCTCCTTGCAAGGTCACAAATAAAAGGAGGAAAGATTCCTAGAGCCACATTTGTCTTTGCTATGAGCTCCACAAAGGAAGAAAGGGGCTTCAGACCAAACATTCATTTTCTGTGCTAATTCATATTAACCCCACAAGACTCAAATAATGGAATAATGGAAGAGAGAAGTGAAAGAAATAAGGGAACTAGAGAATATCTTGGGTTCAGATTGAAGTGTAAGCCATTGAACGAATAAAATTGTGTGTTGAAATTGTGTGTTGAAAACTAAAAGCTATTAGGACTAGATTACTCACCTGGAGTATAATCCTGCAGAATATACTACTACTGAATGGTGATTTATAAATAAAAATGTGTGGTGAAAATAAGAATAAAAATGGCTATTTTTTTCCCTTTTGAGCTAGAGAAAATCCAAAGACAAATAATGTTGAATTATCAAAGTAGGGAGAATCAATAATAGGCTACATGTATACATCTAAATCACCCAGATCACACTGAAATTTGACAAGAAATTTGTATTATCATATATCAAATTGGTTCTAGACATGAGTTACTTTAATCATCCTTTTATGTCAGGTAGGAGTAATTATTAGGAGATTTAATATGTTCTATTCAGGTGGAAGAACTATGAGAAAGTACAATTACAGAGAAGTTAACATGCTAGGCAGGACAGAATGAGCAATTAAATGACACAGTGGTCTCTCCCATGCTTCCTTATTAAAGACAAAAGAAATCTTTAATAAAGAAATGTGGTCGTTTCCAGAAAGCCAAAATGCATCCAGTGTGAAACATTTGTATGTAACTAAGTTATCTTAGTTTCTTTGGAATTGAATTCTAGAATTTATTGAGAAAATAATAATTAAAAGTAAATATCTTCTAAATAATTTATTATAGTCTTATGATGCTCATATTTGTTAACTAGGTAAAGAGGTAAAATTTTGCTGCTAGAAGAACATATATTACAGCTAAGGTAGTTATTCTATTTGTTATAATGCTGAAAAATGTTTTTAATTAAGTGATATCAATATAAGTGCAAATAGAATTCTTTGGGGCCGTTTCCCCTTATAAAGAAGTTCTAAATATTAAATGAAGGAAAATGCAAATTACCTTAGTTTGTCCATCTTAAAGATGAAAGTTGTATGACCTTGTGTCAAGGGAATGGAGTGTAGATTAATTAGCTAATTAGGTCTTTGTTGTATCCAGTGCTTTGGAAGGCAAAGTGTGCCTCAGGCCCTGGCTCAAGCCAACCATTTTATCTGAAACACCAAGACATTTAAGTCAGCACAAGGGACTGTCACCAGATCAGGGCAAACAAACAAATAAACCATAATTAAAGATGTGGTTTAGTGCCTGGAGAAGCAGGGGAACTTGCTCCTTGCTGGTGTTGTGGCCTCATCAAGTCACTTGATGCCTATGAGACTCAGTTTCCTAATGAGGAAAATGAGAAGAGTTGACCTTCAAGGGGTTTTTCAGCACTAAAATTTTATGAAATGCAATATCTAATACCTAAGCATGCATGCTAAGTCGCTTCAGTCATGTCTGACTCTGTGAGACCCTATGGACTGTAGCCTGCCAAACTCCTCTGTCTGTGGGATTCTCCAAACAAGAGTACTGAAGTAGGTTGCCATTTCCTTCTCCAGGGGATCTTTCTGACCCAGGGATTGAACCCACATCTCTTACATCTCTGCATTGGCAGGCAGGTTCTTTACCACTAGCACCACCTGGGAAGCCCCTTATTTAATACCTAAGAGAACCAAACAAATCACTCTCCACATGAAAGAAAGGTGCCAGCTTGTAGAGAATGGTACCATATTGTGTGCCATACAATGTGAGGTGAAAGTCAAGTGTCCAGAAGTCCTCCCACCATTGAGCAGCCATCCACTTGCAGACAGCAACAGACCTGGGGAGCCCAGGAAAATCCACAGAGGCTGAGAACCTAGTGGCAAATTGCCTAGATCTTGAGCAAGGTAGATCTCAAAGTAGTACCTCATCAATTTCTTCTTGACCTCTGTGACTCTCTTTCCAATCTTTCTGCAGATAACTGAGTTGCCCTTTTGGTTTATAACACTCATAATGTCTCCGGTCCTTCACTCATACAAATGACGTGTTATGATACTTTCATTCTTCCTCTTGTTCATTCATTCATTCACTGGTCTAGGACTTCTTGAGAACCCATGATGGGCACCTGTCTTCACCAGGTCTTGATCTCCTTTGACTAGAATGCTGTGTATGTAAAAGCAGCATGTGGGTCTGCTGGGTCCAGCAGTGTCTTTTCTGGAGTTCAGTTCAGTTCAGTCACTCAGTTGTGTTCAACCCTGTGACCCCATGAATTCCAGCATGCCAGGCCTCCTTGTCCGTCACCAACTCCCGGAGTTCACTCAGACTCATGTCCATTGAGTCAGTGATGCCATCCAGCCATCTCATCCTCTGTCGTCCCCTTCTCCTCCTGCCCCCAATCCCTCCCACCATCAGTCTTTTCCAATGAGTCAACTCTTGCCATGAGATGGCCAAAGTACTGGAGTTTCAGCTTTAGCATCATTCCTTCCAAAGAACACCCAGGACTGATCTCCTTTAGGATGGACTAGTTGGATCTCCTTGCAGTCCAAGGGACTCAAGAGTCTTCTCCAACACCACAGTTCAAAAGCATCAATTCTTCGGCACTCAGCTTTCTTCAGTTCAAAACCCAGCTCTCCCACTTACTGTGTTACCTTGGACAAGTGCTTCCACTTCCTTGTGCCTCGGTGATCTCATTTGTTCTTGTTTGTGATTAATAGTGGGAACTACCTCACAAAATTTTGTGGAGGGCAAAAGAAGTCAATCTGTGTTTAGTGCCTCAAAAAGCACTTGAAAAGATCCGATAAGCACTCAAGACAGATTAGTTCTTATTATCTCCACACTATCTGCATCCGTCTAAGATCAGCAGCCCTCTGGCTGAGATGCTGATGACATTTGAAACAGTGCCTTTTATTTAAAACATGATATTGCATGGCTGTGGAGTTGTTTGTCCACTTCAAAGGGCCATTGGGGATGGATTTGAGAAGCATTTGTCACTGACAAGGATTAGTGAAGCAAGCAGAATTGCTGCCTCAGAGAGCTCAGGGCAGTGATAGCCACTTTGTCCATGCCTGAGCAGTAGCAAAAAGATGGCAACAGCCCCCAAAATGAACCAGACAAGAAAGTCTTGCCAGGCAAAAAGCCAGGAGGACCTGAGAATTTGCTCTAGTCACCCTTTTTGGAAGGCACAGAAGTTGGTGTTGCATATTTATCCTGATGGAAGCATTTACCATGCCAGGACATTGAAAATAGTGGTAGTGATAGTAATAATTACTGCAGTAGCAATAGTAGAATCTGAAATAATAGTGATACTAGCAAGGGTATTCGATGGTCATAGAAATAAAAGTAACTTGATAGCGGTAGTAACAGTTGCAGTGGTATAGTAATCGTAGTGGTGGTAGCAGCAGTGGGGTATTGTTATCATAACAGTGGTGATAACCATGGTGGGATTAAGAGCAGCCAGAGTACCAGCTACACTTTTACAGCACTCTTCACACCACTTTACATTTATTAATTCAATTCGCAACTACCCTATGAAGTAGGGGTTATTACAAGTGTCCATTTTACAATAGTCCCTACATTTTGAATTATTTCAGTCTGATACCAAACTTGATTATGCTAGTTCCAACAATACGCAGTAAGACTATGATCCTTTTATCTCAATGCCTCCAGATCTCACTCACTGAAACCTCCTCCCCACTTGAGTAAACTGAAGCCCCAGGACCTCTGAGCCCTTGTAGCTGCTTCTGCTTGGAAAGACATCCATTATGCAATGTGAAATTACTTGCTCGCTTTCAATAGAGGCATCTCTTGCCCAAAACAAACAAACAAACAAAAAAATAGTGTAGGGAAGGTGGTACCCTCTGATGATGGGGACTTTATAAAGCAGTTGGTTAGAGTGCCAGAAGGACAAGAAGGAGAGGAGGCGTTGTCCCTCACCTCCCTCCTGGGGAAGCAGAGTCATCACACCTCCTCAGTGTCAGAGAGCCCTGTCCTCGATTTTCTGTCACACATCTGACTTGTTCTTTCCCTTCAGTGAATTAAGAAGTCTCTAGAAAAGTTATTGCAAGTAGTGCTTAAGAGTCTGATATACTGGTTGCAAATACCAGCTTCCTCACCAGCTGAATGGCTCTCCCAGACTCAGTTTCCTCTTCTGTAAAATGAGAGTAATTATTACCCCATAGAGCTGTTGTAAGAAATGATACAGAAGACACATTAGGAGGCTGACCCAGCACTCAAACCATGTTAAGCCTCAGTAACCGTCACCCAATACTGTTACTGTGGTTACTGCCATCATTCTTTTCCTTCAAACCACTAAATGCAGTATTGTTATGAATAAATATCCAAGTAATTCTCCCCCTCTGACAAATTTTATTTAACTGTGCCACCCAAATAATTCAGAAAATAAAATTTTAGGTTTGTGGTATCAGGGAATCATCCAGATCTCCACTTCTCAACTCCTCAAGAGAGCTTCTGTGGTGGCTCAAACGGTAAAGAGTCTGCTTTCAATGCAGGAGAGCAGGGTTCAACCCCTGGGTCCAAAGATCCCCTGGAGAAGGATATGGCAACCCACCCCAGTATTCTTGCCTGGAGAATCACATGGACAGAGGAGGCTAGTGGGCCGCAGTCCATGGGGTCACAAAGAGTCGGACATGACTGAGCGACTAACAGTTTCAGTTTCCACTCCTCAAACTTGCTGTATTAGTCCCCTATTGCTGCTATAACAAATGACCAAAAATTAATGACTTAGAACAATTCAAAGTTATTACCTTGCTGCTGCTGCTAAGTCGCTTCAGTCACGTCCAAATCTGTGCGACCCCACAGACGGCAGCCCACGAGGCTCCCCGGTCTCTGGGATTCTCCAGGCAAGAACACTGGAGTGGGTTTCTATTTCCTTCTCCAATGGATGAAAGTGAAAAGTGAAAATGAAGTCGTTCAGTCGTGTCTGACTCTTAGCGACCCCATGGACTGCAGCCCACCAGGCTCCTCCGTCCATGGGATTTTCCAGGCAAGCGTGCTGGAGTGGGGTGCCATTGCCTTCGAGTTATTACCTTACTGTACTGTGAAGTTGCTCAGTCGTGTCCGACTCTTTGCGACCCCGTGGACTGTAGCCTACCAGGCTTCTCTGTCCATGGGATTCTCTAGGCAAGAATACTGGAGTGGGTTACCATTTCCTTCTCCAGGGGATCTTCCCGACCCAGGGATGGAACACGGGTCTCCTGCATTGGAGGCAGACGCTTTGACCTCAAGCCACAGTCCTGGAAATCAGAAGATTAAAATGGGTGGTCAGAAGGCTCTAGAAGAAAATATGTTTCTTAATCTAGAAAAATGGTATAGATGGCCTAATTTGCAAATCAGAGACACAGACATAGAAAACAAATATACAGGTAACAAGGAGGGAAAGGTGGGGTGGGAGAAACTGGGAGATTGGGGTTGGCACATATATACTTTTGACATCATCTATAAAATAGATAACTAATGAGAACATACTGTATAGCTCAGTGAGCTATGCTAAGTGCACTGTGGTGACTTGAATGGGAAGGAAATCCAAAAGGGAGAGAATATATGTATATATATGGCTGCTTCATTTTGCTATACAGTAGAAAGTAATACAATGTTGTAAAACTATACTCCAATAAAAATTAATTTAAAAAGAAAATATGTTTCTTGCCCTTTTCAGCGTCTAGAGGCTGCCCACCATCCTTGACTCACAGCCTCACATCACTCCAATCTCTACTACCATAGTCATATGCAGCTTTTTTGAATCCCCTAACTTCCTCTTTCCCTTACAAAGACCTGTGTGATTCCATTGGGCCCACCCCAGATAAATCAAGAGAATTTCCCCAACTTAAGATCCTTGCCTTAATCACCTCTGCAAGACCCACTCTGCCTTATAAGTTAGCATTTTCACAGGTTCCAGGAGTTAGGATGGGGCTACCTTTGAGGGACCATTATTCCACATACCACGGAGGACTAAGCATGGAAGACGCCGAGTTGTCTCTGCAGAGTTCCCCACTCCTTAGTCAATGTTTACACATTCGGGTCTGATCCTCAATATGTTACCTAACTTCTCTGAGGGTCAGTTTCCATGTATGTCAAAGAGGAATGCCCATTCTGTATGTTACCAGGTTATCTGGGGAATAACAACTGTAGTTGGGTTGTAAAATGTTTAGCAAGTTTTAGATTTTAAAATGCTGCATAAAATGAACAAATCACAATTTAACTGCCTCACAAGTCAATTAATAGACTCAAACTGCTTTGAAATCCTTGGATAAAAGGCATTCTCTGACACCAAGTATATGTTGGTGTTTTGCCTTTGTCCTCACTTGCAGCCATATATCAAAAGCACACTTTAGTTCATTTCTTCTCTTTGAGATAAACGATCTAATTTTCTACCCCTGTGGTTTTCCTGAATGTCTTCCTCCCCCAAAGCCTTCCGGTGGGAGCAGGGTAGCTCATTTTCTTTGCCGGGTGTTCTGTGGGTGGATGGATGTGGCCTCTTTGACTAGTCTCTTTCTCTCCCTTTGTTCTTTCACCTCCTCTGACTTGGTTTTCTGCTGGGTAGTTGTGACTTTGCCACCTCTCTTTTGAGCCTCATCAAGGGCTGCTCTGTCCTGATACATAAGTTTCTTTCTAGTTTCACAGTCTCCTGGGGGAAATGGAGTCCATGTGGGTTGTTCACCTGCTGAGTTAAGAGTTTGCCTTCATACACACACCATATTTTTTTATTCTAGTTACAGGGATCATGCAGCGATTGTACTTCCATGGACTCCCATATGAGAATGGAAAAGAAGCCACTGTGTGTCCCTCAGCATCCCTTATGCATTGCCTTTGCTGTCTGCAGGTGGGCAGAGATATATACCTCATATACCCAGGAAAGAAGGTACAGATGACTCCACCTTTGAAGTCGACCTGCCCCAGAAACCAAGACCTGCAGAGAAGCAAACCTCCATTTACTTTAAAAAAAAAAAAAAGTTGCATCACATTTTTTAACATGTCTAAAAAGACACAACTGCATTTAGAATAATGTGACATTCCCCTTTATCTCCTTCCCAGGAAAAATAGTTATGTGGATGCATCAGTCACCATTTAGATAGTTCAGAAGAAATTTAATAGAAAAAAATGACAACAGTAATAAAAACTCTGGCTAAGGAGAAAGTGGCATTACCTAGAGATTGGCAATTGCAGAAAGTAGCCATTACTCCCATAGTTGGAGGAGTGAGGAGTGAATGTGATGTCACCCAGAGTCCATCAGCACACATTCCCTGCTGAGGTTGCACCCAATGGCTGAGCCATTACCTTAGTTACGTATTGCTGTTGTGTAAAAACTTACTTCAAAATGTAATGGCTTGAAACAATACACATTTATTATCTCACAGTTTCTGTGGGTCAGGAATCTAACATAGTTTAGCTGAGTCCTTTCTCTACTCCAGGGTTTCTTTAGAAAACTGTCAAGGTGTCAGGTTATACTCATCTGAAGTCTCAAATGAAGAAGGATACACTTTCAGGCGAGCTTCCCAGGTGGCTCAGTGGTAAAGAATCCACCTGCCAAGCAGGAGACACGCATTTGATCCCTGGGTCCGGGAGATTCCCCTGGAGAAGGAAATGGCAACCCACTCCAATATACTTGCCTGGAAAATCCCATGGACAGAGGAACCTGGCAGGCTACAGTTCAAAGGGTCCCAAAAGAGTCAGACACTACTTAGTGACTAAACAACAACACTTTCAGCCTCATGTGGATATCAGCAGGATTCAGTTCCTTATAGGCTGATGGACCTCAGTTCCTTGCTGGCCATTGGTCAGAGTTCACCTCAGCTCCTCGCCATGTGGGTCTCATAAACAGGGTGGCTTGCTGCATAAAAGCATGAAAGCTTAGGGACTTCCCTGATGGTCCAATGGTTAAGAATCAGTGCTTCCACTGCAAAGGGCATGGGCTCTCTTCCTGGTCATCAGGAAACTAAAATCCCATATGCCATGCAGTGTGGTCAAAAAAAAAAAAAATCATTCGAGCTGAGAAGACAGCAGAGCAACAGAAAGAGACTTCTAGGAAGACAGTAGTCAAAATCTTTTGCAACGAGTCACAGAAGTGGTATCCCTCAACACTTCAATACTCGTCAGCAGCAAGTGATTTTAGGGGAGAAGATTACACAAGGCCATGAATACTGAAGCAAGAGGCCACTTTGGAGGATCTTGAT
Organism: Neotragus pygmaeus; assembly: GCA_006410875.1. Lineage (NCBI taxonomy): Eukaryota > Metazoa > Chordata > Mammalia > Artiodactyla > Bovidae > Neotragus > Neotragus pygmaeus. Next base: position 362,297 of record SJYV01012394.1, on the reverse strand, counting down.
CCTGGCGGCTTAGTACGGAATCCAGGAGCCCAGGCTCCTACTGATGATGCTAGAATCACCACAATGCTATGGGAGCTCCAGTCACCCACGGCACCACCCACTGCTCCCACCATCACAGCCAAATGGTCATCCCTTCCTTCGACTTTCCAATCTCCCACACATGCTTAGATTGACAAACCCTACCTAAAGCCCAGCTACCAACGGAGTCTAGAAGAGTTTTCAGCAGCTGGCAATTCAGAAGAGAGGAAATAAGGACAGAAATAGGACAAACAACAGACAATAGCCAGCATAATAGGAAAAGTTGTTTCCAGTCATGTCCTGCCTCTCTACCTTCCCCTGGTCGTCAAAGCTTAGCTCTCCTATGTTCCCTGTCTTTCTCTGCACAGAACTCTCACTTTTGCCAAGTAAAATTGGATAAGAGCAGTTAAGTTTTTAAGGTGATTCAGTTCAAAAAATTCTATTACCAAGATGCTATGTTTCAAGCATGCTACGGGCTAAGAGATGCAAAGACAAAAAAGAAATAGTTCCTGCCCTTGAAGAGTATGCAGCTATGCCAGGGACACAGATGTCTATAAAACAAAGTGATAAGTGCTACACTACCGGCACATTCTGACAGATTGATTGACAAACCATTCAGATCTGTCCGATTGGCTGCAGGTTATCTGCACTCTTGGTTCTTGCCGGAGGAAAAAATGCAACCTTGAACTCTCAGTCATAAAATCCTTATCAACTACACTTACGATAAATAATTTATGGAAGTTTACCTAAAAGACAAACAGCTTATCTATTACTTTAGATTGCCTAAAATTTACTATTTATGTACATAGAAGCATAATTCAGTTTGAAGAAAAATCTATGAAGAACTAAAACGTGAGCCACAGTCTTGCTTTCATACCTCAATGAAACAGCTTTTACTTGATTGTGCTTTGACATCTCATCATCTGTCAAGATTGAACAACATTTTAAAATTGCTGACTGGAGTTAAATTAACAACCAGTGTAGGCATGTTAAAATTGTCCTCCTCTACATCACACTGCACTCATTTTCTTAGGACCGTATGGAGAAGTTCTCAGATCTCAGATTCAGGAAGTGCTTTCTCAGAACAGCTCATTTGTTTTTGTCTTACAGACACAGAAAAATTCTATAATTCATTGTGTTTCCATTTTTGCTTTAGCTGCCAGGAGCTTAGGTCCAGTTCCACAGTCCTCTTGAACAACTCTACCGGAGTGGGTGGCAGGCGTTTATTTTGCTGTTCTTGTTTCCCCTTAACCCCAAGTTCCCCTTTATCCTTTGGTAGGTATGTTGCCAATCTATCTCAAATTCTCTACAGATCGAGTTTTATATTAATTACAAATTAATTGTACAGGTATATGTAAGGTGCTGTTTCTACTTAGGAAGAATGATCAAGAAAATCATAGGAAGAAGTGATACTTGATCTAAGCCTTGGAAAATTATTCCAGGCCAAGAGAATAATATGAGCAAAGAACTTAGAGGCATAAACATGCACATAGGTTTATAAGACCAGATATAGAAGAAGGGAGGGAATAATACTTACATGTTTCTTTTTCCTAGGAATGTATTATCCCTCCCAGTGAGAAGCGCACTTAGCCTATTGAAATGCATCTTTAAACTCATGAGTCCTTAAGGAGTGACTCTACTGAGAGTAGTTTCTATCAAGAGAAAAAAATGTATTTTTTTATCAAGTAAGCATTTTTTACTTATTTATTCAAATTACAAGAACTTCCCAAACTGTCCAGAGATTGGCTAACCTAGACGCTGCCACAGCCTCTCCCTGAGTGGGCATAGTGATGGTAAAACCAGAAAGCCCATCCTCCGAAGTCCAGGTCACAGCTTTCAGCTCCTGCAAAGTCATCTCCCACCCCACCTTAGTAAGGGCAAAAAGAGCTCCAGAGAATCTCTTTGGAGGGCAGAAGATTTTAGACATGCAGGGTAAGAGGCTGCTATGTTGTTCGCTATCCAGAAAACTTTAAAGAATTTATTTTCCCCTTGCTAGTCCTCATTTCCTCCTTTCAATTCAGATGTCTGAGACCCTATATTTTTAGGTGATCTCCTTATTGTGTAATAACACTGCCTATCTTGACAATCTGTGATATTCATTGATTTTCCCAATCTATAAACCATCTACATACATCACCATAGACTCCCAGTAGCTAGAGATGACTTTAAAAATGAATCATTCACCATGCTTCAGGCAGGAAATTAAGGCTTATAATGTTGAGATATGAATAATTTTAGTACCTTTCATTACTTTGATTTCTTTTTTCTGGTAAACACTACAATTATTTAGGCAGCTAAAAATGTCATGTTAAAATGTCAGTAAATACATTAACAAATCTAACTGTTAAGTGAGTCCCCCACTAAGGCATCAGGCAAACAACAATTTGCAGGAATCACATGTGAAAAACAGGGGGTTATTTGAGGATTTGGGGCGATTTCCAGTCTGAAAAGTAACCTATTTAAGAAGAAAGAACCATCTCCAGGAAGGCATTAATAGGGCAATGGTTTTTTGTTAGTTAAGTAAATTTCAAGGTTTTAAGTATTGCTTTTTAGAAGTACCAAAGAAGGAAAATGGGGTTAAGTCTAATTGTGGTTTTACCATTAGCTTTAATGGAGAGATTTACACCAGCCTGGGAGCCAAAATGAGGGAAAGTGTCACATGGGGACCACATAGGGTATTCAAAAGGAAATATGTCTATTATGCCCAAGAGAGTCTGGTACTGGCTAAACGAGCATCCCTCTGAATGCAAGCAAAGCCCTGGCCTGGAAAAGCATTGGCAGCAAAAAAGGAAACGAAAGCCCTCCATGCACAAGCAAGAAATAACAAAACCCTCTGCCGTGAGACTTCTAGCTCTGAGGTGCTCACATACACATCACCCTCATTACTCCCATCTCACCTAGCCCAGACTGCCCCTCCCACCATGCCGTTATCCCACCACCTCCAACCATCATCTGTGCCCACATTGAACTAAGTACTCAGTAACTATCTCCATATGGTCTTAAGATTTTGTCTTCCCTTATAGATTTATGTGTTCAGATTAGCTCTATTCTAGGTTATATCCTCTGAGATTCATGCAATTTTCACTGGGAAACTAGCTATGTATAACCATTGTCTTGACTTTCCCCAGGTAACTTAGACTGAGAATGTAGATACTTAGAACATTTATTCTTTTCAAACCTACCTAAAAGGCTAAATTTCTTAACATATGAAAAACTTTTATAGTTCATAAAAAAATTCCCAACAGTTTTTGGAAAAGCAAATATATGAAGAGACATTCAACTGAAAAAGAAATGCAAGAATCTTTAAAACATGAGAGGGTGTTCAACTCTCTCATAATGAAAGAAAAACAAGTTAGAACAATGAAACACTGTTTTTTTGCCTGATAGAAAACACTGGGATTTTTTTGCCTGTTTTCTAACCTGGTAGAAAAAGATTAGAAATTTTATTATATACATATATATATATATATATATATACATATATGTCCCAGGGACGGGGGAGCCTGGTGGGCTGCCGTCTATGGGGTCGCACAGAGTTGGACACGACTGAAACAACTTAGCAGTAGCATATATATATATATAGTAAGGCAGAGAGGAAACCAGAAGTTTCATGAACTATTGATAGAAATATACTTGTTATAATCCCATTGTAGGGCAATTAGGTATAATAACTATTGAATTTCAAATCTATATGTGACACTTTACTTTCACATTTAAGAATTTATCCTTTAAAAATGCTAATTACATGAAAGTAAAAATAGGTTGCTAGGATACTTAGTGGAATATCATCATAATAACAAAAACAGAAGCTGCCAGGCTCCTCTGTCCATGGAATTCTTCAGGCAAGAACATGGAGTGGACAGCAGTTCCCTCCTCCAGGTGATCTTCCCAGTCTAGGAATCAAACCTGCATTGCAGGCAGGTTCTTCACCATCTGAGCCACAAGGGAAGCCCCAGCAAAAACAGCATACACCACAAACGGCAACCATCCAAGATTCTACTCAGTTATTAGAAGGAATGAGGTAGATCTCTTCCAAAAGACATCCAATGTAGGGTGTTATGTGGAAAAAAAAAAAAAAGGCTTGACAGTGTCACAAACAACATCCTGTTATTTGTCCCCAGTACAAAGTTAGATCACCTCTAACTTTGTCATGTATGCATGTGAGAGCTGGACTATAAAGAAAGCTGAGCGCTGAAGAATTGATGCTTTTGAACTGTGGTGTTGGAAGAAGACTCTTAAGAGTCTCTTGGACTGCAAGGAGATCCAACCAGTCCATCTTAAAGGATATCAGTCCTGGGTGTTCATTGGTAGGACTTTGGCCACCTGATGTGAAGAGCTGACTCATTTGAAAAGACCCTGATGCTGGGAAAGATTGAGGGCAGGAGGAGAAGGGGATGACAGAAGATGAGATGGTTGGATGACATCACCGACTCAATGGACATGGGTTTGGGTGAACTCCAGGAATTGGTGATGGACAGGGAGGCCTGGTATGCTGCAGTTTATGGGTTTGCAAAGAGTTGGACACAACTGAGCAAATGAACTGAACTGAACTTTGGGCTCAGAACTCTTTGATGCAGTTGAAGAATCCCACCTCCAGGCAGCATGTCAAGGTAGTAAAGGTAATATCTGGATATTTGCTAAAGATTAAAGAGCAAGTAAAACCCCTCAGGAAAGTATCTATCTCTTGGTGTCCTCAAATTTCCATCTTACTGTGCTGAAAATATACCAAAGTCTAATTTTTCTCAGAGAGAAGAGACTGCCTAAATTTGGCAGGTCCTACAACAGTGTCTTATTTCCATAATAAAAAATTAAGATAAGCTTCAATGAAATTAAATTAAATATAGAAATATTTCTAACTAATGTGTTAGTATAGATAAACAACAAAACACTAATTATGAATAGTTTTCCAATATCTTTTAAGTAAAGATAGTTTAAAGCAACTATCTTTCACAAAACTTCAACTCTTTCCTCTCATTGCATAGTAAAATTTATCCCTTGCTTTAAAAAAAGCTTGAACTTTCCTTCACTAAAATTCAAATAGCTCGTCCATAGTCCCCTGGGTACTAGCTTAGGGAAGCAGCTCTCGGAGTTCATTGATTTGTTGCTAGCAAACTGGAAGGTTAAAGGTGTGATTTCCCTGTGTTGCTAGTTGGTGATCAGGTCTCACTGGGGTCTCTTCAAATGAGGGAATTGTTTCCTGCTAATCTCAGGCAGCTGTACTGCATCCACATCCATTTCCTCACTGATCTTAAACAGAAAGAATACAGAGAAAGATTGTTTCATTCTTGCACTGCGTCTACATAAAACCCAACTGCGGTCCCTTTCTGATCAGCAAGATGTTACCTTGGCAACTACTTTGTACAGCTCTTACTCCTCCCTCCTTTGAAGCTCATCATTTGTGTAAAAGTTGTTTTGCCTCCTAATGACTAAGACAAGACATTAGCCAGCCTGACTGGTTCCCTGGTTCTTCCAGATAAATGTTATAAAATTGGCAGCCCAGGGGCCGAATTCAATACTTGGGCATGTTTGACCAAACAAAAACTTTGGTTTTCTTTGTAATTTTTCTTTTAATGTAAGCCAAGATGTACAAACCAGAAGATTTGACATGAAAATCCAAATTTCCAATTCTCTTTAAAATATTTAGGCTTGAAAACCCTGGGCCCACATTCTCAATGATCAGCTGTAGCTGAGTAGTTTGCTTCACTCTCCCCAGCTCACTTCCCTTGACTAGACCACCTAGTAGGCATTTGGATTGTGACCCCTGTTCTAGGATATATGCTCTTTAAACAATAAAAATATATAGAACTGAACAAAAGTTATTTTAAAGCAAAGATGTTTCTCCTCAAAATTCAGTGGAATTTCAAACTCACCTAATGTCTTCGCAACTGCACAAGTTTTTCTAAATTTATTCTTAACTTTCAGTCACCATTCCTAACTAAAGCCAGCAATTAAAAACTAAGGCAATAACTCATATCTAATGATCAGCTAGGGTGGCGGGAAGTCAGTAATGAAGGCAGGGGTCCTCAAACTGTAGCATGTATTAGAATCATCTGGAAAGTTGGTTAAAGCACAGATTTCTAGATTGGAGTTTCTGGTTCAGTAGATCTAGAATGGTGTGTGAGAATATGCATTTCTAAAAAGTCCCAGTGATGCAGATATTCCTGATCTGGTGACCATATTTTGAGCATCACCAAGTTCTCATGGATCAAATATATTTGTAAATGTATGGTGGCCAGACACAATAAAAGTTTGTTTCTCTTTCACGAAACAATCCAAAGCAAATTTTCTTTCATTCAGTGTTCAGGGACCCAAGTTACTTTAACCTTTTACATCTCTACTGACCACTAGGACCATCTATATAGATAGAAAGGGGAAAGATATCCAGAAACCAAAGCACTTTCTAAAAGCTTTGGCATAGAAGTGTTATATATCCCTTCCACTCACATCTCATTGGTGAAAACTAATCACATGGTCATATCTAGATGCATGAGAAATATGGTCCCTGGCAGGACACTCACTTCCTAATTCCATAAACTAGAAAGGAGACCACATTTTGTTGTGGACATCTCCACTGCTGCAGCCATAAATATGGCTTGCTCTTCCTCTGCTAACTTCCTTCCCCATTACCAGAAGGCTCTTCTCCCTTCCTGTTGTCCAGCCAAACCTCAACACCCTTCTGGTTATATTTCACTTCCACCAGAATTCCGAATAAAAAAAATTCCAGTATTTTATCTTGGTAAGTAGATAAAGTAACTTTCTTCCAAAGAGCTGATTGTTTCCTTGAGGATATTTATTATCACCATTATAACTTTAAAGAACAATGTTCATTCTTCTCCAGTTAAAGGAAAATATAAGCTGTTTACATTTTGAATGTTTTTGATTAAAGACTTAAGTATCACATCAAACTATCTTTCCAAATAAATAGACAAAGGAAAAATGTCATGAACCGTGCCTAAAATAATTAATAATGCAACATTATAACCTACCTACACTCCTTGTAGTGAATTAATTTTTCTGAAGTCATCACTGACTCCTGGGAGCTGCAGTGAGTTATAGGGGTGATCTGTGAGCTTCTAAAATCAATTAAAACTAAATCAAAATAAAACTGTGAAAATAAAGTGAGCAGAGGCTCCTTTACTGTTGCAAGTAGCACAAAACTGAGCACAGACTTAACTTAAGCAAAAACAGAATTTATTGTTTCACATAAGATGAAAAGTCCAGAGGCATACTAAGCTTCAGTCATGGTTGAAAGCTGAGCTCAAACTATACCATCAGGACTATTTCTCTCCATCCCTCAGCTTCATGACGAAGGGGAATGGCAGCAATGGTTATAACTTTTATACCCTCTTAGGTATCCAGCAGAGAAGGTCAAGAGTTCTTCAATGAGGAAAACATCACTGCTGCTCACTGGATCCGACTGGGCCATATGTTCACCTTGAAACTTATTATAGCCAGGGGGAACCAATTGTGGGTCTCATGTATGGAATCAGTTTCATGTAATCCAAATTATGAGTTGGAGAAGGTGGTTGTAAATAGGGGGAATTAGGGTATAGATACTGTTGGGATTGGAGAAGTCTCCGTGGAACTAATTGAAGGATCCAGGAGCTAGGTAGAGAGCTACAAAAATGTCACCTTTATGATACGTCTTCATATCTGTTAACCAAGTTGGCTTGCTAACTCCTAAATTAGATGGACCTACCACATCATAGACATTTGTTCTCCCACTGGGGACTGCTCTTGTCAGATTTATGGCATAGAGCAGCAGAGAACACTCTCTGCAAATTGTAGGTGATGAAGAAAAACACAGAAAAGAGGGCTGAGTTTAACGTGCCTGGTCACTGCACCAAAACTCGCCCATTGGGTAAGTCACTCTTCCTTCCTTGCAGCAAAGGGAGAAGGTGGGCCCAGGGGTTAAAGAAGCCTGTATTATTGCTCTGAAGAAGTTCCTACACACAACAATGGAGGAGTGAGGAGTAAATGTCCCCTCCCAATATTTAACAAGAATGAATGAATGGTGATAGCAAAAAGAGATGTCCACTACCAAAAAAAAAAAAAAAAAAAGACTTATTCTTAAAAACACAGAATGAAATATATACACCAAGATGGTTAGATTCCTAAACCCTTTTAGTTATAAAAGGATATTAATCCCACCTGCTCTTGAAGCACCATAATACCCTTTAGATACTGTTCTTCACAATTGTTGTTATCTCTTATCTGATTTGGTGTTTATCTATAGATGAAAGATCCGTCTAGTCAANAACACCAATACAGTATACTGACACATATATATGGAATTTAGAAAGATAGTAATGATGACCCTGTATGTGAGACAACAAAAGAGACACAGACATATAGAACGGACTTTTGGCCTCTGAGGGAGAGGGAGAGGGTGGGATGATTTGGGAGAACGGCATTGAAGCATGTATACTATCATGTAAAAAAAGAGGCGCCGGTCTATGTTTGATGCAGGGTGCAGAATGCTTGGGGCTGGTGCACGGGGATGACCCAGAGAGACGTTGTGGGGTGGGAGGTGGGAGGGGGATTCAGGATTGGGAGCTCGTGTACACCTGTGGTGGATTCATGTCGATGTATGGCAAAGCCAATAGAGTATTATAAAGTAAAAAAAAGTAATAAATAAATAAAATAAAACATGGACTTTACGTTGATGCCCTGGGACAAAGCAGGAATAAGCAACCAGAAAAATATGGTTGAAAACTTGAGAAAGTGATTCAAACAAGATCAAGATGAGATTCATATTAATCTGGATGTGATTCTAGAATATAAGATCCATGAAAAACAGCCTCCTTGTCTGACCTGCTCACCACTGTATGTTTTCCCAGTATCTAGAATGGGGTTTCTGGCATACAGCAGGTGCTCAATACACACTTGTGGAATGGGTGAACTGGCAAAGAGGATGATCTCAGGGGTAACTATGTTTTGAATAGGACGAAAACAGAATCTTGTTTGGGGTTATATTGGCCATGAAAAAGCAGCAACAGTTTGGATTTAAGACTGTATATAACTAAAAGGATCCTACTACAATGTAAGCTAAGAATTTCTGAGTTGAACTAGAACAGTGCAAGAATTATAGGAACCAAAAAATATCTGAAATAAAATGACAGAGGTCTTAGAAATAATCCTAATATATTACCTCTGACAATGGCTGCCCATCTGAATCACCTGGAGAACTCTAAATCTTCCAATACCCAGATCTCACTTGCAAAGATTCTGATCTAAGCATCCATAATTTTCAATATTTCTCAGATGAATCTGACATGGGGTCAGGGCTGAGGACTACTGGTCTATCACTACCCCATCATCTTACAGAAGAGGGTGAGCTTGAAAGGTAAAAGACTCAGAATGTACCTTGATAGCCAAAGTTTAGATATACTTTAAAACCATAAATAGGAAATAAACAGTTCTTAATGTCAATCCTTCTCGATTTCTGAAATGAATAGGTCTGAATCTCTCAAAATATTACCAGAACCAACTATTTTTGAAAAGGGCCACCATTCCAGCCCAGTTCTTGTCCTAGAAGCCATGGGGAGGCATTAACAAGTTTTTCAAGAGTGCATGTCATGATGAAAAAGTGGTTTCCAGAGACAGACCTGGCTAGGGTAGAAGGATGGATTCAAAGGAACAGACATAAAGACCAGGAAGTCATGCAGTTATCCAGGAATGTGTAAGCCGTTGGTCATCTAACATGAGATGGAGATTGTGAACATGAGCAATACTGTGAAAAGCTATCAACAGGGCTACAGGACTGATGGCCTAGGAAAATACAGGGTGAAAGTGAAGTGAAAGTATCAGTTGCTCATTAGTGTCTGACTCTTTGCAACAACCCCATGAACTATATAGCCCACCAGGCTCCTCTGTCCATGGAATTTTCCAGGGAAGAATACTGGAGTGGGTAACCATTCCCTCCTCCAGGAGATCTTCCCCACCCAGGGATCACATCCACGTCTCCTCATTGCAGGCAGATCCTTTACCGTCTGAGCCACCAGGGAAGCCCAAATACAGGGTGAGCCGGAGCCCAAAGCAACTACAGGTCCAAGACATTGACTTAGTCCACCTTTGCATCCTAAACGGCTGCGTGAGCAGGAACCACCAAAAGCACCTTTGAAGGAGAGGAAAGAAGGGAATAAGGGAAGAGAGTACAAAGCCCTGGTGGGGCCCAAATCTACTTCATTTTGTCTGCCCACGGTGCCATGCAGTTTTGTGAACAGAAACAGAGAGAAGGGACAATGATGGTTATCTCAAGAGAAGCCACTTCCTGATCACTTGTGTCCAGAACACGGGGGCCCTCAAGGAGAGGGCTTTGGTGGACCTTGACCTGACTTATCACCATGTTTTAAAAAATTAGGCAAGCTAGCTGAGTTAACCTATCCACCTCAGACAAGACTCCCTCAGAAGTATTTTGCAAACCATCCCCCAACCAGTGAAAATACTGTTTTCAAAATTTCTCTAATGGGATCTGACTGTCCCTCCCACCCCTGAGGGGCTGTGAAGTGTGCTGCCTGTGTTTACAGACGTGCCTACCTAGCACCTTCCTTTTACAGATGCAGAAATCACTCCAAAAGGAAATGATGCCTTTTGGGAGGAACTTGTGTTAAGTGTTCGTTCCTACAGCACAGGAAGGGTAGGGGTCCAAGCAGTTTGCCCCAAGCCGGCGCTGGTAGGGCTGGGTCCTGAGAGGAAGCGATGCAATTCCCAGCAGCCCCTCCCCCGGAGGTTACCAGGGCCCCCCCTTAAAGCCTCCGGTAATGGGGCTTTCGGAACTTCCCCTGAGGAGCCTGCCAACGGCTAATAGACACCACTGTCGGGAAGGCTTTTATGCTGTGCAGCTTACTTTTTCCTTTCCGCAGTTTCAGCTCGTTGCTCCTAATTACTTCCCCTTGGACCGCCTGGCTGGCGTAGGGGATCAGAGCTTGGCCTGCCTCAGCACCTGTCCGCCCGAAAGGTTCTTCCTTCAGAACGGCCCACGTAAAATGCAACCCCTCGCAACCGCGCTCCAACTCAGTGACAGGTCTCAGGAGTTGGCCGGCTTTCCCGTGACCCTCTCCCTTGCTTGGGGCGTCCTAGTGGTTAAACCCCGGAGCCCCCGCAGGTGAGAATACACCATCATCTCCTCCCCCCTCCTCTGCCCACCTGGACTTCCTCACCTTGTCGGTTCCTACAGCAGCTGAGGCACGGCTGATGGGGCAGAGCTCTCCTACCTCCACCCAGGAGCCCCAGCATGAAGTATTCTGTCTTCTACAAGAAAGGTGTGAGGGCTGTGCCCTGCAATGAACACGGACTTGATGTATACAGTCAGCATTACAACCCCAGGCTGCAAACCAGGGGGGTTCTCATTCAATTCCCTCACTCCTCCTGTGCCTTTTAACTAACTTTGAAATTCCTCACCCCGCTGCAGGTGCTTCCACGCTGTTTCCAAGAAGTAGAGCTCGACATAGATTTATTTGGTAACCGTTGCAGGAATTTCAAAAAATGAGAACCAGAGGAAGAAGCCAGACCTGAGGTAATTAAGATGATTTGTTTCACATGATTCAGGTGAGCACAAAGGGGCTCCTGAACACAGAGAATAGAAGATCAAAGAGATGACGATCTGAAGGTGGGAGCCCAGCCCCGACTGCCAAACGAAAATCCTTCTCCGTGTTTTTAGCTTCTGCCAGAAATCACACAGGAAGGTCATTTAAAAATAAAAATAAAAAAAATTCTTGCTTTCAGAAGCTGGCTTCCAGAAGAAAAAATTCAAATGTATGTGCCATATTTACAAGGTCACGGATCTCCCCACCTGACATCATTTATCTGAGGAAAGCAGCCCACTATTCAAGCCCCAGGAATCCCACCGCAAGAATGAATGTTCCTTAGAAAGCACCAAGCCTTCGCAGACTTGTTGACGGCTCTGGAAAATCCTCTCCAGCGCTGGGATCTCCTTCCCATGGCACCCAGCCAGTCATGGGAAGTGAAGAGGGGGGGTCAAGCAGGAAAGGAGCAGAGCCCACAGGGATGCGTGTGAGCTCTTAAAACAAATTAACTGAGGCATGTGGAATATTCAGTCCTCTCTGAGGCATGAGGGATCTAGTTCCCCAACCACGGATCGAACCTGGGCCCCTCTGCACTGGGAGTGCACAGTCCTTAGCCACTGGACCAGGGAAGTCCCTGAGGGACAACATTTTAAACCCACAGCATAATATTTGGCCACGTCTTTCTCTTTTGCCACAATATTGATCAGCAAGAATAAAACATCATGTTCTTTTCCAACAGGATATACCTCAGACCTTCTGATCTTTTGCCATAACAAATAGATTCCTCTGTCTTCCCTGTTAACTAGCCTGATGGCCTCCAGCTGACCTGAAGCAGCCCCACCTCTCCTCCTAGCTCGTATTTTGCCCAGAGTCCCTCACAGGCCCTGGGAAGTTAGGCTTGTTTGGATCTCCTTAATACAAAGACATAGAATTGGAACCCCGGGCTCTGGCAAAATGAAAACAAGCCTTTTTCATCTTTGTGGTTAATGTTTCTCATCTCTTTTCCATCAGGTGACTTCAAGATTCCTTCCATTGCTGAAATAAAATTCTTACCTCCTGTAGAGATGACTTTAAATGCATGATACAGAGTGTTATACAGGGTGAATACTAAGCTTAGTATTTAGTACCCTGTGAGTACCATTCTGATAATTGATTTTAAAATGAAGAAACTAAAGACAGGAAGTTTAGACACTTGCACCCAGTCACAGAATTAGCAAGTGGGGGATAAGGGTTTTCAACTGCCTCTGTGAATAAGTACCTGAATTCCTTCAATACCTTAAGACTGTAATTATTAGAAGCTTCTGAGCTATGATGGAGACTCAACTGACTGAGCAGTGGAATACCCAGGAGGTAGTGTTTTCCAATGAGCTTTTGACAGAATTGATTGAAATTGAATGAGTGTTCCTTTGCCTGGGAGGCTTCCTGGTGCTTTGAATAGGGCTTTTTCACAGGAGGCTGCTTCCTGCTTGCTCCAGGCCCCCGGGGGCTTGCACACCATTGGTCAAACACTGTAGGAGGTATTGACCAGGCTTGTGGAAATAAATTCACTTGTTCAGCAGTACCTCACCCTGTAATGCACTGTTCTATGGGGACGGTCCTTAACATTCCTTCTCAGTTTAACCATCTCAGAACTGTAAGAGTCCCTAGTCATTCTGCCCTAATCCAGAAAAGCCCTACAGAGCCCACATTGATGTCTCAGCTCCAAGGGGCAGGGATGTCTTGGAACTTTCTTCCCTGAGCTAGACTTAAACAGAGTTGTTCCCTGTGATAGAAGAAGATGGCACAGACAATACAGCCATTTCTGTGTTGTATGAGTGCTTCTCAGGCTTCTATAAACACACAAATCACCAGGGAGCTTGTTAAAATGCGGATCCTCTTGCAGCAGGTCTGGTGGCCTGTTGTTGAGTCACTAAGTCTGTCTGATTCTTTCCAACCTCATGGACTGTAGACCTCCAAGCTCCTCTGTCCATGGGATTCTCCAGGCAATAATACTGGAGTGGGTTGCCATTTCCTTCTCTGAAGGATCTTCCCAACCCGGGGATCAAACCTGGGTCTCCTGAATTAGCAGGCAGATTCTTTACCACTGAGCCACCAGGGAAGCCCCTGAGGGCCTGAGGTGCTGCATTTCTGACAAGCCTACAGGGGGTGCCCTGCCGAGGTCCTGAACCTATGAGTGACCAGAATTATTTATGCTTATCTCTCCTCCAGTGTGAAGCCCTCAATGCTGTATTTTGACAAAAAAAAGTTCAGTGAAGACAAGAGAAGGAGGGATTTCCTTGGAAGCAAAGACTGTTGCACACGTCAGTCTCCTTGAATCAGCCCTTCAGACCATCAGAAGAGGAAATTCCTCACCCTCTGCTGGACTGGGGCAGAGTTCCAAAGAATAGCAAGGAGAGATAAGAAAGCCTTCCTCAGTGATCAATGCAAAGAAATAGAGGAAAACAATAGGATGGGAAAGACTAGAGATCTTTTCAAGAAAATTAGAGATACCAAGGGAACATTTCACGCAAAGATGGGCTCGATAAAGGACAGAAATGGTATGGACCTAACAAAAGCAGAAGATATTAAGAAGAGGTGGCAAGAATACACAGAAGAACTGTACAAAAAAGATCTTCACGACCCAGATAATCATAATGGTGTGATCACTCACCTAGAGCCAGACAACCTAGAATGTGAAGTCAAGTGGGCCTTGGGAAGCATCACTACAAACAAAACTAGTGGAGGTGATGGAATTCCAGTTGAGCTCTTTCAAATCCTGAAAGATGATGGTGTGAAAGTGCTGCACTCAATATGCCAGCAAATTTGGAAAACTCAGCAGTGGCCACAGGANCTACAAACAAAACTAGTGGAGGTGATGGAATTCCAGTTGAGCTCTTTCAAATCCTGAAAGATGATGGTGTGAAAGTGCTGCACTCAATATGCCAGCAAATTTGGAAAACTCAGCAGTGGCCACAGGACTGGAAAAGGTCAGTTTTCATTCCAATCCCAAAGAAAGGCAATGCCAAAGAATACTCAAACTACCACACAATTGCACTCATCTCACATGCTAGTAAAGTAAATGCTCAAAATTCTCCAAGCCAGGCTTCAGCAATGCATGAACCGTGAACTTCCAGATGTTCAAGTTGGTTTTAGAAAAGGCAGAGGAACCAGAGATCAAATTGCCAACATCCACTGGATAATTGAAAAAGCAAGAGAGTTCCAGAAAAACATCTATTTCTGCTTTATTGACTATGCCAACGCCTTTGACTGTGTGGATCACAATAAATTTGCCTCAAGACAGTGAAATTCCTCACCATCTGCAAACCAAGGCCTGAGTGATGATCAGGGTCCAGCCCACTCCCCACAGCAGGCCCGCATATGAGGCCACAACTGGAAGAAAAATGAACTCTGCCTTGTAACCCCACCTGCATGCAGTCCCTTTGGTGGCCAGGCTAATTCGATTGTGTATCCTAGGGATTAAAAGGAGAGTCAGATGTTTCCTTCAGAACTGGAACAGTAATAATGGGGCTTCCCAGGTGGCGCGAGTGGTAAAGAACTCACCTGCCAATGCAGGAGATGTAAGAGACTTGGGCTCGATCCCTGGGTTGGGAATATCCCCTGGAAGAGGGCATGGCAACCCATTCCAGTACTCTTGGCTGGAGAATCCCATGAACAGAGGAGTCTGGCAGGTTATGGTCCATGTGGTTGCAAAGAGTCAGATACGACTGAAGCGACTTAGCACACATGCAGTAATAATGAATCAACACCCTGAAACCAGCTTGGTGGGACCTCAGAAACTAGCTACACAGGGACTTCCTGGTGGTTCAGTGGCTAAGACTGCATGCTCCCAAAGCATGGGGCCCGGGTTTGATCCCTGGTCCAGGAACTAGATTCCACATGCTACAACAAAGAGTTCACATTGTCACAACTAAAAACCTCACATGCTGCAATTACATAAGACCCAACACAGCCAAATAAATAAATATTATTTTAGAAAGAAAAGGAATTAGCTTAGAGACATCCAAGAGAAAGATAAAGCTTGAGGTGTAAAAGCTGCATCTTTAATTCTCAGCTGCAATTCTTACATGCAGATTTCCCCCTCCATTGCCAAATACAGAAAATCTAGGTTTGATCATTAAGGAAGAAAGAATATTAAAAACAGAGATAATGCTTTTCCGACAAAGGTCCACTTAGTCAAATTATGGTTTTTTTAATAGTCATGTATGCATATGAGAGTTGGACTATAAAAAAAGCTGAGCACCAAAGAATTTATGCTTTTGAACTGTGGTGTTGGAGAAGACTCTTGAGAGTCTTCTCTCAAGAAGGAGATCAAACTGCAAGGAGATCAAACCAGTCGATCCTAAAGGAAATCAGTCCTGAATATTCATTGGAAGTACTGATGCTAAAGCTGAAACTGCAATACTTTGGCCACCTGATGCGAAGAACTTGGAAAAGACCCTGATGCTGGAAAAGATTGAAGGCAGGAGGAAAAGGGGATGACAGAGAATGAGATGGTTGGATGGCATCACCAACTTAATGGACGTGAGTTTGAGCAAGCTCTGGGAGTTGGCAATGGACAGGGAAGCCTGGTGTGCTGCAGTCCATGAGCTCACAAAGAGTCGGGCACAACTTAGCCATTGAAATGAACTGAAGGGAGAATAAGGAGCATGAAGCTTTAAAAAATAATATGTCTCAAAAAGTCTGTTCTTCAGTGCTGATGGTAGACATAAGATATGCCGGTATTGCGCCTAAAGACAAGGATGACACAATTCAAGAACAGGTGACTGAGAGTCAACTCAAGAAGCCTGATGTAGCACCCCTAGTGGAGAATAAGAGTAGCACTCATGGTCCCTGCTTCTGATTAGCTAAGGGACTTGACCATTGGGATTCCTTGGAAGGTCATTTCTCTTAAAAAGGAATCAACCCAAGCTCTGATCTTCCCTAATAACAGAACTACTTGATGCACATTTTGCAACTAAATAATGCTATTGTTTATTAAATAATTCTGGTTCCAAAGGGAGAGAGGCCATGGCCAGATCAGCCTTGAGCAAGCATGCCAGGGCCCAGGCAGACTTTGAAGGAACAAGCATATTGAGACATTACTTGAAGCTCAGAAACAATAGGTGCCTGCGCCCTCTAAGTGGCTCATGTGTTACCAATCTGACAAGTCTCATTGATTTAAATGGCTGGAGCACTGCTTGGATTTTAATCTCCTTCACCCTTATATGAAGGAGGTCGCTGTTTAAACGCTTTTACTTAATAATGTAAACACCTGTCACATGCCAGGGCAAAGCTATTAAGGAAAAGGATTGTTTAAAGTAACGCTCCTGAATACCACATTGCTATTATTGTCTTATCCTCCATTGCCAGGGTCTGAGTAGGGCTTCTTTCTTAAGCTAGGAGGCAATAGCCGAGTCATCTAGTGCTCTGTCCCCCAGAGAGATCTGCAGAGGTTCCTCTAAAATGCACACGGAAGAGGCATCTGCTCACATATTGTCATGTAAAGGACCCCCAATATCCGACCTGCCAAGACTCAGCAAAGTAATGTCTACCGAAGTCTCTTGTTAAAATGGAAAACTCTTTCCATAAGGAGTACTCGGCCACTATCCTGGAGCCATCAATACAAGGCACACAAACTAAACTCTTCACAGGTATCATCTCTTTTATACCTGCGACTAAGATTTAGTGCTATCATTATCTTCACAATCTGATGTACAGAATGGTTAGTAACTTTCTCAAGGACACACAGAATTTAGCAGGAATACGATCAAAATCTAAGGCTGACTTCACAATGTGCTCTATTAGTTTACTTCATAAACTGGTAAGAGGAAAGCCTAGAGGAATGGTACAGAAGAGAGTCAATGAGAAAGAGCTAGAACCTGGAGGACTACTGGGGAGGAAGGTCTGAGGATGTACTCTAAGTCCTGGACTGCGTACTTCTGAACAGAACACAGTATTGGCATCAGGAGGCCAAGAGTTAAGAGCAGAAGAGCAAAGGACCCTTAAGACATTCAAGAAGATGCCAGAAGATGTGAGAGTACTACCTAGAGCCTAGCTTAGAGGGAGGGCTCCCCCTGCTTCCTACTCCCACTTGTTCCTTTACCCACGCTGCCTCATCCAGGTAGCACACCTGAGGCCTCAGCATAAGCCCCTCCTCTCCATACCTGCCTACGTCTTCTGCAAGCTCTTCAGAGCTGCTGGTCTTAGCAAAAACCAGGTCAGCCTGTGCCCTGCTTTGTGGTCACTCCACTCAAGGCAGCTGTTCTCTTGCTCTCTGTTCAGTCCCTACTTGACTAGTGCCTGCTTTATCCACACTCTACTCACATGCCTGACCTTCCTATGAACTTGCACCAGGTCCCAGCTATTGATTGCTCTTATCAAAGGTGTGGGGAGGGGCATTCCCTTCTGCTAGTTTTCCTGGTAACCAAATGAGCCAACCAGATGTCAGTTCCTCCTGTAACTGGCAATCTCCCGGTCCCCCTGAGAGTAAAGACCGCTGCCCTCTCCTGCCCACCGTCTGCCTCACATGGTGGGGTGTCACTCCAGGACCTTGCTTCAAACACATAAAGCTTCCCCATACATTAGATCATTGATGTTTCTGTCACTGACTCTGGGCTCCTTCTTCAGTCTCGAAGCTGAGCGAGTACAGGACTTGTAGGCTTCCAGGTTGCAGCCCACCACCTGCCAACAGTACCCAAAGCCCTGATACCATCTAACTAACTGTAGACTAGACACACTGGCCCTGGGGAGGAGGGCACACTCATGGGACAGCACAGGCCCCAACAATCACAGGACTTCATCCAAGCTACAGATCAGATGTTGGTCTCCTTCACAAACTCATTTTGGCAACAAAAGCCAATCCGGCTTAGTCTCAGCAATTGAATTCAGCAGTGCTTTGGAGAAGAAAAAAAAAAAAAAAAAAACTTTAATCAATACAGAACAAGAAGAGAAAATGATTCATTCATTCAATAAATATTTATGGAGCATCTTTCTGGTAGAACCTGCCTGGTAAAGAATCCACCTGCAATGCAGGAGACCCTGGTTCGGTTACTGGGTCAGGAAGATCCCCCGGAGAAGCGAATGGCTACCCACTCCAGTATTGTGGCCTGGAGAATTCCATGGACTGTATAGTCCATGGGGTCTCAAAGAGTCAGACACGACTAAGTGACTTTCACCATAAAGCAGGCACTGC
This sequence comes from Neotragus pygmaeus, assembly GCA_006410875.1. Lineage (NCBI taxonomy): Eukaryota > Metazoa > Chordata > Mammalia > Artiodactyla > Bovidae > Neotragus > Neotragus pygmaeus. Next base: position 343,580 of record SJYV01012394.1, on the reverse strand, counting down.
CCTTGGTACTGTTGGCAAAACAGAGAATAGAGGCATCATTGATCCTCCCCACCTAGAATTTTCAGTCATATAGGGGACAGAAAGGAAATCCATAAAGAGGGAAAATATAATGTTATGTTTGGAGAGAAAGTAATCTTGTTTNCTGCCCTTGGTACTGTGGGCAAAACAGAGAATAGAGGCATCATTGATCCTCCCCACCTAGAATTTTCAGTCATATAGGGGACAGAAAGGAAATCCATAAAGAGGGAAAATATAATGTTATGTTTGGAGAGAAAGTAATCTTGTTTCTCCAAGAGTGGTGCCAGCAGCAACAGCATCACCCAAGAATTTGTTAAAACACAGCTCCTCACACCCTTCCCCAGACCTGCTGAATCAAACACTTTGGCATGAGCCCCAGCAATCTGTGTTTTTAACAAGCTTGCCAGGGGACTCTGATTTGTGCTTAAAGGTTTAAGAACCACCTGGCTGGAAAGTAAGATGGGGAGAGCATCTTTAGAGAAGATGATCAGGAGGGGCCTTCCTGACATTCAAACAGAGACTGGAGAAATGAAGAGAAACATGCCATGCAAAAGCCAAGAGACAAGAAAATTCCAGGCACAGGGAACAGCAGATGCAAAGTTCCTGAAGCAGGGGAGAATTTACTATAGTCAAAGAATAGAAAGGAGAAATGTATGACCAGAGCATAATTATTAAAGGGAAGCTAAGGAGAACAGGGGCTTGATTGATCAAGGAATCAGAGACCTCAGTAAGGAGCAGAAATTATAAACTACTCAAATGTTCTAAAGAAAGAAATATGCCCCTGTAAGAGCATGTAACACATGAATCTGACTTCAGTTAAGGTCAAGGAGGAATTCCCAGAGGTAATGATGTTTGAGACAAGATATCAACAGTAAGACCCTGATGCTGGGAAAGATTGAAGGCAAAAGGAGAAGAGGGTGGCAGAGAATGAAATGGTTAGATAGCATCACTGACTATGCTATCTCAGTGATTCATCTCAATGGACATGAATTTTAGCAAACTCCAGGAGATAGTGGAAGACAGGGAAACCTGGCATGCTGCAGTCCATGGGGCTGCAAAGAGTCATACATGACTTAGCAACTGAACAACGACCTCAACAATAAGTACAATAACAAAGGAGGCGGGGGAATCATCATTCGCAAAGGCTCTGAGACAGGAGCAAGCATGACACTGTCAGGAAAAACGATGATGAAAGACTTGAAGCTAGGCAAAAAATAATTACTGGGTATTCTGTCTACCATATCCTTCCTGGTTATCCATGCCTTTTATTATTGTTAGCCTGTTTTACAACCATTGCAAATTGTATAAAACTTATAGTAATGTCCATAGAAATGCAAACTAATTTTGTCCAATGGAATGCAATTAATTGTTGCTCCATGAATATGGCTAGTTTTACATCTATTAAAAATTTCAATTCAGCATTTTGTGATGTCTCTGTGTGTTTGCACTGAGATCTTTTTTGAGCCAGTAGTGACATCTTACTGGTTCTGTCATTAATCGTTGACTGAAAAAGTCTTTGACATATGCTTATTATATGTTTGTATGAGTTACAATTTTACCTTTTCAAGAAATAACTTTTAACAATTATATTGTTGTTGTTGTTTTCAGCCACTATGTCCAACTGTTTGCAACTCCATGAATTGCAGCACACCAGGCTTCCCTACCCTTCACTATCTCTCAGAGCTTGCTCAAACTCATATCCATTGAGTTGGTGATGTCATCTAACCATCTCATTCTCTGTCGTCCCCTTTTTCTCCTGTCCTCAATCTTCTCCAGCCTCAGGGTCTTTTCCAGTGATTCAGCTCTTCACATCAGTTGGCCAAAGTACTGGAGCTTCAACTTCATCATCAGTCCTTCCAATGAATAAATAGTTGGAGCTGATTTCTTTTAGGATTGACAGGTTTGATCTCCTTGCTGTCCAAGGGATTCTCAAGAATCTTCTCCAGCACTAGTTCAAAAGTGCCATTTCTTTGGTGCTCAGACTTCTTTTCAGTCCACCTCTCACATCCATACATGACTACTGGAAAAACCATAGCCTTGACTATACAGACCTTTGTCAGCACGGAAATGCAAAAAGCTAGTGTGGTAGTGCGTTACCAGCTAACAAGGTAGGCAGTTAAGTTTGAATTCAGATAAACAAGAATGTTTTTGTTTAAATATGTCCCAAATATCACATGGAGCATATTCCCAGTTTAAAAAAAAAAAAAACAATGTTTAATAAAAATTCAAACTTAACTGGCCATCTGTATTTCATTTGCTAAATCCTACAGTCCATGGGTGGGAAGTTGGGAAGCTGACCTTGCTGCCCCCTCAGCCCCTATCTGCTCCCAGGGTCAGGAATAGAAAGAAGCACCTTTCTCTGTCTTTGACTTCTGCTCAGATGCATCAGTGCACCTCCTCACCAAATTTCAGAGAAAAATTTTACTTAGTGCTTTACAAAAAGAGCTTAAACCGTCCCCCTCATATAGGAGCAGGTGCAGAGGGCTTTCCCCAGTGATACTACTTCCAGGCTTGGACCTGTTGAGTTCCAGTACTCAGAAAAGTTGCTGTCTCACTTTCCACCAACCTATAAAAGCCTTCCTTTCTGCCCTACAAGAGTGTGTAAGATGCCATATACTCTCGGGACCAAAGAGAAAAGAAGGGCTAGTTCCATGGAATCACACTGTAGGATTTGATAATGTCTCAGATCTCACACACCCTCGCCCCCATCCAAAATTGCCCACCTCTTCCCGAGTGAGGCCTCCCAGCTTCAGGCTGAAGCTCTTCCATATTCAAGCCATCTATTAAAATGCAAATATCCCTGCTTGAAAACATCCTAACATCCGCTAGTATTTTAGCAGAAATGGACTGACAGGACATGTTACACAAGCCAAGCACTTGATGGAAGGCAGAATAGCAGCTTGGAAAGGGGTGCTGGGGGCCAGGAAGGAGGGAGACCCCAAGGGAGGAGAAAGCGATTCCAAATATGCAGGAAACCCAGAGTCACATTTTAGACCTCAGGCCAATCTTGCAGGCAAAGCCGGTAATATAAAATCCAGGAAAAGTCATTTTCAATTTGAGGCCAAAAGCTCTTGTTATTTTATCTGCCTTTCCCTACAATGTGATATAGGATACCCCCAAAAGGAATATTTTCATGGTAATATATTTTTGACTCGGGGGGCATCCCCCCAGGCTTGCAATAGAAAAACACCTGCAAAATGTATAAACCCCCTGCCACAGGCAGTTCCCATCACCAGCAGGACTCTGATCACATCCGCCCGAGCCCCGTTAGGTCTCAGAGGAATTATTATCACTTTNATGTCCAACTGTTTGCAACTCCATGAATTGCAGCACACCAGGCTTCCCTACCCTTCACTATCTCTCAGAGCTTGCTCAAACTCATATCCATTGAGTTGGTGATGTCATCTAACCATCTCATTCTCTGTCGTCCCCTTTTTCTCCTGTCCTCAATCTTCTCCAGCCTCAGGGTCTTTTCCAGTGATTCAGCTCTTCACATCAGTTGGCCAAAGTACTGGAGCTTCAACTTCATCATCAGTCCTTCCAATGAATAAATAGTTGGAGCTGATTTCTTTTAGGATTGACAGGTTTGATCTCCTTGCTGTCCAAGGGATTCTCAAGAATCTTCTCCAGCACTAGTTCAAAAGTGCCATTTCTTTGGTGCTCAGACTTCTTTTCAGTCCACCTCTCACATCCATACATGACTACTGGAAAAACCATAGCCTTGACTATACAGACCTTTGTCAGCACGGAAATGCAAAAAGCTAGTGTGGTAGTGCGTTACCAGCTAACAAGGTAGGCAGTTAAGTTTGAATTCAGATAAACAAGAATGTTTTTGTTTAAATATGTCCCAAATATCACATGGAGCATATTCCCAGTTTAAAAAAAAAAAAAACAATGTTTAATAAAAATTCAAACTTAACTGGCCATCTGTATTTCATTTGCTAAATCCTACAGTCCATGGGTGGGAAGTTGGGAAGCTGACCTTGCTGCCCCCTCAGCCCCTATCTGCTCCCAGGGTCAGGAATAGAAAGAAGCACCTTTCTCTGTCTTTGACTTCTGCTCAGATGCATCAGTGCACCTCCTCACCAAATTTCAGAGAAAAATTTTACTTAGTGCTTTACAAAAAGAGCTTAAACCGTCCCCCTCATATAGGAGCAGGTGCAGAGGGCTTTCCCCAGTGATACTACTTCCAGGCTTGGACCTGTTGAGTTCCAGTACTCAGAAAAGTTGCTGTCTCACTTTCCACCAACCTATAAAAGCCTTCCTTTCTGCCCTACAAGAGTGTGTAAGATGCCATATACTCTCGGGACCAAAGAGAAAAGAAGGGCTAGTTCCATGGAATCACACTGTAGGATTTGATAATGTCTCAGATCTCACACACCCTCGCCCCCATCCAAAATTGCCCACCTCTTCCCGAGTGAGGCCTCCCAGCTTCAGGCTGAAGCTCTTCCATATTCAAGCCATCTATTAAAATGCAAATATCCCTGCTTGAAAACATCCTAACATCCGCTAGTATTTTAGCAGAAATGGACTGACAGGACATGTTACACAAGCCAAGCACTTGATGGAAGGCAGAATAGCAGCTTGGAAAGGGGTGCTGGGGGCCAGGAAGGAGGGAGACCCCAAGGGAGGAGAAAGCGATTCCAAATATGCAGGAAACCCAGAGTCACATTTTAGACCTCAGGCCAATCTTGCAGGCAAAGCCGGTAATATAAAATCCAGGAAAAGTCATTTTCAATTTGAGGCCAAAAGCTCTTGTTATTTTATCTGCCTTTCCCTACAATGTGATATAGGATACCCCCAAAAGGAATATTTTCATGGTAATATATTTTTGACTCGGGGGGCATCCCCCCAGGCTTGCAATAGAAAAACACCTGCAAAATGTATAAACCCCCTGCCACAGGCAGTTCCCATCACCAGCAGGACTCTGATCACATCCGCCCGAGCCCCGTTAGGTCTCAGAGGAATTATTATCACTTTCCAAACACAGAAGACAATGAACCAGCCTGGCTCTTCCTGGAATGTAGGAGTGGGAGCCTGGCAGACAGATTTTCTCCAGATTGAATAAATGCTGGGGGGCCTGGGGGGAGGTTCACAGTCCCCAGGAAGCATCCGTCCCTTTTTAAGCAATGGCTGTGCACACTGACTTTGGCTCCCAACCTCTGTGATATTTCTCCCTTATAAATTGGACAGCACAGTATGTAGTCAAGGAGCCATTACAAGCCCTCTCAAACTAGACTTTTTTTTTTCCCAGGGACTTAATTTCTTAAAATGTTGGAGCCATCATTCTCTTGGAAAGTAGGACAGTCTCTCTTTGAGCCTGCCAGACAAAAAACAAAACTAAACAAAACAAAAAAAAGCAAAGTCTCCGAAAGGATCACTGGCAGGCAGCCTTCCTTCGGAGCACCTGGAGGCCCCTCCCTCCCAGGCTGCTGCGAGATCTCTCTAATGAGAACAGATGGCTCTCGTCAGGAGATGGGCTCCATGTTCTGTGTCTCCCGTGTCCTCTTTCTGAAACGAGATTTTGGCAGATCTTTTTTTTTTTTTTTTACGGAGAATTGGAGCCCATTGTTTAAGTGGTAACCTAGATGAGTGCCAGGGAAGTGCGATGTTAATACACACTAATACGTTCGCAGCTAACTTTGGAAAGTTCAAAACACTTCCTAATGGAAACGGTGAAGTCTTCAAAAGGCCTCACTTCTGGGATGGAGGCAAAGGGTGCCACGAGCACCCAGAAGGAGGTGACTATTGTAGGTATTGGCAGAGAGGAAGCAGCACCCTTGTCAGCCCCGACTCTGTGACTTCAGCTACCTATTGCCACCCCAGGACTGGGGCATGGGACAATCCCAGGGCAGAAATTCCACACAGGGGTCAGGAAGGTCATTCCAGGTTGAAAAGGCCAGGCTCAACCTGGTGACTTCCATTGACTCCACTCCCACCCCACCCCTCCAGGTGGGTAGGAATCACCTGCCTAAGCAAGGTCACTGTTTCTCATCCTTTGCTGCTGCTGCTGCTACTGCTACCGCTAAGTCACATCAGTTGTGTCCGACTCTGTGCGACTCCAGAGATGGCAGCCCACCAGGCTCCCCCGTCCCTGGGATTCTCCAGGCAAGAACACTGGAGTGGGTTGCTATTTCCTTCTCCAATGCATGAAAGTGAAAAGTGAAAGTGAAGTCACTCAGTCATGTCTGACTCTGTGCGACCCCATGGACTGTAGCCCCCCAGGCTCCTCCGTCCATAGGATTTTCCAGGCAAGAGTACTGGAGTAGGGTGCCATTGCCTTCTCCGTCTCATCCTCCAGGGCTGGGCAACTGAGTCTGGGGTGAGCTCAGAGACACCCCCTTCCCAGAGGTATCCTCGGAAGGAAGGCAAAGAAAGAGGTTTCAACAGCAGGAAACTCCTGAATTTTAAATTCTGCTTTTCACAAAAGTTCTTTCATTGCTGTCACACTCGCCAAATTTAAATTACCTCTATTTTCAGGTCTCAGGAACCCATTAAGAGAGAAAGGAGAGATTTTCAAGGTGAGAAACGAGAAATGATGAGGGGAAGAGGGTAGCCTGTGGAGCAGACGGAAAAAAGAGAATGGTTTCTGGAGTTAGCTGCCGTTGAGGTGTGTGGAAAGGAAAGAGCAACAGCGCCAGGTGAATGGACGGAAGGGGGGAAAGGTGGTGAGTTCGAGCCGTGAGCTTTGATCAGGTCACAGATCCAAATCAAGTTCTAGAAAGAAATTTTTCAGTAATGGTCTTTATTTTCTTTAACGATTTTTTCAAAAGATATGCCTTTGACTATGCCAGGTCTTGGTTGCGGCACAGGGGATCTTTTTAGTTCTGGCATGAGAACTCTTGGCAGAGTCATATGGAATCTAATTCCCTCAGGATCGAACCCAGGCACTCTGCGTTAGGAGTGCAGAACCTTCCCTCAATGGTGTCTTTAAATACTAACATGAAGGTAGACACTGATATGATGTTGTTTAGCGTGCCTGTGAGCCATGTTTGCAAAAGGTGGGGATTCAACACTCAGAATTCTAGGGTTTTTTATCTTTTAAAAAATAATAATAAAAGCAAAAAGCAAGAGTCATCAGAGAAATGATAGTCAATCAGTGAGGCCACCTCCCCAGAGTACATCATCAACAAAGGCTGAAATCCCTCTGCCCTTTACTGTTCTTGTATCAGCTGAGAGTGTGTAAGTGTGTCCATTTCTCAATAATTTTTAAAGGCTGTGTTTGTGCGGGTGGACATATACTTACATATAAACATGGTCAAACATAAATAAACTTACTGTTAACAATGGCTGTCTCTGGATGAAAGTTATGGGTGATCTTTAATTTCCTTTACATTTTTCCAAGTGACTATACAATTGTATGTTTTCTAATCAAAGGAAAAGAAGATAGAATGTAATTTTTATTTTATAATATTTGTACAGGAAGTCCTCTCCACTAATCATTTCTTTGTAAAGGGACCCCAAAACGTCCATTCATACCTACCCCCAAGCCTCTGATCTGTGTTATTGATAGAACTCAGGCCCCACCTGCATTATTATTATCATCAATCCCATTGTCCTTCCAAATTTTTCTTTCCAAGGACTCTTAGAATATCTATGGTATATTCATAGGGTGGAATCATGTCTTAGTCATTTCCGTACAGCCAGTGAATCACAAGCATAGTGCCCAACATAAAGTAACTGCTCGATCAGTGTTCATAAATTAGATAAATCACCAACCTTTTATTCCCCAAGTCATATTATCACATTTATTCCTTAGTCCAAGTTACATTTAATTGTTCTTATTGTTTAGTCACCAAGTCATGTCCGACTCTGTGCAACCCCATGGATTGTAGCCCTCCAGACTCTTTTGTCCATGGGATTTTCCAGGCAAGAATACTGGAATGCCATTCCCCCAAATCATCCCACCCTCTCCCTCTCCCACAGAGTCCAAAAGACTGTTCTATACATCTGTGTCTTTTTTGCTGTCATATAAGAAACAAATCGCCAGTCCAGGTTCAATACAGGATGCTCGGGGCTGGTGCACTGGGATGACCCAGAGGGATGGTACGGGGAGGGAGGTGGGAGGGGGGTTCAGGATAGGGAACGCATGTACGCCAGTGGCAGATTCATGTTGATGTATGGCAGAACCAATACAATATTGTAAAGTAATTAGCCTCCAAATAAAATAAATAAATTTAAATTTAAAAAAATAATAATACTGGAATGGGTTGCCATCTCCTTCTCCAGGGAATCTTCCTGACCCAGGGATCGACGCCGCGTCTCCTGCTTGGCTGGCAAATTCTTTCCCACTGAGCTACCTGGGGAAGCCCATTGTATTAATTAGATCAAGAGAAATACACAGCAGCAATGCACAGCACTGTCTGATTCCTCTTCCGATGTTTCCAGGAGTGCATTTGGCACCTACATCCTATGAATCATCACATCCACACTGCCATATTCACTCCCCCCATGTCCCTCAGCAAAGACATGAAGGCCAAAAAAAAGTCCCAGGTCATCAAGCCCTTGATGAAGCTGGACAGACTCAAGAGGAAAACCGCATGTCTGGTCTCTTAACCACCTGGGCCATCTCAGTCTCAGCTTAACAATGGGCATGGGGGATCTGATCAGGGCTCTTGGCCAGGGTCACCTGTCCCCTGGGCATCCACTTAACATAAAGCGGCAATTCAGAATCCCCATCAGGATCACCAGGTTCAGAATCCCCATCAGGATCACCAGGAAGCCATCCAGTCCACTGTATATTCACAAAGCGGAGGACATGGGAAGGTAAAGAGGACCACTTGCTGCTGTGTAGCTCTTCCAGCCGTTGGCCATGTGAAGGACAAGATGATGGCATGATGCCAAATAGCTGCTAGTGGGTGAGCTGATGTGAAAGAACCAAGAAAAGCATGGTCAGGCAAAGCCCACCAGCTTATATCACTGTTGGAAACGCCCGTACCTTTTGACTCATTAACACTATTCCAAGAAATTTATTCTACAGAAATACTTCCTGTGTACGAAAGCATTTGTAAAAACATATTGATCACAACAACATTTGCTTTAACAAAAGAAAAAAGAAGAAATCACAATTTTAATGGCAAGTAATAGGAAACTAGACATAATATGAAATATTATCAAGGAATAAAGAGACCAGCTAACCCTCATGTAGGACTCATACAATATATATGCAAGGGTCTAAGTATGTTACATTGTTAGCTCATTTAGTCCTCCAAGTATTCTATGAGGAAGGTTACTGTTACTAACCTCACTTTACAGACAAAGAAACAGTAGCACGGAGCAGTTAAGTCTCCCTGGATCCAGCAGTTAAGTTCCCATCATCACTCAGCTAAAACGTGATGGTTCCAGGATTGATTCAGGAGGGAAATGGTATGGATCTAAAGTCCACACCATTAAAAACACATCATACAATAACAAAATGTGAACAGGATCCAAAGTCAGCTTCATGGCCGGTCTAATAGACAACCACCAGTAAGAATGAGTCCAATTGTAATGTCCCAGGATAGAAAGATAAATGCAACATATCTTTCATTTAAGTGAAAAAAAGAAAATTGCAGAACAATCTACACATTCCCATGTCACTTTTTAGAAATCTAGACAAAAATAAATGCATAGACAAAGCACCTGAAGATTCTCACCAGATTTCCAACAGTGGTTACCTCTGGGGAAAAGGTCTAGAAGGGAATGTGAGGAGCCCAGGGAAACCGTCACAATCTATCTTAGACCCTAGCATGGTATTTGAATTTTGTGAGCATATTTTCCTTTGGTAATTTTGAAAGGAGAAGAAAATTAATAAAGAAAAAAGAGTTGCTCAGGGAGAGCCTGTCCAGTAAACTGCCTGTGTGAGGAAGGTGGGTTTAGGGGATCTGCCCTCCAGTATAGGGGCTTCTTCCACAAAATGGCAGAGTCACAAGGGCACAACCTAAGTCTGTGGGTCCCGAGCAAAAGTGCTATTGGTCGGGCATGCCATGGGTCGTGGATCTGATTTCAGATCCGGTTTGCCCAGCAGCTGCTTGGTGTATAGGATGGCATGCTTTAGTAGGAGGAACGCTGGGTTTAGGGTCACAGGGCCTGGGCTGGAATCCAGCTCAGCTCTGTGGGCCTTGGTGCATCTTGTCTAAACTATGTACAACAATATCCACTTCACAGTGTTGCTCTGAGGTTACATGGGAAGCCGTGCTGGTGTCAGCCTCAGGGTCCATGATTTCCTAGGCAGGCCATTGCTGTCGTGAAAGATGACTAAATGGGTCACAGAACTGGAACCCTACCTCCTGACCCCTAACTCAGTGTTCTTTCCATTAAGCCCCATTGTCCTGTTTGCCCAGGTCCTTGCTTGGATAGGAGGCACAGTGTGACGTGGTCAGCCCAGAGTTGGAGCCACATTCAAGATACCCCTGAATTTGTGTTGTTTGAGCCTCTAACTTGTGTTTACATTGAATATTTTCTTGAAAGGAGTTATATCATGGAAACACAATTCCCAGGCTGAGGACTACATTTTAGAAGCCTTATAGATGAATAGTGAGCCCTGCCAGGGCACCTCATGACCAAGCCTTTTTGGTTGTCCTACTATGCCATGAGGCATATCCTGACCGATCTGTCTCAGTTTCCTCATCTACAAACAGGAGAATAAATAGTCTCTGCCTCTTTTCTAATATGGAGAAGGAAACGGCAACCCATTCCAGTGTTCTTGCCTGGAAGATACCATGGACAGGGGGGCCTGGTGGACTGTGGTCCATGGGGTTGCAGAGAGTCAGACACAACTGAGCACCTTTCTAACAAGGTTGTTGAGAGGCTCAAATGACATGATGGAGATTAACATCTATGGCAGAGACTGCCAGCTGCCCACCACTATCCATTCCCATCTGTTTCCTCAGCAATAATACCCCAAATTCCAGCTGAACACACACTGCCCACCAGAGACTACAGTTTCCAGACTTCACTGCAGCTAGGTGTGGCCAAGCAACCAACTGCTGGCCAAGGCAACTTAAAGAGAATAGATATTTTNCGCATGTACGCCAGTGGCAGATTCATGTTGATGTATGGCAGAACCAATACAATATTGTAAAGTAATTAGCCTCCAAATAAAATAAATAAATTTAAATTTAAAAAAATAATAATACTGGAATGGGTTGCCATCTCCTTCTCCAGGGAATCTTCCTGACCCAGGGATCGACGCCGCGTCTCCTGCTTGGCTGGCAAATTCTTTCCCACTGAGCTACCTGGGGAAGCCCATTGTATTAATTAGATCAAGAGAAATACACAGCAGCAATGCACAGCACTGTCTGATTCCTCTTCCGATGTTTCCAGGAGTGCATTTGGCACCTACATCCTATGAATCATCACATCCACACTGCCATATTCACTCCCCCCATGTCCCTCAGCAAAGACATGAAGGCCAAAAAAAAGTCCCAGGTCATCAAGCCCTTGATGAAGCTGGACAGACTCAAGAGGAAAACCGCATGTCTGGTCTCTTAACCACCTGGGCCATCTCAGTCTCAGCTTAACAATGGGCATGGGGGATCTGATCAGGGCTCTTGGCCAGGGTCACCTGTCCCCTGGGCATCCACTTAACATAAAGCGGCAATTCAGAATCCCCATCAGGATCACCAGGTTCAGAATCCCCATCAGGATCACCAGGAAGCCATCCAGTCCACTGTATATTCACAAAGCGGAGGACATGGGAAGGTAAAGAGGACCACTTGCTGCTGTGTAGCTCTTCCAGCCGTTGGCCATGTGAAGGACAAGATGATGGCATGATGCCAAATAGCTGCTAGTGGGTGAGCTGATGTGAAAGAACCAAGAAAAGCATGGTCAGGCAAAGCCCACCAGCTTATATCACTGTTGGAAACGCCCGTACCTTTTGACTCATTAACACTATTCCAAGAAATTTATTCTACAGAAATACTTCCTGTGTACGAAAGCATTTGTAAAAACATATTGATCACAACAACATTTGCTTTAACAAAAGAAAAAAGAAGAAATCACAATTTTAATGGCAAGTAATAGGAAACTAGACATAATATGAAATATTATCAAGGAATAAAGAGACCAGCTAACCCTCATGTAGGACTCATACAATATATATGCAAGGGTCTAAGTATGTTACATTGTTAGCTCATTTAGTCCTCCAAGTATTCTATGAGGAAGGTTACTGTTACTAACCTCACTTTACAGACAAAGAAACAGTAGCACGGAGCAGTTAAGTCTCCCTGGATCCAGCAGTTAAGTTCCCATCATCACTCAGCTAAAACGTGATGGTTCCAGGATTGATTCAGGAGGGAAATGGTATGGATCTAAAGTCCACACCATTAAAAACACATCATACAATAACAAAATGTGAACAGGATCCAAAGTCAGCTTCATGGCCGGTCTAATAGACAACCACCAGTAAGAATGAGTCCAATTGTAATGTCCCAGGATAGAAAGATAAATGCAACATATCTTTCATTTAAGTGAAAAAAAGAAAATTGCAGAACAATCTACACATTCCCATGTCACTTTTTAGAAATCTAGACAAAAATAAATGCATAGACAAAGCACCTGAAGATTCTCACCAGATTTCCAACAGTGGTTACCTCTGGGGAAAAGGTCTAGAAGGGAATGTGAGGAGCCCAGGGAAACCGTCACAATCTATCTTAGACCCTAGCATGGTATTTGAATTTTGTGAGCATATTTTCCTTTGGTAATTTTGAAAGGAGAAGAAAATTAATAAAGAAAAAAGAGTTGCTCAGGGAGAGCCTGTCCAGTAAACTGCCTGTGTGAGGAAGGTGGGTTTAGGGGATCTGCCCTCCAGTATAGGGGCTTCTTCCACAAAATGGCAGAGTCACAAGGGCACAACCTAAGTCTGTGGGTCCCGAGCAAAAGTGCTATTGGTCGGGCATGCCATGGGTCGTGGATCTGATTTCAGATCCGGTTTGCCCAGCAGCTGCTTGGTGTATAGGATGGCATGCTTTAGTAGGAGGAACGCTGGGTTTAGGGTCACAGGGCCTGGGCTGGAATCCAGCTCAGCTCTGTGGGCCTTGGTGCATCTTGTCTAAACTATGTACAACAATATCCACTTCACAGTGTTGCTCTGAGGTTACATGGGAAGCCGTGCTGGTGTCAGCCTCAGGGTCCATGATTTCCTAGGCAGGCCATTGCTGTCGTGAAAGATGACTAAATGGGTCACAGAACTGGAACCCTACCTCCTGACCCCTAACTCAGTGTTCTTTCCATTAAGCCCCATTGTCCTGTTTGCCCAGGTCCTTGCTTGGATAGGAGGCACAGTGTGACGTGGTCAGCCCAGAGTTGGAGCCACATTCAAGATACCCCTGAATTTGTGTTGTTTGAGCCTCTAACTTGTGTTTACATTGAATATTTTCTTGAAAGGAGTTATATCATGGAAACACAATTCCCAGGCTGAGGACTACATTTTAGAAGCCTTATAGATGAATAGTGAGCCCTGCCAGGGCACCTCATGACCAAGCCTTTTTGGTTGTCCTACTATGCCATGAGGCATATCCTGACCGATCTGTCTCAGTTTCCTCATCTACAAACAGGAGAATAAATAGTCTCTGCCTCTTTTCTAATATGGAGAAGGAAACGGCAACCCATTCCAGTGTTCTTGCCTGGAAGATACCATGGACAGGGGGGCCTGGTGGACTGTGGTCCATGGGGTTGCAGAGAGTCAGACACAACTGAGCACCTTTCTAACAAGGTTGTTGAGAGGCTCAAATGACATGATGGAGATTAACATCTATGGCAGAGACTGCCAGCTGCCCACCACTATCCATTCCCATCTGTTTCCTCAGCAATAATACCCCAAATTCCAGCTGAACACACACTGCCCACCAGAGACTACAGTTTCCAGACTTCACTGCAGCTAGGTGTGGCCAAGCAACCAACTGCTGGCCAAGGCAACTTAAAGAGAATAGATATTTTCAGAGCACACCTTTAAAAAGGAGCCATTTGCCCTACTTTCTCCTCTCCTTTCTGCACATTGGAAGCTAGATGTGATGCTGGTGGGTCTAGAGGATTTACCCTGGAGGAAAATGGATGAACAAAACAGAAGATGTACAATCTCATAATGCAGAACTGCCTACCACCCTTGGCCCACCTACCAGCTCCTATTTCCATGGGAGAAAGAAATAATCCTCTTATACTATTAAACCCACTGTTATTTTATTCTCTGATAAAGCAACTGAGCCAGTATCTTAATTATTGCAACATCCTTTGAATACATAAGCCGTTATGCCAAGACTTGATATTGTTCTTATTGTTAATTACATCTGCTATCTTGATTTGACAACCAGAGTTGTCACAAAGCAGTCACCTTCTTACTCACAGGACTACAATTTCTGCCTCTGCAGTTCTCGAAGGCTGCACAATGAGACATTCAGATGTCTTGCATTCGCATGTGAGAGCTGCCCCTAGCACCCCTCTGGTGCAGTTCCTTCTGTTTCTATACCAAGCCCCCAGTAACTTTCTTTCTTAAAAAATGAATTTTCAGTTGAGCACTTGCAAGGCTGGCCCTGTAATAACTAGCCTCACATGTGTTGTTTTCCCCAACCTGACTCGGAGCAAGCAGAAATCATCACTTTACTTCTAAAGAGCCATCAACCAAGTAGTTGGAAAGGTTACTCATGGGTTGAGTTTGGGGTTTTGTTGTTTTTTTTATTTTTTGGTTTTGTTTTGTTTAATGCACAGAGCGATATACCCTGCCATGTCTGCCTCAGGGAAAGAATGCAGGGGAAATGACTAAAAGGAAATTTCAGCCAGGATGCTCACTTCTCCCATCTCACTTCTCATCATACCATCTTGCCTTCTATAACTGGCCATCTGGAAATACATGTAATTTCCAAACTGATGTGCTATTCTGCACCTTGAGACTTGTACTCTTTACCATCCCCTCAAGTTCAGTTCAATTCACTTCAGTTGCTCAGTCGCATCTGACTCTGCGACCCCATGGACTGCAGCACACCAGGCTTCCCAGTCCATCACCAACTCCCGGAGCTTACTCAAACTCAAGTCTGTCAAGTCAGTGATGCCATCCAACCATCTCATCCTCTGTCATCCCCTTCTCCTCCCACCTTCTTTCCCAGCATCAGGGTCTTTTCAAATGAGTCAGTTCTTCACATCAGGCGGCCAAAGTATTGGAGTTTCAGCTTCCACAAAAGTCCTTCCAATGAATATTCAGGACTGATTTCCTTTAGAATGGACTGGTTGGATCTCCTTGGAGTCCAAGGGACTCTCAAGAGTCTTCTCCAACACCACAGTTCAAAAGCATCAATTCTTTGGCACTCTGCTTTCTTTAGAGTCCAACTCTCACATCTATACACAACNTCAGGACTGATTTCCTTTAGAATGGACTGGTTGGATCTCCTTGGAGTCCAAGGGACTCTCAAGAGTCTTCTCCAACACCACAGTTCAAAAGCATCAATTCTTTGGCACTCTGCTTTCTTTAGAGTCCAACTCTCACATCTATACACAACTACTGGAAAAACCATAGCTAGACGGACCGTTATTGGCAAAGTAATGTCTCAGCTTTTTAATATGCTGTCTAGGTTGGTCATAACTTTTCTTCCAAGGAACAAGTGTCTTTCAATTTCATGGCTGCAGTCACCATCTGCAGTGATTTTGGAGCCCCCCAAAATAAAGTCTGTCACTGTTTCCCCATCTATTTGCCATGAAGTGATGGGACCAGATGTCATGATCTTAGTTTTCTGAATGTTGAGCTTTAAGCCAACTTTTTCACTCTCCTCTTTCACTTTCATCAAGAGGCTCTTTAGTTCTTCTTCGCTTTCTGCCGTAAGTGTGGTGTCATCTGCACATCTGAGGTTACTGATATGTCTCCTGGCAATCTCAATTCCATCTTGTGCTTCATCCAGTCCAGCATTTTTCATGATGTACTCTGCATATAAGTTAAATAAGCAGGCTGACAATATATAGCCTTAATGTACTCCTTTCCCTATTTGGAACCATTCTGTTGTTCCATGCCCAGTTCTAGCTGTTGCTTTTTGACCTGCACACAGATTTCTCAGGAGGCAGTTCAGGTGGTCTGGTATTCCCATCCCTCAAACTGACCTGCTTCATCCTATACATCCTCTGGTCTCAGTTTGAACTTCCAACAAAGGTTTTTGAAACCTCCAAGACTAGGTCAAGGCAGCCAGTTTCACTGATTGCTCTGTATTAGAATCGCCTCCTTACTTGTATCTCCACCTGGACTATAAGCATCTGTAAGGCAGGGATCGTGTCCTATCCACCTCTGTGTCCAGTGTCAGCTCTGGCACAAAGTAGACACTCAGCAGACACTGGCAGAATGAAGGAAGGCATCGTGCCCCCCACAAAGTTCTTAGTAGTTCTTGCTCCACACACAGAGACAGCAGGCCCTGGTAAATAACAATGAGGCACACGGATAGGACTATACTATGTCCCCTACAGTGCCCACACAGGTTGAATTGCAGGTACCCAGGGAAGTCTGGCTCAAGGCCGGAAGCTTTGGAAAAAAAAAATTGCCCTACTGGATACAGTGTTCAGGATCAGGAAAACTTTCCCAGCCAGACTGAAAGATTCTGGGTCCACATCTGCCTGTTAGCATAGTTTAAAAGGAATTTCTCCCTTAACACAAAGGGTATCCCACCTCTACTCCAGCAGTAGTGGAATACCGAGGCGGCGGGCCTGTTAGAGCTTTACTCTGGCATGTGTAAGCATCACGCCGTGCTTCTTGCTGACTGTGCTGCAACTAGTTGCCGGATGGTTAAGCACTGTTAACAAGAGATGTTTCCGTCTGTGGTGGGTTTGCAAATGTGCTACTTTAATGGCTATTCATATTAGCTCCGTGTTAAAAGGTCCCAGGTTATGTCTCCATCTAGTCTGGTGTTTATTTAGTGCTCAGCGTTAGAATGAGTAATAAGCCCCTTGGCTTTGTGACAGATTGTTCTTTAAACACCAGACTCATTGGCAACTCTGCCCTTGAGTTCCCGCTAAGCAGAGAAGATTCCCAGGGAGTAACTCCTTAGCCCCATGGGAGTTTGTGAAATGTGAAATTGGAGGTCGATGGCAGCGTAAACAAATCTGAAAATAGCTCTTGTGAAAGATCTTTTGCTCTGCAGTGTAGAACCCATTTCTGCTAAAACTGGATGAGGCCCTCCATGGGCCCCCAGACCCCTGCCCCTGAGATTAGCAGGAGGTGGAAGAGATGTGGAGTTAGCACCTGCAGCTGACTTAGAGACACCAAATTTGGATACAAGTAATTTGTCACGGGATTTTTTTTTTAATCTTGGGGTTTGTTTTCCTACACCTCTGAGATGACAGAAATAGATAAGATACTGTGACCTTTATTAATGGAGAAAACAAAGAATAAAAAAATCAACAACCTGGTCCACGTGGGAGGTGCTGCCTCCCACATGTACGTCAGTAACGACACTTAGGGTTGAGCCTAGGTTGGAGCCTAGAACATGAATGACCACTTGCTCATGGGCCTGACATCGTGCCCAGCACATGACGTTTGAAGGTGAAGGTAAAAGTTTTAGTCACTCAGCCGACTTAGCGACCCCATGGAGTATAGCCCACCAGGCTCCTCTTTCCATGGAATTCTCCAGGCAAGAATACCGGAGTAGATAACCATTCTCTTCTTCTGGGAACCTTCCCAACCCAGGGATCGAACTTGGGTCTCTTGCATTGCAGGCAGATTCTTTGCCATCTGAGCCACCAGGGACAAGCCATGTGATGTGTAGACATATAATAAATGTTTATGGAGTCAATGAATGAATGAAATCAACTAAACTAACATCTCTCAAATTTGAGCAATACGAGGGACTTCTTTTGCAGAAATAATAGTCGCTTGACCCCAGAGATTGTCTACAAAACCCTAATTTAAATAACATAGCTCATTCTTATTTGAACATGTCTCTCAGTAGCAAATTATCATTGTAAAAAAAATATAATTTCAATCCTTATAACTGATAGAAATATCTTTATTATTGAAAGAGAAAAAATGTTTTAAAGTTCTCATAGAATTCATGTACCTCAGATAATGCCAGTAAATCTTATGTGGAGAGAGACTGGACTAGACTGTGAGCGCTTGACAGAGGGCAAGTCGGAGTGTGTCCGGCAAGAATCCTTAGCGCCTTGACCTGGCAGCCTTTCTCCCGCTATTTGAGAGGGATGATGATGAAATGACTGTGGCCACCCTCCCACCCTAACCAGGAAGGACAGCTCGGGAGGCCAGCCAGGGAGCGGTGAGCACCACCAGAGAGTTCTGGAGAATGATGGGTGGATGCACCGCAGCTCAGCAGAGCTCCAGCCCAACGAGGGCTCAGAGAAGGTGTCCCAGGGGAGGCGGAATGCGACCTGGGCCTGGGGACACGAAGACAACTTGGTGTCATACAGAGGAAGGAGGAGGGCTCTAGACATGAAGAAAGAGGTGTCTTTTCCTTTCCTGCTTCCTCTTAAATGGGAGTTGCTACCAAAGACAGGCCCTGAGGACATGTATCAGAGGTCTGTCCAAATCTCAAAGAACTGGGTGAGTTTTAGTGATGCTCAGCCAGGCAGGACACACTAGAAAGATCATTAAAATTTTAAAGAAATTCTCTTCCTCAATGAAAATAGCATCCCAGAGAGCTGGAAGAAAATTATTCTTTCCTACCACTCTTTGTCTCCTTTCTCCCCACTTCTTAGTATGAAAACTAGTTTAGGCCACCCAGATCTTGTTCTCAAAATACGAAGGGTGTCTTCTAAGAGGCTCTGAAATTTGCCTATCTTTTCATACATGTCTTAACCCACCGTCCCACCACACGCCTGCCTGGTGGGTCCTTGAGGTGTCTATTTCATGTTTATTTCCATATCCTACTACTGAATCACAACATGTTGGTTTAAAGCATATTGTTTGCCCAAATAAATGCCCAGAGTTCTCCTATTGCCCTAGCATTTATCCAGCATCAAATTTTACTCCTAGCAAAGGAGCTGATCAATCAATCCATCAGTTCTAACCAACACCACTTAGTATGTTGTCCTGCCCAGTGTATTTGAAATCCTTTGTAGGTAGAATTTTTTTGTGTGTTCACAAACAGATCTGGGAGAGAGTTCAAGGCTAAAGAGGTGATTTTTTTTTTCTAAGCAAAGAGGTATATCTTTTTTAAGGCTGGCTTTGAAGCCACCTCTTATCAAAAAGATAAAGTGAGATTCTGGCATACCTAGAGGAGGATAGTAAAGTTTGTCCTGTGATAACAGATATGAGCTACAAAGAGCTGCCTCAAAAAAATGAAAGAAAGAAACTACAGTCTACATCCTAGCTACACTTATTAAGAGGAGATTTAACCAAAGACTAAAAATCTTAAATGGTAGATAATAAGGTCAAGTCAAGTTACTATTTTCAGCTCAGAACAGATGACAAGACAGGAGGACATAAATGGAAATTAAAAGAAAAGGGATTCAGAACGGATCAGAAGGTTACCAAAAATAATCAATGGCTGAAATGACTTTCTGGATTCATTCACTTGTGCTGAAAATATTGGGTCATTGTAAAAGTAATGAGATGATATTCTTGGGAAATGGAATAGTTAAAATGAATGAGTCCAGATGGGCCCAATGACTTTAATCATCCTGAAGAGAAACACTTGCTGTGACACTCTCTCGCAAACCAAGCTGAAATTTCATTCTAGAAAGACAACTGTGTAGAAGAGAACAGGACTTCACTTTCCACATTCCGTGGATGTCCACAGCTTCTTCAAAGTTATAACAGTGTTTAGTATCAAGGGATCTTTATGAGTAGCGCCTCCTACCAAATCTTAACAAGAGAAACAGACAAGACAGACACTAAGATATGGAGCCTTGGAGTTTGATCTCAGCCAGGCTTCCATCCTAAATTAAAATCTCCAAGTTCATACTTGTTACATATCTTCCAATGCATGATTCCAGGACCAGGGCAAATCAGGGGGAGTCTAATGTGCTACTGTATCATTCTCTCTCTCTTTTTTTTTTTAGCTTTTCTACTATGGGCAGTTCTGTTAGACCGCTGGAATTGTTTCTGATGACTCTGGCCTCCCTAGTTTCCCCTTGGGATCTAGTATGTCATTTGGAGCTACACCACATGTGTCTACATGGTTACCCAGCGAACATTTAAAGGCAGAGCAAACTAAGCTTTCTCTTTTCCAGGCTAAATATCCCCATTTCCTTCATATGATATGTTTTATAGACTCTGCCTTCCTGGCCACCATCCTTGGAAAAACTCCAAATGTTCAGTCCTGTACATACACGCACACACACACACACATACACACACATATTCTAGAGCAGAGTGTCTCAGATTGAACATGTGTTCCCAGATGAAGCTGAGAGTGTGTCAACTACCTCCTTTGACCTAGAAAGACCTATTATATTAATACCGCCAAATAACATTAGTAGTAACTACCATTCATTGTAGCCCATCACATGTCATATGCTGGGCTAGCCTCTATGTATATAATTTTTTTCTAATCAGAATTACAGCTAGTTTTAATATTCCCATTTTAAGGATAAAAAAAAATTGAAACTCAGACAGCAAGTAACTTACTCAGGTTCACAGAACTAGAAAATAATTAAGCAATGACTTAAATCCAGCTCTGTTTGACTCCGATGCTGTCAGTCTCTCTGTCACTGCCTAATATTTTCTTAATGACTACCTCCCTGTTTTTTCATTAGAACTTCTGGTCAACTACAATCTCCAGATGTCTTTGACCTTCACCTATTTTAAGGATTTGCACCCAGCAGGAAGTAAGTTACTTTGTAAGCTACTAGCGTTCATTGCAAGATATGCTAGGAGAAGGAATCTGGGCCCAGCCTGGGAGGGCTGCAGGACTGTGTGGCCTCAGTACAGGCCATCAACCATCCAAACTCTAACCCATACATAGCCAACACAGCCTATTTCCATGGGTCTCAGAAAGACCTGTGGGGAGACCAGAGCAGAGATACAGCTTCAGAGGTATAAAATACTAACTATGAGAATGTCAAGCCAACTCAAGGTCCCATACAGAAATCTACCTCCAGCAGAGCCTTAGTGAAAGTCACTCAGTCGTGTCCGCCTTTGTGATCCTCTGGGCTATACTGTAGCCCACCAGGTACAGGATACTGTACAGGCTCCTCTGACAGGCTCGTCTGTCCATGGGATCCTCCAGGCAAGGACACTGAAGTGGGTTGCCATGCCCTCCTCCAGGGGATCTTCCCAACCCATGGATCTAGGGAGAACCTAGGTCTCCCACGTTGCAGGTAGATTCTTTAGTATCTGAGCCACCAGGGGTGCCCAAGAATACTGGAGTGGGTCACCAATCACTTCTGCAAGGGAACTTCCCAACCCAGGAATAGAACTGGGGTCTCCAGCGTGGCAGGCAGATTCTTTACCAACTGAGCTGCCAGGAAGCCAACAGGGACTTAGAGAGCAGTGTGAAAGCCACAAGGAGGGTAAAGCTCAGGCCCCATGATCTAAAAAGGGATGAACAACAAGAAAACTCTGAGATCTAAACAGAAAGAGGTTAGGCCAAAGCTTGTAAAGCCTGACCTCTTGGGCAGTAAAGGGTTAACCCAGAAGGCTTGGGAGCCCAAACCCTGCACTTTGCAAAGGAAGGCAGGGCCTTGAGTGGCTCTGAGTGATAATCTGTAATCTACTGGAACATCCTGCCTGAGAAGACTATCTTGTATACCAGAGGCAGGGGGCCAAGATAGATAATTTATGCTACTGTGATATCTGAGAAATGCTTATTTTGGTTCATCTGGGCCAGGCTCTATCATTTTCACCTCTGGAGAGGCCAGAGACTGCGTAGCTAAGGCCAGTCACTACATGCCCGCAGGACTGACCCCTCCTGCAAACCCACATGCTGTGTGCCCTTCTTAGCTGCTCAGTCGTGTCCAACTCTGAAACCCACCGACTGTAGCCTATCAGGCTCCTCTGTCCATGGGGATCCTCCAGGCAAGAATACTGGAATGGATCGCCATGCCCTCCTCCAGGGGATCTTCCCAACCCAGGGATCAAACCCAGGTCTCCCACATCGCAGGCGGATTCTTTACCGTCTGAGCCACCAGAGAAGCCCCAAACCCTACATACCAAGATTCAATTTGGCAGCCCTTCATGTGTGCCAGCAGGCATCATTGCTGGGGGAATTATGCAACTCCACTGGGGTGGGGCCACCTGGAAGCTCATGCCTGGTTTCTCCTGGACTCCACTCGATATCCCCTTTGCCAGTTTTAATCTGCATGCTTTCACTATAGTAAACCACAACTGTGAAAGCAGAAAGCAGCTTCTGTGAGTGCTTCTAGCAAATTGTCAAGCCAGAGGGTAGCCTTATGGACCTCACACAGACATCCCAATGGCAGACTTTGTGAGGGGGTGGCTGTGATCAGCAGCCTTGTTGGAAGGCTTAGAACTCAGACGTAGACTAATTCTAAACCTCCCTCTTGGCGACCATATGGAACACTTGTGTAACAGTCCCAGTGGTCTCTCACTGGTAGCTGGGGAGAGGTATATCTGCCTACAGAAAATAGGGTTGTAACTTGCCATAAATGCGGTGGATCCAGGACAGGGGCAAAAATTCGCACAGATATCCCCATCTGGTTTTCTTCTATGTGACTAGTTTTTTAAATAAGTTTGTTAGCAGAATCTATGGTTCTAATTGTGCAAGCAATACATATTCATTGTTGAAAATCTGGAAAACATAACAAAATATACTAAAAAAAAAAAAAAAATAGCCCACTGGAATCCTGCATCCCAGAGGTAAGCATGGCTAATACTGTGGTACAGTTTTTTCGAGTCAATTTCTTTTTCATGAATATG